>CM076572.1:1325129731-1325443141 GCA_034641835.2 Pinus albicaulis
AACCTACCTAATCCAAATTCTCCTCCTATATTTCATTTCCTAATGAAATACCCCTTGGATAGGTTTACCATAGAACCTTCGGGTTAATTACCCTCGGAATTATATCTGAAAAGCTCGAACCTTATGACTTATAACCCAATGTTCACAAGTCCGCATTATCATTCAACAAGGTTTAACACATCAAATTGTATTGGCACATATTAACCCAATAATAGACCTTTGACCAATACATTCACCAGCGCTTATATTTAAATGAAATATTCAGGCCCACAACCACTTACCTCATTAACTAATCATCAAACAGATCCAATGGTCCACAGTTTATCGTGCTCCTTCGGAATTTGCCTTATCAAATCAACGGTCGTAGCAATTCATACAATATATGGCCCACAATATACACACACTGCCTTTGCATTATCAACCATGCAACTTTAAGTGCGATTACCCTCGGATCTATTGCTTAGAAGATTGGACGGACCAGGTAGATATTGTATTTTTTCAAAGGCTGAGCGTTAACGCTCCAGAAAAATGCGATAAAAGTGGTTTTCATAAACCACTCCAGGACACGCATCCTCCAACGAGTGATATCGCATTTTTTTTCGCGATTCCACTTACCTGTTTTAAAAAGTGTGATACTACCAGTTTTCTAACCTCGGTTTCACTGTTCACACTTTTCGGTTTTGTGTCCTCTAGCTCAAGGTTCCATCCCGCGCACTATCAACATTTCATTCCTTTGGTTTATAACTTCTCGTTCGGGTTCTTCTCCCTTTGATACATAGTTCTACTCCAAACCTTTATTCCGACAATGTGTCATCTCATTCAATGGAATCGTTCTAGATTCCTTCCTCAAGCTTGCAATCGACCCTGTCTCAACAATTACATGGGTTTTTTCCATCATATACAGAAGGAATCCTAAAACCAACACAGAGTTCCATCATGACTTCGCATGAAAATTATCCAATTCCTTACATAGAATTCAACCGGTCCATATAAACACAATTTAGAAACAGATTCTTTCAATTACAGGCAGAGTATCATTACACCCCAATTACGGAGTCTTATTCATACATGGTTCACGGACATTAAAACTTTCTCTCAACTAATGCTCATGAGTTCTGAATATTTAACTCGTGCTCCCACAGAGAATTCAACCAGTCAATACAAGCAAAATCCAATTTGATAATACACATGTATTTATGAAACAGATTCTTCATATATGCAATTGAGCTTACTTACAAAAACCTCTTGTTCTAGTCAGGTCTTCAATTCGATGGCCTTCTATTCTCTTACTCTGCCTCTCTGAATTCTATAGGGCTATGCAGGTCTATGCCGTAGAGGTTTATTTATACAAATTAATAATAATTGATTCATCTTCCCTTAACGCTCAACAAAACTCTTGGAATCCCTCCAAGTCCTAAAATTAGCCTAATCCTTAGATAAATTGAACTGACTCTTCACGTTCCTATCTAATCGACTTCTCCTATCCTCTAATCATTCGAGAGAAGTTATAATTCTCTCTACATTTAATCAAAACTAATGAAAACCTACTAATTTCATGACATAAAATATAACCCCTTTCAAGAATTAAAAATCCTAAGCCTATAAACTACATGGAATTTGGTTAAGCCTAATGCCCCTGCATCAGACTCCCTAGGTTAAATTTAAACATGATCCCCTGATCATGTGCTTGCAATCTTGTCCTCCTGGATCCCACACTTTGTTCTGTTGTTGATCATTTGTTGCAATATTCTTCTTCTACACTTCACCAGGCTTCCATATCTTATTCTATCATACTCCACTAGCTGCATTTGTACATTCTCTTTCTGTCTTTCTTTTTCTACTGCTTCTACTTCTTTGTTTTATTGCTACTACCTTCCTTCGAGACACTTTTTCCATCAGCCTTCTTATCAATTCAATTTCCTGGTCCAATCTATCTTTTGACTGCTGGATACTGCTCCATCTTGATTGCTGAATCATTACCTCTGCTTCTGCTTGCTGAGTTCTTAATTTTTGAACTCTTACTGCTACTTTTACTCTGGCTCTTGCTCTCACTTGCTGAGCCCTAACTCTTACTCTATCTCTAGTTCCTGTGCTAGCTGCCACCCAATCATCCATACCCTCTTGTTCTCTGCAACAGTAAGACTCTTTCTGATTGTCATCCATGACAATTTCTTCATTCTCTGACTTCCAAAATTCTCTAGACTGGTATTTGATTTTCTAGCCACTGTCATCATCTCTTTTCTTCTCCTGGACTAAACATTCTTTAGTCCTTCCATCCGTACCTGCAGTCATAAAACAACCATCAAATTCATAAGATCCTTGGGTATCTTCCTCTTCTGCTAGCAACACTTCAAATTGTTGCTCTACCATTTCATTCTCTTCTCTAAATATTTTCAGCAAACATTTCAGCCATCTCTCTTGTATAACCATATCATTAATATGCTGCAAACTTGTTTTAGCATGTTCTTCTTCTTCTTCCTTGAAAATCTTTAGTAATTGTCTTCCATCTTCTTCATTTATTCTGGAAATCAATGCAAGTTCTTCAAGTATTGTGTCCTCATCTTCTATCAGAGTAAAACTTTGATTCTCCACTGTTGTAGCAGCCCCAAAATTCTGTCCTACAGTCTTCTCTTTTTCCACCAAACAAATCAGTTCCTTATTGTCATCAACAGTAACAAAAAGTTCCTTTACAGGAGACATGATAGCCTCACCTTCCTTCAACAACCCATCTTCATTCAAGACAACTCCAAGTGATGGATTGTCTTCTGTCATACTTGTCAACACAGCCAAATTGTCAAATTTCAAATCACAAGACCCAATGGTCTCAATTGATGATCCAGTCACCAATTCTTCTTTCTGCAATTCTAAGTCTCTTCCAAGACTTAGAAAATCTTCCCTGTCTCCATTCCTTGGTATCTTCACATTTTTCAATCCCCAATTTTGAAATTGAGGTTCTCCTTCCTGTATTGAATCCTGTTGATTTAGCATAATCTCCAGCAACTTAAATTCTTCATTCCATGGATTAAAATCTTCCACAGAATTCTCCTCCTCCTTTAATTGACTGCCCAATGGTGTCAACTTTCCTTCAGCATCAAAAAAATCTGCATTCACAAAACAATTGTTAAAAAAAAAATCATAAGGCCTCAGTGCCTTTCTCTCCTCTGCCAGCATTTCAGTATGTTTTATTGTAATTCTTTCCTTCTCTATTAGCACATCAGTATGCTGATTCTAATCCTTCAAAAAATTCTCAAGACTGTCAGTTAGTCTCTCTTCTGCATCACCTTCTTCAAGAATGTCTCCTTTCCCTAGTTCATAAAAATGAACCTTCTCATCCTCAGTCATCTTTGCCTTTACAATCTGAACACCTTTTCTCTGTATTTCCGTCCTCTACTCCAGAACACTTAACCCATGCCACAAACCTGTCATCTCATCTGAGGAAACATTCATACTATCTTCACTATCTTCCTTTCTATCGCAAGTCAAGTTTTCTGCTATCACTATCTCCTCATCTTTCATCATAATAGAATTCCGATCTTCCATCTCTGTAATAACTTCAATTATCTGTCCATCACTTTTCACTTGGCCATTCAATAAAAGAAATTTTTCATTATTAGCATTAATAACAAATTGGTCATCATCAAACATAACTATTTTGTTCCCATTGAAACAATCTCTTTCATTAAACAAGGAATTTATGAATTCCTTTTGCTGGAGTAACTCAATCTGATCTTCATTTGGAAGATAATCATCATCATACTTCACTTGGCAATAGTCAACTTCATTTACCACAGTTTCATCACATGAACTGTCTTCATCAATACCTGCATTCACACACATCTTGTCAGTTTTAAAACCATAAGAACTCATGGTATCATTTGATGATTCAATCATCAAATCTTCTTGTTCTTCCAAGCCCTCTATATACTTCAGAAATTCTTCAATGGTCTCCTCTTCAGTTTCTTCAAGTTGTCCAATTTACTGCTCAATTCCCAGCACCTGGCCATCATCACAATTTAGAATTCCTTTGCTTCCAATGTATTGGGAAGCAAAACCTTTCCCCAATTGTGTATGGACATTTTCAAAATATCTGGCTGTCCCATTTTCTTCCATAGTGGAAACATCAACAATTTGTTCTTTCCCACATTTTATTCCTGTAAACATACAAAATTTGTCAGATGTAAGGCCATTTGACCTCTTAGTCTCACTTGAAGTTTCAATCTTCAATTCCTTCTCCAAATACTCAATCATCTAGAGTAATCTCCCTTCCAACTGAGCATTTATCATTTGCTCTCTTTTCATCTGTAGCCTCTACCACTTTACCTTCTTCTTCATGAGCCAACCAACTCTCTGGCTTTCCTTTATCATCAATTCCATTTTGTTGAACTGCTCCCAGATCTCAGCTACCTCTTTCTCATATTCTTCATCAGTGAATTTCGTCCTCATGCCATTTTCTTTGGCATCTTCCTTCACTCTTCTGTTGTGGCCTCTCTCAGAACCTTTGCAATCTCTTCTATGGCTATCAATAGCCATTTTCTCCTCTATGAGTTCTTCACTCACAATCTGCACCAAGCCTCTGCAACAGCAAGCTCTCTTGCTGCAACTTACCTCACCAATCCTTTCCTCTGGATATGGGCTTTTGGCAAGTACTAGTCCCCTTCTGCTGGAACCTTCTGAGCACTCTCTTTTGCTCTCTCTAGGCTTCACTCTACAACTTCTCAAGAACACATCTGTTCTCCTCTCATCCAACCTCTGTTGGGAATTCTCAAGGTTCTGCCACACTTTCCTTTCACTTTAGAAACCTTCACTGGCTTCTTTCATCACTGCTTTTCAAAGATGTGATCTTCTTGCTGAGATGCTCCTCAATTGTCTGCAATCTTCATTATGCAAACAATCCTTCAAACAAGAGTTAAACACTGCTCATCATTCACCTTCAGAGTTTTTTCAACACTCACTTATAATTGCTTCTACAATTTCTCCCAATGCTCTGCTACACTGCATGTTATCTTGTCAGATTTAAATCTGATCTCCTTGTCATCACACCTGTGTTCAAATTTTCAAAACATAACTAGGCAATCTTCAAAATTCTTTGCCTCAACTTCAGATTCTACAAATCTGAATTTTCAACCTTCACTGTATGCTTATTCAAACCTGCAATTTCTGTCAAACAGATTTGAAAACCATCTTTCTTCACTGCTTCAGTACATATGCATTTTAGAAATAAATTTTCAAAGAGCTATTTCAATTCTAGCTCTGATACCACATGATGGCATGTCTACTTGCTAAACCCACATTTTCAACCTTCTATGAATATAAAAATTCTTCTCCAAATTCATGTCCCAATTTAATCCACAATCTGGAAAAACCCACAACATTTATCAACCTGGCCAATTCAAAAATATATCTGGATTCTTTAATATCTCAAATCTGAGATTTGAGATATTAATTTAATGTTTTCTCTTATGGTTATAAAACCCAACAAAACCCATATTTCTATTTTCCTATCTGGGAATCTAAATTATTGCGGAAGCTTTACTTCTATCTCATCGCTATGGTTATAAAGCCATACAACCAATTATACAAGCAGAACTTTAATTTTCCTTCCATGGTCAAAACCATATGATAAAGCCGATAACATATCTCACATGATCTTTACCTTTAATATATGATTATGAAATCATACATATATCGGAACCTACCTAATCAAAAGTCTCCTCCTATTTTTCATTTCCTAATGAAATACCTATTGGATAGGTTTACCATAGAACCTTCGAGTTAATTACCCTCGGCATTATATCTGTAAAGCTCGAACCTTATGACTTATAACCTAATGTTCACAAGTCCGCATTATCATTCAACAAGGTTTAACACATCAAATTGTATTGGCACATATTAACCCAACAATAGACCTTCGACCAATACATTCACCAACACTTATATTTAAATGAAATCTTCGGGCCCACAGCCACTTACCTCATTAACTAATCGTCGAACGGATCCAATGGTCCACAGTTTATTGTGCTCCTTTAGAATTTTCCTTATCAAATCAACGGTCGTCACAATTCATACAATATATGGCCCACAATATACACACACTACCTTTGCATCATCAACCATGCAACTTTAAGTGCGATTACCCTCGGATCTATTGCTCAGCAGATTGGACAAACTGGGTAGATATCACGTTTTTTCAAAGGCCAAGCATTAACGCTCCAGAAAAACACGATAAAATTGGTTTTCATAAACCACTCCAGGACACGCGCCCCCCAACGAGTGATATCGCATTTTTTTTCATGATTCCACTTACTAGTTTTAAAAAGTGCGATACTACCAGTTTTCTAACCCCAGTTTCACTGTTCACGCTTTTCGGTTCTGCGTCCTCTGGATCAAGGTTCCGTCCCACGTGCTATCAACATTTCATTCCTTTGGTTTATAACTTCTCGTTCTGGTTCTTCTCCCTTTGATACACAGTTATACTCCAAACCTTTATTCCGACACTATGTCATCTCATTCAATGGAATCGTTCTAGATTCCTTCCTCAACCTCGCAATCGATCCTGTCTCAACAATTACATGGGTTTTTTTCCATCATATACAGAAGGCATCCTAAACCCAACACAGAGTTCCATCACGGCTTCGCATGGAAATTCTCCAATTCCTTACATAGAATTCAACTGGTCCATATAAACACAATTTAGAAACAAATTCTTTCAATTACAGGCAGAGTATCATTACACCCCAATTACAGAGTCTTATTCATACATGGTTCACAGAGATTAAAACATTCTCACATAGAAATGAAATCAACTAATGCTCATAAGTTCTGAGTATTTAACTCGTGCTCCCACAGAGAATTCAACCAGTCAATACAAGCATAATCCAATCTGATAATACACATGTATTTCTGAAACAGATTCTTCATATATGCAATTGAACTTACTTACAAAAACCTCTTGTTTTGGCCAGGTCTTCAATTCGATAGCCTTCTATTCTCTTACTGTGCCTCTCTGAATTATACAGGGCTATGCAGGTCTATGCCCCAGAGGTTTATTTATACAAATTAATAATAATTGATTCATCTTACCTTAACGCTCAACAAAACTCTTGGAATCCCTCCAAGTCCTAAAATTAGCCTAATCCCTAGATAAACTGAACTAACTCTTCACATTCCTATCTAATCGACTTCTCCTGTCCTCTAATCATTCGAGGGCAGTTATAATTCTCTCTACATTTAATCAAAATTAATTAAAACCTACTAATTTCATGACATAAAATATAACCCCTTTGAAGACTTAAAACTCCTAAGCCTATAATTACATGGAATTTGGTTTAGCCTAATGCCCCTGCATCATTTTGTTTTGCTTATTCATTTACTTTATTTTATTTTTTTGTAAGTTTGGTAGTACCTCTCTATTCATTGATTTTTCAAACAAAACAATAGGTTACATCATCATTTTTATGCTTGGTAGCCTCAACCAAACCATAGGAAACCAATTCGGTTGACCACCTCAAAGAGTTAAATGCCAACCAAAACTGAAATTGTTTAATTCTGTCTCTAGATGCCTTATAAGCTATATTATCTACTGTTTATTTTACCATGCTATTACAAAATAAATGCTAGTGGCCCACTTCATGACTCAACAAAAAAAATTTCTAAACTTCTACCGCTACTCATCCAATGATTCAATGGGTGCTAGATCTTTTGCACTTGATTTGGGCATGTCTACTTGGTGCATGTTTTGAAGCTGTCGTTCTATGCGTCCAAGACACACATTCTAGTGATGCTCCTATGGGTGTATTGCCTGAATTTCTCTATGCATTTCAGTTAGAGTTGAGATTTCCTTTGGGTCTCCTCTTACTTCCTAAATTTTCATGATGGCCTTTTCCATTATACATTTCATAGTATAGTAAAGGAGGATTTCCCGCTTAAACGAGGTCAATCGTACTCTTGTGTTTCTCGGGTCTATCACCATTGGATCCATTTCATTGTCTGGAATGTCTTCCTCCACTTTGGTATTGAGCTCAATTATTTTACCAGAGTAGGCATCCCAACACCATAAGCATGCAGTAGGTTCTGCATGTTTTCTTGTTCAATTTTCGTGCCTCGCTCCTGCTGAGTTTTCTTGTTAGTCTCTGCCCTCTGTTTTCCTTTGAATTTTTCTATTGTGTGTGGAGCCTAGTTATCTTCTTTATTTAGATGTATTGCCACGTTGGACCCCTATTCTTAACAGGGTGGCAATGCTGTCTGTTGTTTAATCGTCGTTAGGGGGGTCCAGGCAGGGTGGAAACGACCTTTTGGAGTGCCCCCTAAGCTAAAAACAAATGTAAATTTTCCTTGTAAATATTGTAATTTCGTAGTCAATCTGGGACATTCATTAGGCAGATGATCTGACGGTAGAAGTTAGGTTTAATTTAGGGTTCTTTTCCCTAAAAGGCAACCCCTATGTTGTATGAGGGTATTGTATTGCAGCTGTGTATCGTGTGTATATTCTGAGTGGAAATAGAATGGGGGATTGTGTGAGAGAGTAGATGAAATTAAAAAGAATCTGATGCAGGTTGTGTCTCTTCATTTTGAAGGATAATAAAAAGGAAGGACTGGTTGTTTTCATGGGTGTAGCCCAAATTGGACGAACCACATATATCTCTGTATCTATTGTTTTATATGCTATTTTTGAGTTTCTGTTTCCACATATTTCATGTGTTCCATTGCTCTGTAATATATAATTTTCTAACATTTTCTACCTTTCTGGCTTGAATTCCCTTCCCTCTGCTTCCCTTACCTCCCTAAGATTTCACCATTTTCCTTTATCTGAGGCCTTGCAATGACTATACCTACACCCGAATCCACACTTGGGTTCCCACCCATTGTGTAGAGTCCATAGAGATAAACAGGCTAGGAAGACATGTACAATCAAAACAAGAAATTTCATTATTCAGTTCCTGACAAGACTAATTCTCTCACACATTATTATCTGTCTCAACTTCCCATCCTGCCACCTCATGGTTGTTTCCATTACATATTTTGCATGCCCCTCTACTAGGTCGAGCCAACCTTTTGTTGGTCATACTAGGATTCCTCACCCTGTCAATAGCCCATTTCGAGCCACTATGTTCACAGGACAGATAGTAGTTCTTCGAAATCTTACCTCTTTCATGGCATTGCAAGGTACTCTGCAGGATTTTTGCTACTCCCCTTGGTTCCTAGATGCTCTTGCTTGTCAAAACTGGGCAACTTTCATCACTTTCCCTCTTCCAATTACCCTCTGTAGGCACCATTTGGCTCGAGGAATCTCTTTTCCACTCTAAATTCATGCCATTCCTACAACGACTCTCCCCCCCAAAGTTTGTTTGGTTACAAGAACCAACATTTCTACCCTTAATTTGACTTACCATCCCTTTGCCCCCCAAGCGCTGTTGACTATCCTAGTGCAGGGAGAGAAACTGAGTTCGACCCAATGCAATACCAAGTTGACACTCAGTAACAAGAAACAAGAACCATGCCCATCCCATCTGAGCCCTGTCTCACTCATTCAACTCGGGTGTTACCACTGACAAGATACATAGGGAGAGAAATTGAGTTTGAACCCATGCAATATCAAGCTAATGCTCAGTATCAAGACACAAGAACCATGCCTACCCCATTCGAGCCTTGTCTCGTTCATTCAACTGGGGTGTTAACACTAACAAGATAACTCTCTGTCCCCCTCCCCAGCACGTAAATCCTGCATCTACCTTTGGTTTTTCCACCGTCCCATTTATATTAACCTTAGAAGCGTTAACAAGTAGGTCAAAGGTACATACCGGTAATAACACAACTCGAATGGAGGTTGACCTTCTAGCTTCCTTCGCTTTCTCATCCGCAATTCCGACTCTGTCGACACTACTAGCCCTCCCACACTACCAAGCATCAACCTTAACGCATTCTCCCTGCCTCTTATCCTTACCCGCTGGCTCCAACTATGGCACACGAACCCATTCATTCCTGACAAATTCTGACTGCACATGCCCTCATTTACTCTTGGCATAAGGTCATGTGGGGCGAGCCGCCCACCTGTCGTGCCTTCTGACTCTACCATCATTCCACTTGCCAATTGTGATGAGTACCCTCACCATGTCTCCCTTTGCACCCCGATCGGGGGCCTATTTTATTTTATTTTGACCCTCCCTATAATAAAATTTCTCTGATTTTCATTATAAAATTATTTATAAATTAATTGATAATCACATAATATTAAAATTATCAATTAATTCTTTAATTAATTTCATTAACTAAATCCTAACGGCTATTTCTCATTGGATAACTCTGGATCCGGATGCATCTTTACTACTTAACCCTTTGGAGTAGATTGAATTTTTCACCTTTGTCATGAAGATGAACCTTTTCACCTTTTGTCCTGAATATGAACCACATTAGATGGTTCTAAATGTGGACCATAACTTTATGATGTGGTTAATTTGAAAGACATTGTATTCAATATGAATCACAAAAGTATAAGATCAAACACAATTTAATTAAATTAATCCATTCTTACTAGCCAAGGCATTCTCTTATAATATATTGAATCAATAATAATAATAACTTAAATTTTAATCCTAACTTAAATCATCAAAATGTTCTCCCACATAGATCTATATATAAAATTCATTTTCCTAATAGTTTGATTTGATCCTGAGGATGGCAATGGTTGCTTATAACTATATTGATTTATACCTCTGAATGTTCAATGTCCACTCTAATTGATAACTTTTACTGTTACTAGATCTGGGTAATTGGAGTAACGAGTGTTCAATGAATTTGAATAGACTTTTGAAAACTGATTGGTTGATTACACTATTTTTTATATAATGACAAAATGTATGTTGTGGTGTCAATGGTTTGTCTTTGCGTTTCACTTAAAAAAAAAGTCCACAAAACTAATTTTATTGTGAGTCATGTAGGTGATGGAGCTCATGGAAAGCTCAACATGGCACCTAATTCATAATACATTAAGGCTTCTTATGTCAAATTTGTAGAAACGAGGGGTTCCAGGGTTGTTACCCTTGCCAAGCTTGGTCCCTTTATCTACAATCAAGTGATATGCATAGATGAATTTTATTCAGAATTTAAGGTATGTGAACATTTAATTTTACTGACAAATACAATATTTGTTATAGGTCAATTTGGGCACCATTCCCAATGACCTGGTTAACTGGACATAATCTCCAGAACCAATGAATAGGGTCTATCATTCCCTATCATTTTAGTTGTTACATACCCTAAGACAAAGAACAAGACAAATCATCCATGACTTTCATCTGCAAAGGTTTCCAAGATTTTAAGTTTATAATATATCATGTGAGAGCTCACCAAAACTGCCTCTAAAGGGGCTAAGTGTGTTGCATATGCAAGTAACCCCATTCAAGGGTGCTTTGCAAAGAACTTCTCGACACTCAAGGGTGCATTGGTCACATTGGGAGTGAAATTCTCATTGTTTCGGAATCTCCACTTGGCCAGTGCCTTCTAGAAGAGTTCACATGTGTCAAACTTCGAATCCATGTGTCCGTTTGATACCGCTGAGACTGGGAACTTGTCTTGCCTATTATTAGAAATTCATTGATTGTAAAACTACCTTCAGCTCCTCTATAAATTGAGCATAGATCTTAGTGTTTGAAAAAGGAAGAATTTGAGTAGAGAAATGTTGGTGGAATTTCAATTGAGGAATTGATGTGAGTGACATGCTGTTGGAGAGATGTGCATTATAATGAGGCTGGGATGTTGCTGGAGATGGTGACACTAAATCAATCATTGGGTTGTAACCTCCCCTTCTATCCATTAATAAATATTGTTGTTGACTTTCCCACATATGTATCTGTATAAGCTCATGTACTTCATATTATGAATTCTTATTTGATGCATATGGTTCATGTTTTATTGATTTAATTGAATGACTTGAATAGACATATGTATTATTGCTATATTTTGTTGTTTAGTGTTCATCTTTGCAGAGAATATTTTGGCAACTTAGCTCAGATTTGAAGCTTCAGTAAGAGCGACAGAAGGAGAATAGGAAGTTCTTGGACTCCAAGTATGTTATTTGATCTATTCTTTGTGTCTATTTACAGTTAGGAAAAGTAGTTGCAAAGTCTTTAACCTGTTGTTCTAGATGAGCACTAAATCTAGGGAAGAATTTTTTATCCGTAATCTATAATTCCGCATAACAAATTGGCGACTCAACTGGGGAATTTAACCTTCATCCTTAGTGTATTTGTCTCCGATTTTCTCTTTTTATTTAGCCAGTAGCAGTTACTCAGAAATATTAGGCTTTTTGAAATCCAAATTTGCATTAGAAGTGTGTTAAATACTTGTATTTTTCCTTATACACTGCGCCCAACACACTGTTGGACAGGACATAGTGCTTTACATAGCACTGTCTCCCTTTCAAACATGCATTGCAACGTACTATCTCTCTTTAGAGATTGCGTTGCCTGCTAAAACCATCCAAATTCCATTGAATTTGTCATTGCAATTTGTTTTCAGTTTGTTTTTTGTTGTGCTTTAACGAGCTGATACCTCAGATTGACCAATGACCTTACCTACCTCTTCCTCCTTTGAAAGAAAGTTTTTTCAATGTTTATTTAAAGATTTTTTATTTATCATTGACGAATTAATTTAAAATTATTTTCATTGCTGCATTAGATCCATTTGTTTTTGAAAAGGATTGTCGTAAATTCTACATTTCCTGATAGGAGAAATTGTTGTTAAATTCCTCATTTTTCCTTCAAAAGAGAAATTTTTGTTTACATTCTTCATTTCTCAAAAGTAAAAGGCATTTTTTTTAATTTATTTTTTGCACTTATTTTATTTTCTGCATTCATAACATTAAAGGAACTCAAAATAAAAACTTGCATTTTGATGTAGCGGATCGTGTGTTTTGCAAAAGGAACGATTAGGAAAGCTGCATTTAGTTTATGCTCTTTGATTTGTTTGCTCTCAAATTGATTGCTCTTTCCCTCTAAGCTAGGATTTTCATTGAAAAAACTAAAAGTAAAAGATTGATTATCATTTTAGTTTTCACTTTAGGAATTTCCAATACATCATCGCGGTGAACCTTGAAAGGAAATTTGATAAACAAGATCAACTTAAAATTTATCTCAATTTACCTAACAAAGCATTGGAACCATAACGATAACATTTAGAAGGTCTAGGCTAGAGACACGTTCCGACATCATAAAACATAGCAGCTATTGTTAACTTGTCTGTGATACATTCTGAGTGTGATACCTTATTCCACATACGTAAGTATATCCTAGCTCATCCATGTACTTTCAGGTATTTCGGGCGGTGTTATAGTACGAAAAGTATAAAGGGGTGCTCTCACTGTGTGGTTTCGCATCACACAACACTAATACAGACTTGGGCCTTCGTGTACCTTCGGGTATATTTGGGAGGACAAATTTAGGTTGTTGTCCATCCATAGTGAATCGAGTCAGCCACCTTGTAAATTGTGATACACCGAACACAGCATTCGGGGAGATTGCCTGCCCATAATTCTTGGTTCTCCAGGAGGTATTCTGCAGTTCAAAGTTTCTTGGTAAACCCTTTTGCCTAGTAATACCATTTTATTTTGTTTATTTGTTTTTGGTTAAAATAAATCAGTAATCGTGGAAGAAAAAAATCCTTTCCCCCCGTCATTTGCGTAGATTAGCATTAAAACTACCTTTACACCAGAAGTTACTCCTGGTCGACGAAGGAAAAAAAACTTTACCGAATCAAGTACTATTCATACCTCTAGTGAAACATCATCTTCCCATATACCAGAGTTATCTCAAGTTGTTTCTACACATCCTGGTTCATCTACTGTTGTCGAAACGGAGTCCTCACAGCTACTCATGGTCACAATCCATCTAATCAGTGAGACCATACGTCCTGAACCTGACGTTGTTCAACCAGAAGTTGATCTAGATCCTATCTCCTATTTACCAGAACATCTGAATCCTGAAGTCGAACAATCAGAAGTTGTTCCTGCATTGGTCATCCCACAAATTTCTGTAGCCATTGAGTCTCCCATATCACATAGTCAACCTCCTGAAATATACTTTGGGCCTAATGGTGAAATACTTCCACGTGGTTTAATTTCAATTGAAGAAATCCCACAAAACGAGACACCTTTAACTCCAACCCATTTTGGGGAGGATTTTTACTTGTACGAGTCTTTTCCTCAATCATCACCATCTGCCTTTTTTTATCCTGTTCCTATTCAAACTCTCGTCGATCCAAAAGGGTATACATTTGGTCAAGTAACCATGCCTGAACCAACATCTTTGGTTGGGTCATCTATTCCAATTACGTCAGCACCTGCCCTCGCTACCCCGTCAATGTTTACAACTTCACGAGAGTCATATTTTCATGGTGGCCCTATGGTCCCATCAGGTTATAAAACTTTATATGGAATTTTCTCTAGTGCAACTTCAAATCCATGGACTTTACCAATGTCATCATCTGGTATTATAATTGGTAAACCTATAGTGAGTACTGAACGACTTGATTCTTTATACACATCATCAGGGCAATATCAAGCCAATCCTTCTGGGTCAATTCCTTCAAGTACCATATCAACTGGACTCCCAGAATTTGGAGAGAAATATTTTTTGTCTTATTATCCTCCTCATGCTGGGGGGAAACCTTTGGTCACCCACTATGACAGTACTCCGTCACTTTTTGATCAACCTAATGTTGAAATGAATGTTTGTTAATGGCAACCCACTCTGCCTATCCAACCACAAACATTTGTACACTCATATCAACTAGTTCAACCTGTTACACCCACATCATTTCCACTTGTTAATACATATTTACCCCTATTAAAAAATCAAAATTTTGTACAACAACCTTTTCAAGTGGGTCATTCAACTAAATACCCTCAAATATTGGGTCCACATACTCCAAATCCTTTGGTTAATTTACAAAAACTTGTATCCGGAATCATTTATTCACAAGATGGTTTACCATTTTATGGGATGTCATAGCCACAACTTGGTTATACCTATCAACTGAATCCAAATTATTATAATTTGGGTTATAAAATTGGTGGAAATACCCCTTGGTAGCCTCAGGAAAAAATACCTCAGACTTCATTTCAAAAAGTAACATATCCAGGTTTTGGTCAACAAAATCCTCAAGTGTTTGCTTTTCAAAACAACCCTTATTTGGGTTACCGGTAGCAGATTCCTTATGCTGGTGCTCAAAGACCTGTTGCCCAAGAAATTCCATCTTACCCTGGCTATGCTCAACCTGATCTTAATAGAAAGTTTCCCTTTGTTGCAACTTTAGAGTTACCAGATTTAAATCGGCTAACCAATGATCCAATCAACTACGGTCGTTGGTGGCCAGTGATACCTCAAAAATTACCCTCGGATATTCCGAAGTTCAATGGAAACCCTGGGGAAGACCCGTCGACTCATGTCATAACTTATCATTTATGGTGTTCATCAAATTCCCTAAGTGATTATTTTTTCCGACTACGTCTTTTCCAGCATATGCTCACAGGCCCGGCTGCAAAATGGTATATTGAGTTAGCTAGACCTTATTTTGATAATTTCATTGCCCTAGCTACTATCTTTTTGACTCACTTCCAGTTACCCATCCGATATGAAACTGGAACAGAAATCTTGACCAATTTAAAACAGACTAATGCTACTCACATTTCTGATCATATTCATGAGTGGCATCGTCGTCATAGAATGGTTAGGACATTTGTTCCTGATCAGCTCCTAGCTGAGTGGTTCATTAAGTCCCTGTTACCATATATAACTGAGCATGTGGCTAAGGATGGCGTCATCATAGAAGAGCAAGTTATCGCTCGTGCCTAATATTTAGACTTGATTTATACTCAGTGTGGCACACTCTATGAAAAAATTCCTAACGCGCTGAGATCTAATTTTACCGTTCCTCCGCAATTAAAGGACTCTCATGTCGGAGACAACTTGATTGGCACTATAAGCACACAACATACTACTGCATCTGAACCTGCACCTTATTCTAAAATTAATTCTGTGTCACTTGACAAGGGAAAAAGTGACAAGCAACCCAGAAGTAAGGAAAAGGGGAAATATAAGAAAAAGAAAACTTCTAACCCGCAGGAAAAATCATCTGATCAATTGTCTGGGCCTAGGAAACATTGTTATCCATTCATAATTTGTAATGAGGAACACTTTTTTTGGGATTGTACTCATCACGCTGAAGTCTCAAAAATAATTAAGACTTCCAATGCATTAGCTGTGTTGACAGATCCATTTCTGAATCCGGACACAAATTTGGTTGCTATGGATCTAGCTTCTGGTTCCCAAGTACTTATCTTATCCATCACAAAACCTTCAACAAATATTTTGGTGTCAACGCATAGTAAATATTATGGTAGTCAGGCCACTGATCAACCTACTACCTCAACTAAAAATCCGTCTACGGAATCAGTACCGCCTATTGCTATTCCTGAATTGACAATCAAGCCACCAAAGGGAGTAATTCACAAATCGACATATAATCCTCGAGCAAGAGCTGCTCAAAATTATAATATAGTTGAATATTTGGCTCAATCCCCTTCGGCTATGTCTGCTCTTGAGGTATTACAAAATTTTCCCTCCCAAACACAGGCTTTATTGTCGGCTATTGGTGGAATTGATCCGACTGATTCTAATCTTATTGTATTTAATCATACGGGCTATGTGCCGCAACTACCAGTAGAATTGGCATTCTCCATACAAGTAAATGTTCTCAATCACCTTGTTCATCGTACTATTATTGATGAAGGAGCATCTATGTGCATTATGTCTCTAAATTGTTGGAAGTCACTTGGCTCATTGCGCTTATCACAATCATCAACGACATTGAAGGCTTTTGATGGACGTACATATAAGCCTTGTGGTATTATTAATAACCTGAATGTTGAAATAGGGGGAAAAATAGTGAATGTTGATGTCGAGGTTGTTGATGAACCCCTTGAATATAATATTATACTTGGAAGGCCATGGGTATATGTGATGACTGCAATTGTTTCTACATATTTTAGAATGATTGCCTTTCCACATAAAAGTACTATCACAGTCATTAATCAACTATCCTTCTTTGCCTCCGATTCACAGGTAACTAGAAGTGTTCCATTCATTCACGCACCCCAACTAGCACTTTAGAATATTGTTGTAGGACTTTTAAAGGATTCCACTCTCATGGGAACCTTTGCATTACCACCACCCATGACATCAGTAGACATTGCAAGTATAGAGACTTGCTACATGATCTCTTCCACTCCATCTGGCTTAAAGGAGAGTACAAATGATTCTAAAATTGTTATCTTAGATGAGTTTCTGCCTCCCAACTCTACTGAGCTGGCATAGAAATCAATCTATCTGGCTTGGGCGGTGAATCTGAAATCAGTGTCGTCGATTGTTTGGGTTGATCGTTCCTTAGAATTTGGTACTCCATCTGATCCATTTTCCTCAATTTTCTTGACAGATGAGAATATTTTGGAAGACATGATGTCAAAAGGAGAACCATGGGAAGATTATCATCATCGTTCCCATCTTCCTGATTATGAAGAAAATCATCTTAGTGAACTATATCACCCATCAATCAAAAATTTATTTTCGAATTCTTTTCCTATTAATGCAATCGATTCTGAGTGAAATCTGTCAAATATTTAAGAAACCATTTCTATCGATATTTCGACCAAACCTATGGTTGTCGAAAATATTCATGTTGGTGTATATTTTTATCCATCAGAACTCGAATCATATCGTTCTCTATTTCGTGAATTCCATGATGTATTTTCTTTGTCTTACGAGGAAATGCCAGGCATAGATACTAGTATTGTTGAACAAACTATTAATATGTATCCTAATGTCAAACCGGTGCATTAACGACTTCATCCTTTTCATCCAAAGAAAGCCACTACCATCAAAGCAGAAGTTGAAAATTTTTTGCGTGATGGTTTCATTTACCCTGTTCCGCTAACTGAGTGGGTTTCAAATATTGTTCCTGTCATGAAAAAACAAGGAACCATTAGAGTGTGTGTCGATTATCAGGACGTCAACGTTGCTTGTCCAAAAGACAACTATACTACTCCCTTTATTGACCAGATTATTGACGATTGTGCTGGATGTGAATTTTTTTTTTTCATGGATGTATTTTCCAGCTACAATCAAATCAATATCCACCTAGAGTATCAACATACAACAACATTCATCTATCCCTGGGGCACATTCGCTTATAAGAAACTATTGTTTGGTCTAAAGAACGCTGGGGAAACTTTCAGAGAGCAATGGACTATGTTTTCAATGACATCAAGCACATTGTTCAACCTTATCTAGATTATTTACCCATGCATTCAAAAAATTGGAATGATCACCCGATTCATTTGAGAGCCATCTTCTTACGCTGCCGACACTACAAAATACGCCTTAATCCAAATAAATGTGTGTTTTGTGTTGGTTCTGGTCATTTTCTTGGATTCAGAGTCTCAAAAGAAGGAATTTGTGTTGAAAATGCAACAAGATGATGGAGCTTAGTGAAAAGAAGTCACCTTCACTAAGTGGGCCCACAGGCTATTTTTGGCGCAAAGTCTATTTTTAGACTATGTCTATTTTTAGACATATGGATCATGGTCTATGAGTTGCAGGATGCTATTTATGGATGATTGGTCGAGTTGGTAAAAATAGATGGACCTTTATTTTTAGACATTGGGCGGTTTCTATTTTTAGACTGTCGGGCTAAAAATAGAACAGTCAAATATTATTAACCCTTAATAATATTTAGACTATAAACATTATCTTATCCTCTTGGAGCACTTCAGTTTGATGCTTGGATGTGGAACATGTAGCTGACAAAAGGAAATACGCTTTTCCTAAGGGTTAGTTGAGCTATTGCATGGTTGACTTCAGTTAGAACTCATGTGGCAGAGTTTGGTGGAGTTGATGAGACAGTTGGTGGAGTTGTGTTCTGTTTAACTTAGTTGAACTAGTTGTATTTAGTCTAACTGAAAAATACACTAGTGATGAGTGGTGTGAATTAATTATTAATTAATTCACTAATTATTAACTCATAAATCAACTAAAGAACACATCAGTTAATTGCAATGCATGGACAGTTCAATGGAGACCAGTGTTAGAGGTGGGTGAAAGGGTGAGTGTGACTATCAGTTGTGACTATGGATTTGCATGAGATTTGCACACACATTGATGGAGATTGCCAATGAGGATTGCGCAATACAAGCCAGTGGGATTCAAACTTGGATCTCATCATTATTCATCTTGGATTGTGCAGTAGAGGCAGGCAGACTTGTGGAGAAGATTTGAACCTGTGACTTGTTCTATATCTGAGCTAGTTTGTGTGTAGCATGTGAGATAGTGCTGAGAGATGTGAGGAGCTTTGTGCTAAGTATTGTTACATGTTCTCTATCATTATAATATACAGATAGTTGGGGGTTTTCAGCTGTAAGCTTTCCCCATTACATACTGTGTTCTTTGTGTGCTTGATTATGTTTTAATGTGCGCATGCGACTGCTTCTATTTCCGCAAATTGATGATCAATTGTAGAAGAGGTTATGTACTATGCATGAAGCTTAAATAGTGTGTAATCAGGATAATCTCGGTGAATAATTCAGCTGCTATTCAAATTACGGTCTAGATGTTATTCGAGCGATAGGAATCTTGTGGATCTATTACAGTGATTACAATTTATTTCGGTAGACAGAGTTTGTAAGCGGGCCAGGTAGCCTCTGGATCCATCCTTTCTTTGAAAGGTGATATATCCAGTAAATGCCCCTACAGTCGATCTCTGTGCTAGAAATACTTTGTTCTCACATTATATCAGAAGTGGTTGAGTTTTGAGCTGGTGGAATTCGAATTTGGAGCAGTGTTTTCTTGGTGTCGAAAGTCGAGATGTCTTTCAATAGATTGCGATTGGAGTATGCCCTTGAGGGTAGCTCGAATTATGTTGAATGGAAGGACAAGATGGAGGCGGTGTTAGAGGACAATGGGTTGAAGGATTTCACAGATGCTGATGTCCCAAAGCCTACCGATGCTGCTCAAGTTGAGGCTTGGCAAAAGAAGACAACAAAATGTCGAAGGATTCTGTTGGAGGGCATGAAGGATCACATTGTATCCAGCCTGCATGGAAAAGCTTCTCCATACTTGATGTGGAAAGCGTTGATAGATTTATTCCAAAGCAAGATCGACCAGAGGAAGTTGACGCTCAAGGATAAACTCAGAAACATAAAGATGGAGAAAGGTGACAGTATATCCAAGTACCTCACGAAGTTCACCCAATGCAGGGATGAGCTGGGAAGTGTGGGGGTGACTGTAGCTGATGAGGACTTGGTGGAATTGGCTCTCCTTGGTCTTCTGAAGATTTGGCACTCCTATCAGGACTCTGTTAATGGTCGGGAGAAATTGCCAGGATGGGAGCGACTTTGGTCGGATCTCATGCAAGAGGAGATAAGGTGGAGTACCAGGGACGGATCTTCATCAAAGGCGCCTGATGAAGAAAATTGCGCTTTGGCTGCCAAAGAAAAGAAGGGGAAGAGAAAGAAAGCTTCCCATTCTGGTGCGAAAGGTAAGAAGCAAGACATGTCCAAGGTGAAGTTTTTTCACTGTCACCAGCATGGACATTATGCCACAAATTGTCCCTAGAAGAAGAAAAATAAGCATGCTGCAGGATCTGCAGTGGGAGAGGCCTTAGCCTCGCAGTTTGAGATGGATTTTTCGCTGATCGTATGCTTGGTCTCAAGTGTGATGGGATCAGTTTGGTTCTTGGATATTGGTGCGTCTTTTCACATTACTGGAGATCGAGATTTGTTTTCAGATCTAGATGAGAAAGATCTTGGAGTGCACATCGAGATGGGCGATGATGGTAGATACAGTGCGATCGGTATCGGTACCATTTCCTTTGAGAGGGAGTCTGGTAAACCCTTCATATTGAAGGAAGTGATGCATGTTCCAGGATTGAAGAAGAATCTTATCTCTGTGGCGATGTTAGAAGACAAGGGGTATGATATTGTCTTCAGCAAGGGAAAGGCTTTCCTGCGGAGTAAGACAACTGGAGAAACCCGGAAGATAGGGGTTCGAATCAAGAACCTTTATCAATTGAAAGTAGATGGCTGCGCAACAATGGCATGCAAGGCAAAAGGAGTGGTGAGCTGGGATGATGGCGAGCTGTGGCACCGGAGATTGGGCCACCTTCACCATGGAGCTTTGAAGATACTACAGCAGATTTCTACTGGGCTTCCTAAGGGCACTCTTGCGCAGTCAGATCAGTGCAAGGGGTGTACCTTGGGAAAATTTGTGAAAGCCACCTTTCACAAGAAGGATAGTTGCACCACGATGATCCTTGAGAGAATTCACACAGACGTGTGTGGACCTTTCTCAGTAGCTTTGACAGCAAAGCACAAGTATAATGTGATCTTTGTTGATGATTATTCTTGAAAGTGTTGGATCTTCTTCATGCAGAAGAAGAGCGAGACATACTCAAAATTCTGTGAGTTCAAGGTGTTGGTTGAGAAGGAATAAGGGAAGCATGTGAAGGCTCTTAGGAGCGACAATGGTGGTGAATTCATCTCTGCAGAATTCAAAGACTTTTGCAGTGCAGAAGGAATTCGGAGAGAGCTCATAGCACCTCATAACCCACAGCAGAACGGGGTTGCTGAGCGGAAGAACAAAACGATCGTGGGTGCTGCACGAGCGATGTTGCATGATCAAGGCCTACCCCTTCACTTGTGGGCAGAGGCATGCAATACTGCAGTATATGTGCAGAACCGTTGTCCTCACAAGATACTTGGCATGAGTACACCCGAGGAGGCGTTTTCTGGTAAGAGGCCTGATATTTCCCATATGAGGATTTTTGGTTCACATGTCTACATGCATGTGACGAAGGATGCCAGGAAGAAGCTGGAACCGACCGCAGAGGTTGGGATAGTTTTGGGGTACACTGATACGCCCCAAAACTATCGTGTGTATTTCCCAGACAGTCGTAAGACTGTTGTGCGACGGGATATCAAATTTCAGGAGGAGAAAGCCATGAAGTGTTCGCTTGAGAGGGAGCCACACTTGCATGTAGATGAGGAGCTATTAGTTCCTAAGGATGAGCTTCAGGATGTGGATCAGCCACAAGAGGAATTTCATGGAGTGGAAGAGACTACTCATGCAGCGCCAACCATCAGAGGGCAGAAGTGCACTACAAAAGCTGAGCGACTAGCTCAAGATGCAGAGAAGGTTGTAGGACCACCTACAGCACAACGCAGGCAGAGACAGTCACCGGACCAGTACACTGGATACATGGCTCTTGTGAGAAAATGTGTCGTGGCAGAGCCATCCTCTTTCGAGGAAGCTGTGGAGGACCCCGCATGGGTAGATGCCATGGTGGAAGAGTATGATTCGATTGTCAGAAACAGTGCATGGGAGATTGTCCCAAGACCGGAGGGGAAATTAGTGGTGGGTTCGAGATGGATCTACAAAGTGAAGCAGGCGGCTGACGGGAGTGTGGAGAAGTACAAGGCAAGATTTTTTTCCTGAGGCTTCTCACAGATAGAGGGGATCGATTATGAGGAGACCTTTGCACCTGTCGCAAGGTATTCTTCCATACAGATTATCCTAGCTCTCTCAACGCAGATGGGGTGGCACATTCATCAGATGGATGTGAAGACTGTGTTCCTCAATGGAGTCATTGAGGAGGAGGTGTACATAGAGTATCCCGAAGGTTTCAAGATCTTCAGTAGTGAGTCGCATGTGTGCAGACTCAAGAGAGCACTGTATGGGTTGAAACAAGCACCACGTGCTTGGTACACACGGATTGACAGTTATTTCACCGGACTTGGATTCTCCAAGAGTGTGGCGGATCCTAACCTGTACCAGATTGTGGTGGAGGGTAAGTTGCTGATCATTGTACTTTATGTAGATGATTTGATTTTGACGGGTGATGAGCTGTTGATACTTTCATGCAAGGAGGATCTTGCTAGAGAGTTTGAGATGAAGGACTTGGGCCTCCTTCATTATTTCATGGGATTGGAAATTTGGCAGCGCAGTGATGGACTGTTTGTTTCTTAGGGTAAGTATGCCTGGGAGATACTAGAGAAGTTCAACATGCATGGCTGCAAGCCTGTTGATACTCCTCTTCCTGGAGGTTGGAGGAAGGAGGATGTTACTTCAGCGGAGGTAGTGGATGCCACTGTTTATCGACAGCTGGTGGGGTCGCTTATGTATCTGGTCAATACACGACCCGATATATGCTATGCTGTTAACCAGCTTTCACAAGCTATGGTTAAGCCTACCAAGCTCTTCTGGAAGGCAAGCAAGCATGTATTGCCTTATCTCAGAGGCACATCGGGATATGGATTGTGGTACAGATAGGAGGATGAGGTGAAGCTATGTGGCTTCACGGATGCAGATTGGGCAGGGAGCCCAACGGACATAAAGAGCACATCTAGAGGGATCTTAAGTATCGGGTCGATAGCAGTTTCTTGGTATAGTAGGAAGCAGAGATCCGTGGCACTCAGTTCAGCAGAGGCTGAGTATATGGCAGCAAGCTTGGCTGCATGCGAGGCCATATGGATGAGGAAGATTTTGGTTGGGTTGTTCGGGTCACACTTGGAGCCTACTGTGATTTATTGTGATAACCAGAGTTGCATTAAACTCTCGGCTAATCCAGTATTTCATGATAGATCCAAACACATCGACATCAGGTACCATCATATCAGAGATTGTGTACAGCGGAGAATCATGTTACTTTCATATATTCCCACGGAGGATCAGGATGCTGACATCTTGACGAAGACGCTCACCAGGAGCAAATTCGAATTCCACAGAGGCAGGATAAGGGTTGCAGATAATCCATATCTTGTTGAGAGGGAGTGTTGAAAATGCAACAAGATGATGGAGCTTAGTGAAATGAAGTCGCCTTCACTAAGTGGGCCCGCAGGCTATTTTTGGCGCAAAGTCTATTTTTTAGACTATGTCTATTTTTAGACATATGGATCATGGTCTATGAGTTGCAGGATGCTATTTATGGATGATTGGTCATGTTGGTAAAAATAGATGGACCTCTATTTTTAGACATTGGGCGGAATCTATTTTTAGACTACCGAGCTAAAAATAGAACAGTCAAATATTATTAACCCTTAATAATATTTAGACTATAAACATTATCTTATCCTCTTGGAGCACTTCAGTTTGATGCTTGGATGTGGCACATGCAGCTGACAGAAGGAAATACGCTTTTCCTAAGGGTTAGTTGAGCTATTGCATGGTTGACTTCAGTTAGAATTCATGTGGCAGAGTTTGGTGGAGTTGATGAGACAGTTGGTGGAGTTGTGTTCGGTTTAACTTAGTTGAACTAGTTGTATTTAGTCTAACTGATAAATACACTAGTGATGAGTGATGTGAATTAATTATTAATTAATTCACTAATTATTAACTCATAAATCAACTAAAGAATACATCAGTTAACTGCAATGCATGGACAGTTCAGTGGAGACCAGTGTTAGAGGTGGGTGAAAGGGTGAGTGTGACTATCAGTTGTGACTATGGATGTGCATGAGATTTGCACACACATTGATGGAGATTGCCAATGAGGATTGCGCAGTACAAGCCAGTGGGATTCGAACTTGGATCTCATCATTATTCATCTTGGATTGCGCAATAGAGGCAGGCAGACAGGTGGAGGAGATTTGAACTTGTGACTTGTTCATATCTGAGCTAGTTTGTGTGTAGCATGTGAGATAGTGCTGAGAGCTGTGAGGAGCTTTGTGCTATGTATTGTTACATGTTCTCTATCATTATAATATACAGATAGTTGGGGGTTTTCAGCTGTAAGCTTTCCCCATTACATACTGTGTTCTATGTGTGCTTGATTATGTTTTAATGTGTGCATGCAACTACTTCTATTTCCGCAAATTGATGATCAATTGTAGAAGAGGTTATGTATTATTCATGAAGCTTAAATAGTGTGTAATCAGGATAATCTCGGTGAATAATTCATCTATTATTCAATTTTCTACAATTTGAATCGACCCATTGAAGGTTTAGGCCATTCTTGATTTTCCTACACCATCAAATTTACTTCAGATACAGAAACTTCAAGGAAAGGCTAACTTCCTAAGAAGGTTCATTCCAAACTACACCAAAATGGCTAAAATATTTACTCGACTCTTGAAAAAGTGGGTTCCCTTCCATTGGGACCAAGTTGTGCAAGCTTCTTTTGATGTTCTCAAGGATACTCTTGTCGAAGCGTCATTAATGTATCCCCCTAATTATCAAAATTATTATTTCCTATATATCGCCACGGCTAAAACGACCATTGCTATGGTTTTGGTCCAAGTAGAATATGGAATTGAACATCTGTTCTATTATTTGAGTCGTAATCTCAATGATACAGAAGTTAAGTATTCGTATGTAGAGAAGCTTGCCTTGGCAGCTATTCAAGATGTCCAAATATTTTGCCACTATATCCTACTCTGAAAGATGACTGTCGTTTCAGATTGCAACCCCATGACTTATATCTTATCACGTCAATTGCTAGGGGGAAAATATTCAAAGTGGATTGTCATTTTGTAGGAATTTGATTTCGAATTCATCACATCCAAGTCAAAGAAGTCTTTAGTTTTAGCTAAGCTTCTCTGTGACCTTCCCTTTGATAGTACTACAACTACGTTGGAACCATCAATTCCCAATGAGTCTCTATTTCTGATTGGATCATCTGATCCTTGGTATAGAGATTTCATCATTTATCTCCAAACTCAAACTTTTTGACCTGATACCTCTCACTTTGAACAACAACGTATTCGATACCAAGCCAAAGATTATCTGATTGTCAGCGATACACTTTATCGTCATGGTGTCGATACTATTTTAAGGAGGTGCCTCACTCATGAGGAGGCCGAAAAGGTTTTAAATGATTATCATGCTAGGGCTTATGGTGGAAATTTATCTAGATACACTACCACACAAAAGATACTCCGCACCAGTTACTTTTAGCCTACAATATTCCGCGACTGCATCCTCACAGTCATAAGTTGTCATGCGTGTTAGATTTTTTATCGTAAAATCTACAAAACGCCAGCGCCAATGCATCCTATTGTCTCTATGGGACCATTTTTGAAATGGGTATTGACTTCATGACTTGTAACCCTCGTTCATCCGGGGGGCATGGTTATATTATTGTTGCAGTCGACTATTTTACCAAATGGGTCGAAGCGATGCCTACTTTCAACAACAAAGAACAAACAACTGCATTTTTTTTCTTTAATCATGTTATTGCATGGTTTGGGGTCCTGCAGGCTATAGTTATAGATCATGGGAAGCATTTTCGCAACCACATGATAACTGAATTAATTGCCAATTTAGGATTGTCACGTGATAATTCTACTCCTTATTATCCATAATCAAATGGACAAGTTGAGGCTATCAACAAGATTCTTAAACATATGCTTCAACGAATGATAGGAGTTCATAAAAGAAACAGGCATTTAATCCTCTACTCGGCCTTGTGGGCGTACCGAACTTCGGTGAGAAATGCAACCAGATTTACTCCCTTTCAATTGGTGTATGGTCTGGAAGCTATCTTGCCAATCCAATGTGAAATACAATCATTAAAACTCGCAATCGACTTGTTACCTAACACCTCAGAACAAGAAGCGCATCATTTTAACCTCATCCATCTTGATGAAACGTGTTGTGAAGCCCAATTGGCTAACGAAGCACATAAGAGATGTATAAAGCCGCAATACAAAAAAAATGTCTAGCCTCACATTTTCTCAGAGGGTGACTTGGTCTTGCTTTATGATTAGGAAGCTGATGTAATAGGTACAGGAAAATTTGAGCCATTATGGCATGGCCCCTATATTTTCAAAAACGTTTTTACTAAGGGTGCCTATGAGTTAGTTTATTACGATGGAATTTCATTGACGTAGCCCAGAAATGGGTTGTATCTGAAAAGTTACTATGATTAATCATGAGCGTAGTAATTTTTTGTATTATATTGTATATATATGTTGTTGATTTGCATTCACTGTCTTAGTTTTTTTTTAGAGTTTTATTGATTTTAGTAATCCACTTTACATCTCATCGTAGATGTCTGAATCTTTGGGACTATTTGTTGGATATGCTGATGGTGCTAGTTGTAGTACGCAAAATCTATCCTCTGCAGCGTGGGCCATTTTCGCTCTGAACAACGAGTTAGTGATTTTTCAAGGGACTTGTATCAGTATATCAAAGAAAAATATCATTGAGTATAGCGCGTTGATAGAACTTCTCTCTCATGTCATTTCATTTGGTATTAACCGCATCATCATAAGATTAGACTCATAAATTGTGGTATTACAACTTACTAGTGTTTGTACTGTTAGAAATCCAACACTGCATAGATTGTTTCTAAGAGTTCAACTTTTGGAAAGACACTTTGATTTTATTCAATATCAACACATTTCCAGAAATTTGAACACATTGATTGATTCTTTAGCTAATCAAGTTTTAGACATACATTTGCAACACATGTAAAGAAAACATTCACATCATTGAATAGGATTGCACAATAAGCATAAGAAAAACATTGAAATCAAATAGATATATAGTTATAGGTTAATACACATTGGTCATCTGACCTCAAAATGTATGCCAAAATGTCAAAAGTAAACTAGTGGTGCTCATGGTAACATGCTATAGATCTAGCTATCCTACTTAGTAACTACATCCAATGGTTAGGAACACCTATAGTGTGACGTTGCAGTCGCATGGGTAACTCTTCGATCCGAAAATCCAGAATCCCAAAGGTCAAACCCTATATGTGCTGCCAAAGCTCAGCTACAGTCTCAGCCATATCAAGATCCTGAAGGACTGCTCTCCTTAGAGCCCTCTATGTTGGCTCATCTGTTACACGCTTCGTATCCTCCATTGGTTGAACTCGACCAACATCTGCATTACATCGAAAATTTATTTTAGTCTTGGAAAAACATCAAAAATAAAAAAACATTGTACAAATCTTAGGAAAATAAAAAACATGGGCAAAACATTCTTACCCATTGCACCCCACTGAGCACCTTCTGGTAAAGCTAAATATGGATCTCCTTGAAAATCAACACCCGCATATGCATACTCATCGATGAAGACAATCTGTCACTGGAACTAGGCAAAGAATGCAATAGAGAACACAATGGTTGATTTTCCCGCATGCCTACCCATTAGTTCTACCCATCTCTGCATCCGTGGATCTCTAGGATTAGACACATCCAGTGTCACATGTTGTGGATGCATCGGTGGAATCCGTTCTAAGGTGAATTGTATAAGGATCGAACCATAACTGAATTTCTTCTTCATTCCTCCCTTTTCTTTGTTTAGTTGTTCCTTTATCTGAGAAATTATAGCTTCGAACCAGTTGAAGACTGTTGGCTCCATGCACTCTAGCGCGTACTGCATATACGATCTATTCGAACATGTAGTGTAATGGTGCCATAATTTTTTGCGATTGTGAAAAGGATAGTTCTCAAATTCAAATCTCTAACATCTCGGATGATTATCTTTCCATCTTTGCTTGGCTCTGCCCCTAGATAACAATGTTGCAAAATATAATCTCTCACTGTCTCTCCTCCAACATAGACCTTGAGAGCGAAATAGGCAATCCTCTCCTCGAAAAACCTATAAGAAAGTATACATCCTCAACTGTTATAGGAACCACTTGGTTCTTAATATGAACTGCCTAGATAGCTTGATCCCATGCTCGAACTAAGAATTCCAAGAGTTCGATTTATTGCCTCATCCCTCACAATTGGAAGTACTTTAACAGTCCACAATCTCTTAGGGATCTTACTGTGCCCGGATCATTTAGGGAAATCATATCCTATTCTTCATTCTCTCTTTCCCTCCATGTAATCATCATTGTAATCCAATGAAAACCTGAAATGCAACCATAAGAACCATTAGATTCCATTCAATGCAAAAAATTGGACAAATTTTGGGCATAATGCAAAAAACAAAAATGTAGATTACACCCAACGCAGGCTCTAGCAAGAGATAGTGTGTTGTGTATGTAGGTAGCCTTCAATTTAGCTGCTATGCAACACACTTTTCTATGTATAAGTGTGCATTTCCCTCTTTGGGAGCATAATTTATCCTAAGGCTCCCAAAACCCTAAAATTTGCCATGAATGGAAATGAAATGATTACTGAATGAAAGAGAGGGTTCATATCACTAACCTAGATCAAATGGAAATGAAATCCATGCATAGAAATGATCGCAATCAGCAACTGAAGTTCGGGGGCAAAATCAAGTTCAGAGCTCCAAAATGCAAATGGTAACTATGGAATGGTAAAAATGAATAGTAAAAACTCTTTTTAATAGTTATTTAATTGTTTGCAAATCATATTTATTGCTATGAATATGGTTTTATTATGTTTTTATCATGAAATAGGTATTTTTAATCCATTTGATGTTGTTTTGAGCAGGTCTTATAACTGATGAATAGATTAGTCATGCATTTTTATTTCAAGAATGATTTGACCACAAAGCATACCTTTTCTCCTTATTTTTCGATCTTTGTTAAAAATGAAAAAGGATTTGAAGCACACTTTTATCTCTTTTTTGAGCTTCGATAATAGTGAAAAAGGAACCCCTGGAGTCTTCTTTCAGCTCTTTTTAGACTCTGATAATATGAAAAGATTGTCGAGCACTTGTCTTTTCAAGCTTGTAAAAGTAAATGAATTGATATCTACTCAGTATAAGTTTAAACCTTTTCCGGAATGAGATAGATTATTTACGAAAAAGTAATACCTTGGTCAAACATGACTGAAGAGGTTCTCTCATATATTATTTTACACTTTTTCAGATCTGAGCGACAATTTTACGAAAAATTACTTATTGATTTTTCTTTCGTCCTCTTTTTCAAACTCTCTAAATATGAAAAAGGACCGAGCTATCACTATCATTAAGCTTGTTAAAACATAAAATAGCAACGGTCTTATCGATCATGGAAATAATCGAGTTTCATTCATTGCTGGACTCGTTAAATTATTAAATATCAATATATCATTTGCCCGAAGGGTTGAATTATAGATCAAGAAAATGTTATCCTCCTCAATATTGTTAAAAAATAAAGAGGTGTTGGTTGACAAATGACCAGGGAAAATTTAGGAAAGTGAACAAATTTTTTTTATGGTAGCAAGTCGTTCTTGAACATGACACTTCACTCCATCACCATGACTATTTGGGTTGGGTAATCTTCTTGATGGTTCATTCATACCTATGGTTCATCATACCTTCACTTCGGTTTTGGGTCAATACTTCCAACTCATCTCAGTGTCGTCGATATGTTCAAGAGAAGTCATCTAGTGAATACTCATCCTTCTGCAATACTCATAAACCTTCATTCTCATGACAATCATCCTTGAATATTTATATATCAAGTCATACCTTTGTCTCCGAAATCAGTAACTCCTGTTTCACAATAAGGTGGCTTCATGTCGATGACAAATCATTATCCAGGAAGTTCACTTAGAAACATTATATTCCAGTACCATGAGGCTTCTTACTGCATCGAAAAGATCCTCGCTTCCGGATTTTTGATCGAAATATTTTGTTTGGCGTTCAACATCAAATCATCTATTCACGCCTTAAAAAATGTACTGCAGTACCTTGAGGTCCATTGACATTAATGGTGGTTCTCTAGTGTTTTTTAACAGCTCACATCATTGGCTGGTAATCAAACGATGTATTTCCATGTTCGACTACAAATCATATATTCGCATAGCTAGACTTGTACCCCAATGATCGAGTGAATGAGATAATAAGACCTCGGATCTAGTTTCAGCCATCCGAGATGTGATTTCAGAATTTTTGTACACATCATCTATACAGTGACCTTACATACAGATCGTCATCTGAACATGGGCCTATATCTATAGGCATGTCTGTATTGGGAAACATTCCAATATAGACAACTTTCTGAATTATGTACATGTTATTAGATTGTTTATGTGCTAAACATGGGAATGCCTACCCTCAGCAATTATGATCAAGAGGATATATCATGATGTAATGTATTGTAAGATTGATGCAGGTCGCCACTCCGCATCATCTCCAGCCCATAACAATGTAAAGCATATCAATAAAAATATTGTTATTATTATTCTGACTTCATGCTTTAGGGGGAAATTGTTATAGGTCAATTTGGGAACCATTCCCAATGACCTAGTTAACTAGACATCATATCAAGAACCAATGAATAGGTTCTATCATTCCCTATCATTTCAGTTGTTGCATGCCCTAAGACAAAGAACAAGACAAATCATCCATGACTTTCATCTGCAAAGGTTTCCAAGATTTGAAGTTTATAATATCATGTGAGAGCTCACCAACGTTGCCTCTAAAGGGACTAAGTGCATTGCATATGCAAGTAACCCCATTCAAGGGTGCTCTGCAAAGAACTTCCTGATACTCAAGGGTGCGTTGGTCACATTTTGAGTGAAATTCTCATTGTTCTGGAATCTCCACCTGGCAAGTGCCTTCTAGAAGATTTCACATGTGTCAAACTTCGAATCCATGTGTCCATTTGATACCTCTGATACTGGGAACTTGTCTTGCCTATTATTAGAAATTCACTGATTGTAAAATGACCTTCAGCTCCTCTATAAATTGAGCACAGACCTTAGTGTTTGAAAAAGGAAGAATTTGAGTGGAGAAATGTTGGTGGAATTTCAATTGAGGAATTGATTTGAGTGACATGCTGTTGGAGAGATGTGCATTGTGATGAGGCTAGGATGCTGCTGGAGATGGTGACACTAAATCAATCACTAGGTTGTAACCTCCCCTTCTATCCATTAATAAAGATTGCTTCTTAATTTCCCACATATGTATCTGTATAAGATCATGCATTTCATATTATGAATTCTTATTTGATGCATATGGTTCATGTTTTATTGATTTAATTGAATAACTTGAATAGACATCTATATTATTGCTATCTTTTGTTGTTTAGTGTTCATCTTTGCAGAGAATATTTTGGCAAATTAGCTCAGATTTGAAGCTACAACAAGAGCGACAGAAGGATAATAGGAAGTGCTTGGACTCCAAGTAAGTTCTTTGATATGTTCTGTGTGTCTATTTACAATTAGGAAAAGTAGTTGCAAAGTATTTAACCTATTGTTCTAGATGAGCACTACATCTAGGGAGGAATTTTTTATCCATAATCCATAATTCCACATAACAATATTGGATACATATTTAAGACATAGCTTCTCAAAGTAAATGCAGGCACAATTATCCATTGATTGATGTTTGGGACTAAGTGCAATTAAAAAAAACTTTATTAGAGAAGTAATTAAGAATTTAAATTGTTAGAGTATTTTTAATGCAAAAATTGTTAGACGATATTGGCAGCTACTCCACATGAGTCAGCAACATTCTAGGTTTTTAGGGGTGGTGTTGGGAATAAGGAACATGATATAGGTCTTAGAAATCAAATAGAGGAAATGCAATCTCTTCACCAATATAGTTACCGAAAACAGTTCAGAAAATCAATTAATGGTTTGAGTAATAGTTTGGGTATTGATAAGAGGTTTGATTACACAGAATATATAATTTAAGGTTGTTAGATTTGATATAGAGTAAACTTATAATGGACAATAAATATAGAAACTACTATTCACACTACCATGTTGTCTGCTCACAACCCATTTAAATGAAGAATTATTATTCAGAAAATCAATTAATGGTTTGAGTAATAGTTTGGGTACTGATAAGAGGTTTGATTACATAGAATATATAATTTAAGGCTATTAGATTTTATATAGAGTAAACTTATAGTGTATAACAAATATAGAAACTACAATTAACACTACCACGTTGTCTGCTCACAACCCATTTAAGTGAAGAATTATTAATTGGAGCCTATATTCACCCATGAGTTAAAACAAAAACATATTCTTATAGTTCTGTAATTTCAGCATATGTGTAACCCAAGAAATAAATGGTAAACCATTTTCTATGATTAGATATTTTAGTAAAACAAGAACTATTTTAAAGGTAATTTAGCTACTCCTCATCCAAGAAAGGTTAATTAAAGAAAAATATAACAATCTAGAAATTTTTACTTGATACTCAGTCATTCTACTTTGTTTAGCAGCTCCCCTAGCCAACTCCAACAGACCAATCAGATTTACCACCCAACCATATTCAAAGGAAACATTTTTCTTTGGAACCCCCAATATCTATGAGCTCACAAACAGTACCAACTTCAACAATAGTGAGAAATTTATGGCAAACTAAGGAAGATATCATGTCTTCCTCTCACACTACTTAGTCTCAATCAACCAGGATAAATTAATGGTATTTTAATCTAGGAATTAGGTAGTCATTTTGGAAAAATTTCCCTACTTTTTTTCGACTCCCCCCAATGAGGAAAAGCCCTTCCATATTTATAAGCATTGAGTGGAGTGACACCTCACACCTTCATGCAAAAATTAACCTATTTTTAATTTATTATAATTCATATTATTCACCACCCTCAACCTCTCATTTTTTATGAATTATTTAATTACTTTAATTATATAATATTCACTCCCCCATGTGTAATTTCTAGAAAACTTTTTATGATTGATTTTTCAAAAATATGTAATTAATATTTTTTTATTAAAATAAATTTTATTTTAAATGACCCTATAAAGTGGGTAAATTGGAGTTAATTCAACTAAAATTTTAACTTATATCAATTCACCTGGTTGATGTAAGCCCTTAAGTGGTGTTTTTTAGTCAGAGAATAGAGATTCCACACCCCTATTGTGCACCTCTCCTGACTTGTTAAGACTCCACGACTTGATCTATTCTAATGATCCAAGAACTCTGCACCCTAATCTTTCCCATAGACTCTCATATATCCTCTTTGAAGCTACATGGTTTGCATCAAGGTACTTATTGTGAGCTCATATGCATCTGATGCACATCATAACCTCATAGATTAAAAGCATCAACAAATTCATAATTAATTTAATTCAATCACATTTTACCCAAATATATACATGACTTTCATAGTCATTTGAGTATCCTTCATGGCAGTAACTAGGTTCCCTACAAAATCTTGCTAAATACAAGGTCAAGCATGTATAATCATATACATCATAAATCATCAACAAGATTATGGTATGTTAACTACTCCATTTAGTATATTTTAATCTTGTGTCACAATCATAGAACATCATTCATGCCACGCACCAAAGTCAAAATAAGATGCCAAAGAAGAAACATTGTTAATATGCACTTAACCAAAATCAGTATTATACACACAACCATAGATATTATCACAAGCATGCAACAACCATGTGACCCAAACCAGGTCTATAGTGTATAATTATATACATAAGTCTAGCATATATAATATTTATACACTTCGTCAAAATCGCCCTCTAGGTGTTACCAAAACTAACTAACTAAGAAGCGACACTAAATACTCCCCCTCTTGGGCTCCCTTGAGGTGTTAGCAAAACTAACTAACTAACTAAGAAAGGACACTACATACTCTCCCTCTTTGGCTAAAATTGGCCCAAATTTTTCCCATAGTCATCAGATACTTGGTTCATTTTAATTCTCTTATCATAAAGGAGTTAACCTCATGTATAAGTATTTGATATCTTTTTTGTTGAGATTCAACAAGATGATGAGCTTAGTGAAAATTAAGCACCTTCACTAGGTGGGGCCCGCAGGCTATTTTTAGGTGTATGTCTATTTTTAGACATGGTGAGCATATTCTATAAGTTGCAGGATGCTATTTGTAGATGGTTGATCAAGTTGGAAAAATAGATGAAATTCTATTTTTAAAATATTTGGCGAAGTCTATTTATAGATCGTCAATCTAAAAATAGGTGCATGTCGATTATTATTAACCCTTAATAATAATCCGACAATAAACATCAACTTATTCTATTGGAGCACTTTATTTCAGTGAACAGATTTGGAAAATCAGTGGGCTGAAGGAATTACGCAATTCCTAGGGTTATTGGCAGATCATGCATGGAGGACTGAGTTAGAACTGAAGTGGCAAAGTTATGACAGAGTTGGAAGAGTAGTTACAGGAGTTGTTATTCAGTTTAACTCATTTTAGCTAGTTGTATCTAGTCTACTAAAAGATATGTTAGGGTCCCATGATTTGGCTGATTGGCAAGCCAAGTGACAGGGTAACATCAAACCAACTTTGGAGCCCAAGGACCTAGCCTTCCTAGACTCAAAGAGGGCTCTCTCTATTTGTGTAAGGGATGTATAGTTGTTTGTTTCTTGTGTTTTTTATTTTAGGCTAGTTATGAAGTAGGTTTTTTGGTTTTGTTTTTAGGTTTTTGAGGGAGGAACTGATCAAAGACTAAATAGATAAAAATATTGTTAGATCAACTAGGCTATGGGGTCAAAAAGGTCGAGAAAGCCTTAGATGGTGATACAAGGTATATTGAAGGGCCAATTTGATCAAGGTAAAATGGATCTTTAGGTAAAATGAAGTGGGATGGACACTAAGTTTGTGAAGGACAAAGGCTTTCAAGCATAAATAGTTCAATAGCAGACATTTATATGGTAGGGCTAACCATTAATCATGATAAATGTAACTTCAAACTGATAGATGCATAGAAATAAATATTCAAGCGATACATAAAGATATATGACTCTCTAACTTTAGGAAAATCGCTATCAGACTTTGGGGAAAAAAAATTAAGACAAACAAATAACTCAAACTACTAAGAGGGAACTCCTAGACGTAGTATTTTGGGTTATTGGGCACTTTGAACTAATATTGCAGAGTTTTAGGCAAAGGGAAAGATCGATACAAGACCTCTTTGGTTCAACTAGGACAATCAAACATTCAAAGAAAGGTTTTAGAGATGGAGCTTTGACTAGCCATGAGTAAGAAGGACGTACCGTGAATCATACTTAGCATGCATAACAACCATAAATGAAACAAGCAAACAATTTCTTCAGTGATCAAAGAGCAGTTAAGAATTCTTTGATATGACTAAGAAGGAAGAAAACATAGAAGTTGTAATGAAACATGAAATCTAAGGTGCCTCCAAGGGCATGTCTCAAATCTATTCTCTATTGTCTTACAACAAGCAATGAACATGAAATATGTATGAAAACTAAGGAAACATAACAGAGATGGACACTATACCATTTTACCAAGTCAAGGAATCCAACAACAGTCCTCTTTCATCATCCAAAACATTCAAGAAACTATCCAATGCATGAGACAAATATTTCTTCCAAGCTTGTATAACCATATATTGCTCTATATCATCAAGTTTAGCCTTGTTTACAATAAAATATCTTGGAATATATTGGCCAAGATGAAGGAGAACCTCTTAGTGCAACTAGCAAGCTCATTGGCCCATCAAAAATATCTGATTTTGTCCTTGAGGCTTTGCAAAGCCCAAGGCACAAAATATCTATAAAAATATCCTAAAAATGCTAAAAAAGGAAAATAAATTGACTTTTCCCAACTGACAATGGCCAAAAAAGGCTAAACGCACATTTGGAAAAGCCACTTTAGAAAACTACATTTTTTACAAAAATACTTCAAAAATATAGCAGTAGAAAATCCCCTGTCTTGTGGGCAACTTTTGGAGGACTTCCGGATGTCAAAACGAGGCCCGTGATGGCTCGTTGGAAATCCCTGAATGTCTAGTTTCTGAAAGTAATTTTCTTCCCAAAACTGATCACTAGAAGCCTATGAAAATCTGACCCGTGGAAAAACCCAGAAATTAGCCTTTGCTGATATGCGGGGCAGAGTGTTGAAAAAGTGATTGTTTTTCGCCACTTTGGGGGACCAAAACATCTTCAATTGATCTAAAATTTGCTAAGTAGATGCGCTTGAAATTATGGCATCCAATGATACCATTTTCAACCTTTGAGGATGCTTCAAAATAAAATGGCGATGCCCATGATTTTCTGCAAAAAGCCCAAAAATGTCAAAAAAACAAAAACTTGTCGAATTATGCCCAATTTTGGCGAGCATGACCCTCATGGGTTTTCAGAAGCATGCTGAGAAGCGGAGGCCAAAATTTCATGCCTTGATATGCCTTTCTTCACTTTTTGTGTTGGGCGCCTCTTTCAGGCCTCCTTGAGATTTTCTTGTGTAGCCTTCAATTTCCTTTGGGCGAATTGATTAAGCTTCTTATAATACCTGGTCATTTTTATTTGAAGGTTTAAGTCTCTATTGGCTTTATCCAACTTAATCTCCAAGTGTTTGTTAGGTCCCTATATTACTAGTATATTCCCTTATTGTTATTAGTGTAACCCCCTTATTTTTATTATTGTACCATTGTAACCCCCATTTTTTTATTATTGTGCCCCTAAATTATTATTGTTAGGTTGGCTAGGATTACATTGTGGCCCACTAGGATTACATTATGGCCACATGGACTCCTATATATAGAAAGGAGGTTTTGTAAATTGTATCATCCAAGAATTGTTCATTTATGTAATGTATTGGAGGTTGCTCCCTCGAATTGGCTTATTTCTAAGGTGTTGATATCTCTTTTCTTCTATTTTTGGAGCTGGTTACTCAACATTTGGTATCAGAGCTTTGGATTCTAGGGTTTCGCTGCTCCAAACAGGTCATTGTGGAATTTTCGCTATAACTTTTTTTCTACGAAGTTTTAGAAGCTGAAATTTTTAGGGTGTGAAGCCAAAATCCTGAGGAATAGTTTCTAAAACTATCAGAGCTTGGTTCACAATATTTTCGGAGATATTATCTATGGAAGTTAGGTCTTTTTTCAGGCTCCTAAATAGGTCATCGTGGAATTTGCACTATAAATTTTTTCTATGAAGGTTCAGAATCTGAAACTCATATGGTGCAAAGCTGAAATCTTGAGGAAATTCATCAAAAATTTTCAGAGCTTGGTTCGCAATATTTTTGGAGATATGATCTGCGGAAGGTAGTGATTTTTCCGGCTCCTGAATTTTATCTCAAAGACGTGATCGTGGGAAAATTTCAATAACTCTCTCTCTGGGCATCGGATTGGAGTGCCGTAAAAATTTGTTGTAAGTACATGGACTGTAGTTTCTTGGCTATCAATGTTAGAGACAAAGGATGAAACAGTGACACGTGGCAAGTCGTACAAGTTCGCTCTACTGAACCAGTCCAGAATTAGGTCATTGTGGGAGATTGGACACAACTTTGTCTTGGAGAATCCAAATCAGGTCAGACCTGTGGCATTCAAGAGATAATTCAGAGGGATAAATTGATACTAAAATTCAAATATTGAAGTGCTGCAATCATAGAGATTATCCAATTTCAATATCGAGCTCCTCAAAAGCAAGAAAAAGGTGTGTATATTTTTTTTCTTTCCAAATTGCATAAGTCTTCTTTGAAGAATCAATTTGAATTGATTCCAAGGGCATATTGTAGAATATATAGTAGTATTGGGTTCTAAAAGATGCCCCGTAAAAATAATTCAACACCCATTAAGCCTTCATAAGGCTCTACCATGATTCATGAAGATGAAGAATTGCAACATGATCTATCAAAATTACAAGAGCAAGTGCAACAAATTTCACTCTCGCAAAAAGCAACAAAAAATGAAATGGAAGTTTTGAAGAAAGGCGTGGAAGTTAAGATGGACGGTTTGAAGAAAGGCATGGAAGCTAAGATGGATGGGATGGAAGCTGGCATGGAAGCTAATATGGATGACATGAAAGACAAAATGGAAAACATGAAGAATGATCTCAATGCAAACATCGAAGGTTTGACAAAGTTGATACAAGAGATGTTTCCTAATGGTGAAAATTTAGTAGAAGAACCTCATGATGAGAACAAAATAAATGTTAATCGTGATTTCATAAAATCTAATGTTGGCGGGAAGAACCACCATATTCCAAAAATGGATATGAGGAAGTTTGATGGAAAGGATCCTGTAACATGGATACTACAGATGGAGCAATATTTTGATCTCCATAACGTGCAAAACAAACAAAAGGTACGCATTGCAACTTTACATTTGGAGAAAAATACATTTGTATGGTATCGATGGCTTTGCTCCTGTAAAAAAATTGTCACTTGGTCAATTTTTATGGAAGAAATGATAGCACATTATGAGGATACAAAGAGCAACACCTTCTTTAGCCAATTGATAAATCTCAAACAAAAGGGTTTAGTGGGGCGGCACATTGAGGACTTCCAAAAATTGAATATAAGGGTAACTGATATTCCAGAGGAACACAGGATTGATCTCTTCATAGGTACTCTAAAGGATAACATCCAACATGAAGTTCGTGTTTTGGAGCCTGATTCATTGGAGAAGGCATTCAGGTTGGCAAGAAAAGTTGAATGTAAAATTATGGCGACAAGGAAGCCTACCACTCAATTCTATAATGAAGGAAGTGTTGCTACGCCTAGATTTCCACAACCTACAAGGTTGACACCACAAAAATTGGAAGAAAAAAGAGCAAAAGGGCTTTTCTATAGTTGTGATAGAAAATACACTAAAGGTCATAAGTGTGCTGAGAAGAAATTATTTTACATAGATTGTGAAGAGGAAGAAGAAAATGAACAAGAAGAGGATATACACCAGGAACCAGTCCTAGAAGAGGAATAAATGAATCCGACCATATCGTGTAATGCACTGGTAGGAATTACCACTCCTCAAAATATCAAGATAGAAGGACATATCAAGAAGAAAAAGGTAATAGTGTTGATTGATTCAGGTAGCACCCATAATTTTATTCATTGTAAGGTAGCCAAGGAATTAAATTGTTTCCTATACCCAGCACCAGAATGTCAAGTGATGGTTGCAAATAGAGGAACTATATATTGCTCTGGAAAATTCCATAATATCAAGCTAATCATGGGGGAATATGTATTGACCAGTCCAATGCTTTCCATTCCTATGGGAGGTGCTGATGTTGTACTAGGAGTACAATGGTTACAATCTTTGGGGACGGTAGCTTTTAATTTTAAAGAACTTTTCTTGAAATTTTTTTCAGAAGGAAAGGAAGTCGAATTATGGGGTATTGCAGGGAATTCGGGAAAGATAATAAGCTCTAATGTCATGACAAAGCTTCTAAAGAAATAACAACGAGGCGTAATTGCAAAATTATGCTCACTAGAAGTTCCAACATCAAAATCATCTATTTCTGTAGATCTCCAACAAGTCTTGGACAATCATTCCAAGGTGTTTGAAACTCCCAAAGGACTCCCACCTATTCACGATCATGATCATGCTATTCATCTGATTCCTGGAAGTGTTCCTCCAAACATCAGGCCTTATATATATCCTTACATCCAAAAGAGAGAAATTGAACGTATGATTGCAGAAATGTTAGAGGAGGGTATAATTCAACCTAGTCAAAGTTCTTTCTCCGCTCCTGTAGTATTGGTACACAAGAAGGATGTATCATGGAAAATGTGTCCGGATTATAGGGAGATCAATAAGCTCACCATTAAAGATAAATTTCCCATTCCTGTGATTGATGAATTATTGGATGAATTACATGGAGCAATTTATTTTACCAAGTTGGATCTTTGTTCAGGATATCATCAAATTAGAATGAAGACTGAAGATATTCCAAAAAAAACATTTCAAACTCATGAGGGTCATTATGAATTTTTGGTCATGCCTTTTGGCCTTACCAATACACCTTCTACATTTCAAGGGTTGATGAATTCCATTTTCAAACCCTTCCTTAGAAAATTTGTGCTCGTATTTTTTGATGATATACTAATCTATAGCAGGTCTTGGAAGGATCATGTTGAACATGTTGACAGGGTGCTCAAACTATTGCAGGAGAAACAATTATATGCAAAAAAATCCAAATGTTTCTTTGGAGTACAAGAGGTGGAATATCTGGGTCATATTGTATCTCACGAGGGTGTTAAAGTAGACCTAACAAAATTAAAGCCATTAAGGAATGGAAAGTCCCCACAACCATAAAGAAGTTGCGAGGATTTCTCGGGTTAACAGGGTATTATCGCAAGTTTGTTAAGAATTATGGGAGAATAGCAGCACCTCTAACAGCATTATTGAAGAAAGATGCATTTTCATGGACTCCTGAAGCAACTAAGGCCTTTGAACATCTTAAAGAGGCAATGTGCCTAGCACCGGTCTTAGCTACGCCAGACTTCACAAAAACCTTTATTGTGGAATGTGATGCCTTGGGAAATGGAATTGGTGCAGTTTTAATGCAGGAAGGAAGACCCATTGCTTTTGAAAGTCGTCCAATCAAAGGAAAGTATTTACAGAAACCTATTTATGAGAAGGAAATGTTAGCAATACTGCATGCACTAAAGAAATGGCGAACTTACCTAATGGGAAGACACTTCAAGGTAAAAACTGATCATGATAGTCTTAAGCACTTTTTGGAACAAAGACTATCTTCAGAAGAGCAGCAAAAATGGGTCACAAAGATGTTGGGTTATGACTTTGAAATAATCTACAGAAAAGGAAATCTTAATGTTGTTGCGGATGCACTCTCAAGAAAGAATGAAGAGGTGGAAGCATTGCTTTGTGCCATTTCTATTATCCAACCAGATTGGATAACCGAAGCAAGAGATGAATGGAAGAAGGAAAAATATGTATGGACACTCATTCAAAAGTTGCAGCAAGATCCTAGTACATCTTATACATTTATTTGGAAAAACGATTCCTTATGGTACAAAGATCGCTTATATCTTTGTAAGAATTCCCAACTAAAACAAAAGATTCTTCTGGAATTGCACACTTCTCCTTTTGGAGGACACTCAGGATTTTTAAAAAATTACCACAGCATGAAGAAAGAATTTTTTTGGGATGGCCTTAAATCTGATATTCAAAAGTTTGTGGCAGAATGTTTGGTTTTCCAACAGAATAAAGTTGAGACAATTAATACCCTGGGACTTCTACAACCTTTATCCATTCCAAGTCAACGTTGGGAGGAGATTTCAATGGATTTTATCACAGGTTTACCTAAGTCCAAAGGAAAGAGTGTCATCATGGTGGTAGTTGATAGACTTACCAAGTATGCACACTTTTGTGCATTATCCCATCCATTTAAAGCAAGTACAGTTGCTACTACATTTATGGACAGAATTCAAAAGCTACATGGAAGCCCAAGGGTTATTGTGAGCGACAGAGATCCCATTTTTACTGGAAATTTTTGGACGGAGTTATTTTCTTGTTTGGGTACTCAATTAGCTCATAGCTCATCTTATCGTCCTCAATCTGATGGTCAAACTGAGATAGTAAATAAATGTTTGGAAGGATATCTTCGTTGTTTTGTATCTGATAAACAAACACAATGGGTCAGGTGGTTACCTCTCGCTGAATGGTGGTATAACACTTCCTTCCATACTGCAGCAAAAATGACCCCATTTATGGCACTTTATGGATATCATCCACCATCCATCACATCATATTTAAGGGAAAATTCGAAGGTTCAAGTAGTGGAAGATCACATTGAGCATCAGCAAGAAGTTCTCCAACTCTTAAAGGATAACCTGCATTTGGTAAAAAATCGAATGAAACAATAGGTAGATCAACATCGCAGTGAGAGAAGTTTTGTTGTAGGAGATTGGGTATTTTTACGGCTACAACCATACAAACAAATGTCCCTCAAGCAAGCTAAGAAGGATAATAAATTATCGCCAAAGTACTATGGTCCTTACAAGGTGTTGCAAAAGATTGGTACTATGGCATACAAATTGGAGCTTCCTGCTTCTTCGCGAGTACATCGAGTTTTCCATGTTTCATGCTTAAAGAAGGTTATAGGTGAAAATCTTCCAGTTCAAACAGTATTGCCAGAACTTGATGGGGAAGGGAAAATCATATTGGAACCTGAAGCAGTCATGGAAAAAAGAACTCGACAACTACGGAATCGATCAATTTCAGAGTATCTCATCAAGTGGAAGAACTTACCCAGTGAAGATTCTACATGGGAGGATGAGAATTTTATACAGAAGCACCCAGAGCTACTCAAGCGTTGAGGACAACACTTTTTTGAAGGAGAGGGGCATGTTAGGTCCTATATTACTAGTATAGTCCCTTATTGTTGTTAATGTAACCCCCTTATTGTTATTATTGTACCCTTGTAACCCCCATTTTGTTATTATTGTGCCCTTAAATTATTATTGTTAGGTCGGCTAGGATTACATTGTGGCCCACTAGGATTTCATTATGGCCCCATGGACTCCTATATATAGAAAGGAGGTTTTGTAAATTGTATCATCCAAGAATTTTTCATTTATGTAATGTATTGGAGGTTTCCCCCTCGAAGTGGCTTATTTCTAAGGCATTGATATCTCTTTTCTTCTATTTTTGGAGCTAGTTACTCAACAGTGTTTATTCACCCTTTCAAGCCATGCTTCTCTATTGTTTTCTATCTCTTGGGTGAATAAAGTAGTAAGAGGAAAATATTGGAAAAGGGCAGCCTCTTCCTCTTTTTGTTTCTCCAATGCTCTTTTAAGTCCCATAGTCCTTGGCCTCTTCCTCCTTGGCTGATATTCTTCTTCACTGTCATTGAATTCGCCCATGAGTTCTTCCAACTTAATTTTCGCTTTGAAGGCTTCTTTTTTATACTTGATAGCTCGTGTCTCATAAACTGCCGTGTGGAGATTCATTTTCTTGTTTTGTGTTTGCAGAAAATGAATGAGGTTTTTATACCTCTCTAGATCTGCTCTTAGATCATGAATTTTTTCTTCTCTATTTAGCAAGAGGGACTTTAGGATTCTAGCCTCATTGTCACTGTCATCACTGTTTATCTAAATTATTTCAAAACCCCTTTATTTCTCATGGCTAATTTACTCCTTCTCTTTTCCCTTGCTTTGGGTGGCCTTCTTGGTCCTCCTCCTCTTTGGTAATTCAACAATGGATTGCTTGGGAAACTTTCCTTTGCTTCGGAGTGCTCTAGTAACATTTGAAGTTACAATTTGAGCCACTTTCTTTCTTCATGTTTGGGGCTTTGTTACCTTTGGATAAGAAAGCATGGCCCCTTGCCTAGGAGAGGCAGCTAGCACATGCTCTATTTGGACTTTGCATTTGCTACTCCCCTCATCATCCTTGCCACTATTTTCCTCCTTTTGAAGGCTACCTTGTTCACTCTTGTCCCTGCTTTCTTCAAGACTGTTAAGCTCTGTACCCTCAATGTTTGGTGCCTCATCATCATCATGCCTATTGTTGTATGGGCTGCCAATATTTTCCTCTTTGTCACTATTGTGTTCCTCATCAACCTGTTCCATTTCTTCATCATTTCCCTCTTCATGCTCACTGTTGTGCTTAGATTCTTCATTTTTTTTCTCCTTATCACTTTGCTCTTCTTCACTGTTTTTCTCTTTCTCACGGTGCTCTTCTTCATCACTGTGCTCTTCTTCATCACTGGCTGCTCTTTCTCACTGTTATCTTCTTCATTGTGCTCTTTTTCACTTTCAATTATAGGATATTTTTTCTTCTTAGGAGTAGACTTACTAGAATAAGGAGAAATATGATGAGTGGATGGTGAAGGAGATGCATGAGATGAAGAAGCAGTGGCGAAATCGGGTTGTGAAATGAAAGAGTCCCAAGAAATTCCCATTTACTCAAGTTGATGGAGGATGACGATCTTGACAAGGGAATGATGAAAAATACAAGCTTGCTACTGAGAGGAAGGCTTCTTTTGAACAGTGGAAGCCATCTTTTCAATACTTATATAGAGGAAAAAGGGTAGGTTTAGCAATTGGGTTCTTGTGAAGTGCATGAGTAGCCTGATATGGTAAGCATAAACCCGGGAAAACCTCCCTTCGCATGTGAAATACTTCATGATGATATTCATGAGAGGAGCATAGCTGGTAAACAAAATAGGAAAAAGGAAATATAGATGGGCATGCATCTCGATGCTTTGGTTTCAAGAAGGGTTTGTATTGATCTGAATCTAGGTAGCTCTGCTTAAACCATTTTTCTCCGACATATGGAATTTTGGTAGCTCTGGAGATAGATCTAGGAGAGAGCTTGAAGTCTAAACCTACTAGATGAACATGTTTCCCTTGCAGCCTTAAAGCAAATAGATGTGTCAAGGGAAGATAACTTTTCACCTCCTGAACCTTTTGACAAAACTCCAAACATCCTACTTCATGAAAGTTAAAAAGTACTGAAGGAGAGACATTCACTTACTCAGTTGAAAAAGTTTCGTACCTTTTGTGAGAACCACTTCTGCTATCTTGCCTGGGAAGCATTATGCTTCTAAGATTCTTGGCTGAGTCACCAAGAAAAATTTTCTTAAATTTTCACTGAGATAAATCTTCAATCAACACACCTTTTACCCTTTGAGAAAAGCAAGTCTATCATTAGCTAGCTAACAAACTTGTTCACATGAAACAACTCTTTTGATTTTGACAATATGAAATCTCTTTCCTTTAACTAACTGTGTTATGTGGTTGTGAGGAAAAGGCCCTTTGAAACCACTGTCTCCTCTTGTTATAGTTGATTCAAGGCACTGACTTAAAACACAAATTGTACCCTTTAGCAAACAATGTGTTCTGTTTTGAAAACAAAACTGCCCTCCTGTGATGAATAATGTCTCTCCATAGCAAAATACATCCCTTTGTCACTGAATAACAAGCCTCCTAACAAACTTTGTCGCTTATTAAATGATCACTATTTTCTCAAGGGACTGATTAAAAACAAAGGTTATACCCCTCAGGAAACATTTTGTTCTGATTTTGAATAAAAATATTGTTCTGTGATAGTTATTTTTTTTCCAAAACAAAAGACAACCCTTTTGTTACTGAACAGTAAGCTTCCTAACAAACTTTTTCCCCTTAGATGATCACTGTTTTTGTTTGAACTTAAAACAAGAAAAACCCTTCTAAACTGACACAAGGCTTCTCTATTTTACAGCATGAGAAAAACCCTTTTCTATGACAATTTATGACTTAAAACCCCTTGTTGAAGAGGTAAATCCCCTCTGCGGACAGAGGCGATCCCTACTAGCCCAGCAGGGGTCTAGCAACAAACAAACAATGCTATGACGCAAGCTCCTAGTTACGAATGGAAAGGCTAGGAATAGAAGCCTACCTGGATTCCAACGCTAGAACCTGAAGAAGAAGCGTCCCCGTTCTTCAGCCCCGGCAGATCACAATCCCTCCACGATCTCCGCGGATGAACACCTGCACATGGAAAAAAACGAACAGATACAAGCATAGAAACCGGCATACGTAACTAAACATCAGTCAGAAAGGATGTTACTCGCATTAACATGATGGAAAACGGAGTGGAACCATAATCATAGTCATCTATTAAATAATAAACGAAGAAAGATTACAACCAAGTTCTGACGTCGCGATCTCCTTCGGACGGGTCTCCGGTCGTCCACGTCTCGCAAAGCTCGCCAAGGAAAGGGAAAACCTCTCCGGAGTCTCTCGACAATGGTCTCCTTACTTGAGTCGGCCTTAAGGGAAAGAGAGAATTCTTTACAGCACAAAGGCTCTTGGGAATATGGAGATTCAAAGCTTAGGCACTTCAAGACTAGCTTGCCATGGGATTGAGCAGGCTTTTATAGATGGGGGAAGGAGGGAGTTGGGATCCCTATTATTATGGGATTGGCCCTATCAACAAGGAAGGTTCCATGGGAGGTGGCAAAACCACTTCCCTTCCATAGAACTCACGCAGCCAAACCTCCCAACTCAAGATAGGCAATGGTTTGTGAGTTTGTTGGAACTCAACTTCCGCCATCTTTATTTAAAAAACAGTCCCTAAATTGGGTGGCGCGACTACTGCTCTATGACAGAGCGCCAGTTGGCGCGACCTCTTTGTAGGATTTTCCCCATTGGCGCGAGTACTGAACTGCCTGCCCGCGCCAATGCAAAAAGGGATGTTTTTCATGATTTTTGCAAGGAGATGTCTCAAGGGAAAATAAAGCTCATGCTTAGAGGAATGCATTGATGATGTTTTCAAGGCATGACAACGTTCACAGGTCACGAAATGGGTCCTCCATTGTGCGGGACGGGGAATGGTAGGGACGGTGACAAATTACTGTGTAACAGATGCCCCCTAAAGTATGAGGCCCGAGAGAGAGAGAGGGGTGAAATGCTTTACAAGAACATGTTCAACTGAAGGCCCGCCGTCGGAAAACCTGCGCAGAAAGATACAACTGATATCTCAAGTACATGATGTATAAGTGGTATGGACGCAGCCATCCGAAACAGAGTATGCTATAATCCGGATCTAGGGTATGGGCGCAGCCATCCAACTGAGATCAAACAAATAGAATCAGGTATGGTCGCAGCCATCCAATCAATGAGTCATGTACATAATGATAACAATCCACAATCGCAACCTGGATTACAACAGACACAATCCAGGGTCTTGCGCTCCATCTCGACCCAACAGAGTACAAGTTCGAGCATGTGAATATGTGAGCTGAAGTCGAACATGCAAGAACATCCTCTGATTACCAGCCAATGATGAAAGCTGTTAACAGACGCGAGAGAAACCACCAATAATGACAATGGTCCTCAAGGTACTACAGGTACAATCTACGGCGTGCGAATAAATGAGTTGACGTCGAACACCCGCAGAATCATTCGATCGGAAGTCAATGATGTAAACTTCACGTTGAATGCGACGAACCTGCCATTAAGGCATGCAGGCTCCAAGGTACCATTAGGAGTCTCTAGACCAACTTCCTGGATAATGAGTTGAAGTCGACAGGAAGTGACCTTGATCGAAGGTGGGCCATAATGATTCCCACATCATCGACACGAGACAGAGGAACATAATGTTTTGTTGTGAATCGGGACCATATGAGAAACAGAGGAAGGTTGATATTTGCAGAGGCCAACTTCTCTTGAACACATAAACGGCACGACAATGGACTTGGCAGTATTTGACATCAACGGATCAAAGGTCATGGCGACGAGGCAGTGAACAGATGAGAGGTCAAAAGAGATTACCCAAACCCATGGAAGCAAAGTGAAACAACGAGATGAGATGTCCCCAACCCGACACGGATGCAGACAAGTGCCATGTTCAAGAGCGACATACTGCCGACGACAACGACGATGGTTCCATTTTTCCCCCACCATTTCTGGCGAGTACCCCAATTATTTTTGATAACAAGCTTGAAGGGGATAGCATATGCTTGTGATATAAGTCCGCCCTTCGGAAGAATCCATCCTAGTGCATTTAACGAGTCTTAGGAAGGAGAAACTCGGAGAACGTCATTTCGACTAGATCCGATGTCATCAGAGTTTAACGAGTCTGACAAAGGAAGAACTCGGCGTCTTTTCATGTTTAGAGAGTTTGAAAAGATAGTAGAAAAGAAAACTCCACAAGTCCCTTTTCGTAAATAGTTCCCCAGATCCGAAAAGGTAGAAGACAATATCCGGGAAAACCTCCTAGTCGCGATAGGCTAGGGTATTCCTTTTTCGTAATCGATCCATCCCAGCCCGAAAAAGGGTTAAACTTATACTGGGCGAATGTCGATTCGTGTCCATTTTAACGAGATCGAAACAACAAGGGCCTCGGCAATCTTTTCATATTTAGAGAGTCAGAAAAGAGCTGAAAGATGACTCCAGAGTGACTTTTTCGTGTATTTACCGAGTCCGAAAAAGTATAAAATACAACTTGTTTCCATCTTTTAAGTCGCAAAAACCTGCTGCTGCACATACCAAACAAGCGTAAGATCCATTTTCGACATAACACATGTAAATATTTGACAAAAATCACTTTTAAAGCTCATTTAACGTCGAAAAAGTTATAAATATGTCTAATTGGTAAAAAATGAAATTACTTTTTACTATTTACCTTGTGGAAAGCAACAGTGGTCCTTTTGGAGCAGAATCTTCTGACGGTGATTGCGACCAATCCAGGCAACCATTCAGCGTCTCTTCTGTCACAGGTAAGAGGCGCTCCTTTGCTCTTCATTTCCATACATTTTTAATGATTTTCCCTTAGAAATCAACTTTGTGTTGCCACTTTTAAAATTTTAGGGCCGGGCCCATTGGCGCGGGTATCGGGCACGAACCCGCGCCACTGAGCTCTTTTTACTAAAGGGCTCGTGCCACCTGGTGCGACTGTTAGCAAAACAGCCGCGCCAGCGGCCGAACCTAAATTTTCGCCTAAATTCCGGTATTTAAACCAAATTTCTTGAAATTTGAAGCTCACCAAAGATCTAATCAGGGGTTTTTGACCATATGAATGCAGATAACCACTCGAAATGGCAATCGAATGGAAGGAACGAGAGCACGGAGACGAGGATGAAGAGGCCATGCAAAGCCAAGCTTGCATGAACGCTCTTAGAGACTGTGGATTGAAAAATTTCTTCCTCACGCCATGTTTACGAGCTCAGCCCGAGCTCCTCCAATATCTAATCAGCATCTGGGATGAAAATGAACAAGTGTTCAGGCTACGAGACCAGGTGCTAGAACTGGAGGTCACTGACATTTATTTCATTACTGGGTTGTCCCGCAGAGGTCCAATCCCTGTACTGACTGGGAGCAGACCATCCGGGGAAAAGATGGAACAGGTAATGGCACGGGTGTGCCGAGGGGCACAAACAGGATCAGGAAGCAAGAAGGTATACATCTCCACCATCCCTGATCTAGCACTGAGAGTAGTTATCCATACCATTACGCGGGCTGCTGGGTCGCAGGCTCCGCACGAGGCCACGAAGACTCGACTCCTGTTAGCCTCAGAATGCATGGGTCCCCTACTGTTCAACTGGGCAGAAGCAGTAACCATCAACATGAAAAGGAAGCTCACAAAGTGCAAACAGGGGAAACTGAAGCAGTTCGGGTATGGTTCCATCTTGGTATCGTTCATTCTGGAACGCATACCAATCTTCCAGGGCCAAGGGGCCGCAGTGGCGAGTCCGATACCACGAGAGCCACGAATGGCTCGCTGGGCAGCATTGATGCCCAGATCTGGAGGTGGCCAACAGATGTCCTGGAGGCCAGAGTTCTTTAGGTGGCTACGGCGCCAGCTGATCGTCGTGGAAGATTGGCCCTATTCGGGAACTGACTTTACCGGGGACCCAGCTCTCCCACTACCAGAAGGAGACGACTGGGACGAGGAGCTGGGTAAGACCTCATATTTTGATTTTATGTTTATATGTTTTTTTTTGTTAATACACATTTGTCTTAACACAATTATATGTGCATGCAGATGTAGGACCTGAGAGACCAGCCGGGATGTCTCCTATCTTCCGGAGGACACAACTCGCCCCTGAGATCCAGGGGGAAGGCCCCGAAGGAGAGGAACTGATCCAGAACCTTGAGGGGATTGCCCATGGGATCCCAGACTATGCCCGGTTATCAGACGTACCGATGGCATACCAGCGCCATACGGTGGGAGTCCCGAATCGGATCCACTGAATTCTGAGGCGCTTAGTGCGTGCAGTGACGTGCTATCATGAGCACCATGCGGATTAGTCTCTAGGATTTATGCCACACCTATTTTTTGAGAGACACAGTGTCTCAGGATGTATTAAGACAATTATGTATATTTTTTGAGTTTTATGTGACACACTCTGTGCAAACATTTCGACACACATATATATATATACATATGACTATTTTGGATGGATCTTTCTTTACATGTGATGATGTTTTCTATATGTCATGCAAATTTCTAATACAGATGTAATCTAATGTATCAGTTACATAACAAACGACCCAATGCGAAATGTATTCACACAATGTATCTAATCACACATTTCATTTTTACGCAAGCTTAAAAGCACACATGAACACACACATATGAAAACTATGCTTGGAATGAGGAAGACGGGCATGCCCCCCAGCATGATGTCTCAATTCGAGGTGCATGCCCCCCAAGCTTCAGTCCATTGAAAATGGAGTGAAGGTTCAAAACAAAAAGTCGAATTGAACATGCTTGTGTTTCATTATTTTAACGAGGTTGACACACTTTTAAAAGAACTATCCTCAAACAACTTGTTTCATGTTTTAAGGAGCTTGACACAAATGAAGGAACTATGCTCCGAGATCCTGGTTTAATTTTTTAAAGAGCTTGACCCAGGGAGGAAACCGTGCTCTAACCGACTTACATCAAAATGAATAAGAAGGCGGTGCTTCCAAGAGTTCCACTCCTGATGGAAGGGAAACATCCCGGAAGTCAGGACCCAATGCCCCCAGCACATTATGCACAACGGCATCATCACTGAGCATAGGCACGGGGTAAGTAGCCACATAGTTGACCTGCGGTGGAGCAGATACAACGGGTGGATAGAAACCAGGAGGGGGTGATGGCGGACCAGATGCCATATTAGGACCAAATAACGAAAGCTAATCAATGGTCACAATCCGTCCTTCATGTGGAAAGCACATTACGCGAAAGAGGGAGGAGACAAGCGCTCCCATGGCATAGGTGTAATCTCGCCCCAGGAGCAGATTGAAATCCAAAGGGTTTGGAACGACCATCACGTCCATATGGACAGTTTTACCTCCCAAAGTAACAGGTAACCTTGGAAGGATCCCCAATGGTTGACTCGTTCTTCTATTGAATGTCAACAGATTCTGCGTAACGGGCGCAAGTGGCGGCGAATCGAAAGCTTGCCAGGTAGTTGATGACAGAATACTAACAGAGGCACCTTCGTCTATAATGGTGCTAGGTATAACCAGACCAAGAGCCTGTACTGTGATCTCGAAAGGCACATAAGACGGAAGGCGAAATCCTGCAAATCGATTCCAATCAAAGGAAGCGACCAAACTACTCGGAGGGGCTACCATCGAAATGCGAAGGTATTCCCCTGATGTTACGGAAGAAGAGGCCTCCTCCATGACCTCCATCTCGAAGGCGGGAGGAATGTCCTCCGGAGCCTCCATCATGGGAGGCGGAGGAGGGACTTCTTGAAGTACAGGGACAGGAGAATCTTTCTCCAAGTCTGAAGAATCTGAAGAGATCAGAAGGACATGGGGGGTGTGAGATCCACTCTCGACAGAAAAGACCTGGTGCACCGCGGACGGTGCCAGTTCAACCGATCCTATGACCAATGGTTGGTCAGGGACGGATTCGTGAATTTGAATTTCTGGGGGAGTGGGATCGACCAAGGATAGTTCTTGACCAGTTGTAAGATCAGCTGGCGGAGGACTCAAAGAAAGCCGATTGTAACCAGGTGGAAGGCGTGGTGTAGAACCGACTGGGTTGTCCAAGATTTGCTTGGCTTCATCCATATAAGGACAAAGGTGGATGGCATGGTGCCCTTCACACAACTTACAGGGATTGGTGATCTTACCCTGCTTCTTAGAGTTGTTATCAACAGCAGCTGAAGACGTGCCCCCAACTTGACTCCCGGAAGCCAAAGGCAACGGTGGGCGGCCGTTGGACCATACTTCGAGCACCTTGGGAATGCCAAGGCAGTCTCGAAGAAGATGGTCTCCCGTGCACAACATGCATGGGAACTTGACTTTCCGTGGAGGGTCGGAGGATCTATCAAGAAGAGATTTCTCAGAAGCAGTAGCTGCACTTTTAGCCTCTCGCTTATCAGACTTCTTCTTCTTTGTCTTCTTCTTCTTCTTCTTAGCCACCTGGTTACTTGAATCCAGACTTTCACCAGGCGAAGTAGAAGAGGAGGACGCAGAAACAGGCGAAGAAGGGGAGAGTTCCATCTGGGAATCAACATGATGTTGTTCTGGTGGAGGAACTGACTGAACAGTAGCGGAGTTATTCAGGACTACAGAGGTTGAGAACAACCAAACAGGCAACCCAACAGTTAACCCAGGAAGGGACAACGTCGCCATGTAAGGAGCACCAACATTTCCAAAAGGAGGAAAATGACCAGGATTCCCTTCTGAGGGGATTCCTTGGTTGGTGAACTCTGAAAAAGTTTCCATCAAACTCAAGACTATACACGGTCTAAAAACGAGTTAAGACACACGATCAAACGGTCAACAAGCAATGTCTAAATGGGTGTGTAATCGTGGGCGATTAATTTTACCACATTGGAAAGTAAGAAATTCTACCGTTTCATATTTTAAGAGTCGAGAAACGATAAAAAGATGACTCTATCTCTTTCAGAGTTGACACAAGCATGAAAGGACAAGCGCTTGATGGTCTTTTCAAGTTTAAGGAGTCAGAAAAGACCAAATGACTGCTCGGGAAAAACTAGGCACAAAGGGTGTACCAAATATCCGTGAACTGCAATATACACCTTGGTTTCAAATAATGAAACAGAAATCGACCAAGGACTTTCCGTACGTGCGGGTAGTCTCCCCGAATGCTGTGTTCGGTGTATCACGGGTATAGGGCGGCAGACTCGGCTTCCTGTGGATAAAGGATTGAAAACCTATAGGGGTCTCCCTTTATATACGCGACAGTACGGGGAGCGCAAGTCCGTACTAGCGCTGTCTAAAGCCAACAGGCGAACGACAGCTGCTAGGTTTAACGACGCCGGAACACGTCTCTAGCCTAGACCTTCTAAATGTGTTTCGTTAAGTTCCAATGTTGCCTTAGGTTAATTGAATAAATTTCACAGTTGATCTTCAATTAAGTTTCAATTTCCAGGCCCTATCGTATGTAGTGTCTCGAAAGACTCCTAAATGCAAGCTATATGCCACGGTGCAACATTTCGTTCGATGAAAACTAGTTAAATAAGAGTTGAGAGCTTTTATACAAACGAAATGAACGGAATACAAACAACAATGTTTCTAATGCAACTAATGCAATTGAACACTTTTCATTCAAACACTAATCACTAGCGATATGGAAAAGATCACAATTTGCACTAATTAATCAAAACAAAAGAGATTTTTTTTTATTTTCAATGTTTAATGGCTAATGTGCACTGAAAACAAAAGGAACAATTTGAGAAATGATATCCAAGAGAGCGAAACAAACAAAATTCACTCAACAATGCAAGCAATCAGATCCCCAAATCGACCCAAAGTCTCTCAAAGCAAAGAAAAGACTCAAAAGCTTCCAGTGGACCGTGTGATCTAGGTCCAAAGCAAGGGTAAACGAATTTCGAATGAAGGAATGAACAATCACCCAAAAGACGCAACAAAACAATCAACGACTACTAAGAGGATGTGGAGAATTAACCAGCAAGTTGACAGGACAATCAAGACACCAAAACTCCCAAGGAGGGCTCGATACACTAAGCCACTAGATGCCCTAGGGCTCAAAACATGAAATCGGTAGATAGAAGCAAACAACCAAAGGACAGAGGTGAATTCCAGCCAAACAAGACTCCAACACACTCAGGCAGTCAGAAAATCAAGAAGAAAAGTATTGATCAAATCCAGAGAGTCAAAAAATGAAGAAACTCAAAAACTCACAGGGGTGGCGCGACTGTGAGAGTGAAACTAGCGCCAGAAGCCAATTGGCGCGGGCTAGACAAAGGCAACGTGCGCCAAGTGGCGCGACTGTCGGGTTAAAAACCGCGCCAGTCGAGTTTCTCAATAAAATTAAAAAACAAGCTACTCCAGAAGCAGACCAATACAAGCTAAGCAAACCAAGAAGCTAAAAAAAAGAAAGAATCCAACCCAGAAGGTTCATCAAGCAAGGAGAAACAATCATAAACGAAACAATCATAAACGAGTCAAGGAAAACCGGACGATCCCCAGCGGAGTCGCCAATTTGTTGAGGAGGTAAATCCCCTCTGCGGACAGAGGCGATCCCTACTAGCCCAGCAGGGGTCTAGCAACAAACAAACAATGCTATGACGCAAGCTCCTAGTTACGAATGGAAAGACTAGGAATAGAAGTCTACCTGGATTCCAACGCTATGATCTGAAGAAGAAGTGTCCCTGTCCTTCAGCCCTGGCAGATCACAATCCTCCCGCGATCTCCGCGGATGAACACCTGCACATAGAAGAAACGAACAGATACAAGCATAGGAACCAGCATATGTAACTAAACATCGGTCAGAAAATATATTACTCGCATTAACATGATGGAAAACGGAGTGGAACCATAATCATAGTCATCTATTAAATGATAAACGAATAGAAGTTACAACCAAGTTCTGACGTCGCAGCCTCCTTCGAACGGGTCTCCGGTCGTCCACGTCTCGCAAAGCTCGCCAAGGAAAGGGAAAACCTCTCCAAAGTCTCGTAACAATGGTCTCCTTACTTGAATGGGCCTTAAGGGAAAGAAGGGATTCTTTACAGCACAAAGGCACTTGGGAATAGGGAGATGCAAAGCTTCAGCACTTCAAGACTAGCTTGCCATGGATCTGAGCAAGCTTTTATAGATGGGGAAGGAGGGAGTTGGGATCCTATTATTATGGGATTGGCCCTATCAACAAGGAAGGTTCCATAGAAGGTGGCAAAACCACTTCCCTTCCATAGAACTCCCGCAGCCAAACCTCCCAACTCAAGATAGGCAATGGTTGTGAGTTTGTTTGAACTCAACTTCCGCCATCCATATTTAAAAAACAGTCCCTAAAATGGGTGGCGCGATTGCTGCTCCATGACAGAGCGCCAAGTGGCGCGACCTCTTTGTAGGATTTTCCTCATTGGCGCGAGTACTGAACTGACTGCCCGCGCCAATGCAAAAAGGGATTTTTTTCATGATTTTTTCAAGGAGATGTCTCAAGGGAAAATAAAGCTCATGCTTAGAGGGATGCATTGATGATGTTTTCAAGGCATGACAATGTTCACAGGTCACGAAATGGGTCCTCCATTGTGCGGGACGGGGAATGGTAGGGACGGTGACAAATTACTGTGTAACACCCCTTCTTGAACTCAAAATTCAACAAAGGGGTGAGGAATACCTTTAAACACGAGTCTTTGGATCTTTTTTATCGTTGGTGCAGTGTTCAAGGGAGCATGTTGAAGACACGTGAATGAGCGGGTCGTTGACAGCAAAAAACACCGTGCAGAGGAGGTGTCGGGTCGGCCTCGGGTGCCCGATGACCGCCAGAACAGGCATGCCGCATGAAACTACAGGCGTGCCATGCCTCAGTGCAAATTGTGTGGTCGGGAACCTACAGGCGCATCGCACAGATGTACACACACGCCGCGCAAAGCCTTGAGCCCAAAAATTACAAAATCACCCAGAAAAGACTTCTTTCTTAGGTGAGGAGGCTGTCAAATTTTTGTTTCAAGTGTTTAAACTTTGATGAGGGCCTTTTAAACAACCTTCTCCTCCTTTAAAATTTGAAAAAGCTCTAATGCCTTTGCAGTCAGTTTAGAAGGGTTTCATGCCTTTTTCAAAAGGTTTTTATAAGGATATCAATTACTGCCCTCAGTATTGTATCATTTTTTGAAAACACCATAAAGACCTATAATAAAGAATTATAGAAACCATACTATGGCAGCCCTTTGAAAACATCATAAATCTTTTTTTTTTTGAAGTGGGGAGGCCTCCTTCAAAACAAGATCTTTCTCACTGCCATTCATCAAGGAAATGACCCTTAAAACCACTAATGTGACTTTTGACAATTATGAATTTTTCTTACCTTTAATGTCTTCTTTGTATGCATATGCAGAAGCTACTGTCAAACCCAGCTAGCTCTCTCTTTCTTTGGATATTTAGATGAAGGTCTTTGGCCAAAGTTTCACCCTTATCACAGTTTGGAGGAGGTCTCTATAAACAGAGGAAAAAGATACTTTTAACATCAAAATGCCATCTTTTGTTTGATGTGAAATAGGTTTTTAACCTATGAACCCTTATTGTTTTGTCACTGTTTTTCAAATCTGTCCTTCAAAAGGAAAGTTGCTAAAAAACCATATCAAAGACTGCTGATGCATCCTTTGCCCATCTCTTGGAAGGAAGTGATTGACAATTTCTGAAATCACTTTGACAATTTAACCCTCTACCTTTTTAAATGAAAGAGTTTCTCATCTTGTTCCTAACCATCTACTTTTAATGAAGGAGGTTACACTGATCTTCTAACCATTTGCTCTTCCAAAGGAGCAGGTTCTTACTGTGCTCTTAACCATCTGCTTTAATGAAGGAGGTTAGCACTGTAGATAAGATATTTCATCTATTTCCAAAATGTATTACCTTTCTGTAAATCACATGTCTCTGTTTAGTATCATGTCAAATAGGAAATAATTTTCTCTATGAGATGTGTTCTGAGATATGTTTTCTTTGTAAAATATCCTTGTGAACCTTTAGATCAGAAGTCACATGACTTGTGTATGCAGAGTATTTGCTTGCTAGAGATATTTGACTAACCTCTTTTGAATGTATTTGTAGAGGCATGTTGGATTTGCTTTTTGGAGGAGATGTTGAAAAATGTTGAGCAACGTAACATCATATTTTTTCCTTTATATGATTTGGAGGCTGCTCTCTGCTTTTTTAGATAAATCTAGCTTTTAGACTACACCCATTAGTAGCTCTTTACTTACTGTATTTCACTTGTTTTACTAAGGGCAAGCTAGTTCAGCATGCAGGACTCTTTTGACCTTGTTCTTTTTCTCTTTTACACATTGGTCATTGTTACAATCACAGCCCTGCAGAGATGTAACAAACAAATGACTTTGAACCCTGAAGAGCTTCTTTGGTGTCTGATGGAGATTTTTCTTGACCTTAAGCATGTTCTTTTAGACAGTGAACATACTTATCTTCTTTTGTTTTGGATCTTTGTATAATTTCTTCCGAACTGAGATAGAATGACCTCTTAGTGGTGCGACCTATGAATGAAGATTTGTTTTTGCAGATTAGGCGCTAATCTAGGGCTAGCTGGTACTGAACAGAGGCTTTTGGCTCAGGGTGTTTTTTCCAAGGAAAGGATTCCCTAAATCACCACTACCTAACTTAGGGCGATATTGATAGATTATGAGTGTTTTCCTTTGGTGTGATCACATCTTTACATGACAGATTATCAGGGATATAGGGTTGCAGACATTTTATCAACAATTGGATAATGAATGACTTGGGGCATAAGGGTAAATGACAGCAGATAACCTTCAGCTATGGAAACTATAGATAGGATTATTTGACTGAAACCATATAGGTCTTTTAAAAATGGGTTTTTTCTCATCATAGGCTAACCAAAAGGGGTAGAGGGACAAAAATTGTTTTGCGGTGTTTTCTAGATGACAGATTTGACAGTTTGGAGATCAGCTTCTAGAAAACTTAGCTTAAGAAACTAGTCATCATCAACAGGTGAAAATAATAATGACTAACAAGATACAATAGTGAGAGCTTAGTGAATTAATTAGTTAATTAATTCACAACTAATAAATCACTAACAACTGAACAGATACAGCAGTTAACTACAGTGCATGTCAGTTCCAGTGGAGACCCAGTGGAGAGATAGGTGAAAGGGTGAGATGGACTATCCGTTATGACTATAGTGATGCATTAAATGCATCTGACACACATTGGAGTTGCCAATGATGATTGCGCAGTCAAGGCAAGGAAAATTCGAATTCATTCAGAGGTATTCTTCAACAAGGATTGCGTAGTGGAGGCAAGCTGTTAGGAGGTAAGAAATTGGTGCATGGAGATGCAAATTTCTGCTTGATAGTGTGTAATGATTGTTGATTGTACTGAGAGCTTGATGTACTAAGCTTTGCATGAGATTATTACATGATTCCATTGATATACATAATATATGATAGTTGGGGTTTTTAGCTTTAAGCCTTCCTGTTAAACAATTATGTTATGTGCGATTGAATTTATTCACATGTGTTTGCAATTGAGTTTTAAATTTCCGCAAGTTTAACAATGGAAGGATTCTGTATTTAGTAAGAAGATAAATATTGTTAGATCAGGAGAATCTGGTAATACATCATCAGTATTAATAAATTTCTACATGGTATTAGAGCAGTATTGATCACTAGAGATTGTAATTGTGAACAAGTACTGAGTTTTGTGCTGGTGGACAATTCGAATTTGCTGTAGAAATTTCTTGGTGCGACAGTTGAGTATTCATTGAAATTTCTTTAAATGGCTTGCGATTGGAGTATTCCCTTGAGGGTAGCTCGAATTACATAGCTTGGAGGATAGGATGAAGGCGGTGCTTGAAGATAATGGACTGAAGGAGTTCATCGATAGCAATGTTCCTAAGCCTGCTTCTAGTGATGCTGTAGGACTTGATGCATGGCAAAAGAAGGTAGAAAATACAAGAAGAATTATGTTGGAAGGTGTGAAGGACCATATTTTGTCAAGCCTTCATGGGAAATCCACTCCATTTGCAATGTGGAAGGCTTTGACAGATCTTTTCCAAAGCAATAGCAACCATAGGAATTTGGCGCTGAAGAATAAGCTCAGAAAAATAAAAATGGAGAAGGGCGACAATATTCCAAAATATCTCACGAAGTTTTTCCAATGTAGGGATTAACTAGGAAGTGTGGGGATTACAGTTGATGATGATGACTTGGTGAGCTTGGATCTCCTTGGGCTTTCGAAGAGTTGGCATAGCTACAAAGACTTTATCAATGGACGTGTTGGGGTCCTGTGATTTGGCAGATTGGCATACCAAATGACAAGGCAACATCAGAACCACTTTGGAATCCTAGGATCTAGCCCTCATGGATTCAGAGAGGGATCTCTCTATATGTGTTTTCAAAGGATATATCTTTAAGGCTTATGATATGATATTAGGCTAGTTATGAAGTACAATGGGCTTGTTTGTTTTTTTTTGGTTGGGAATCATTAACTGAGAAGGTCATGTGAAGTGAAGGAAGGAAAAGATAGAAGGATGTTTCAGCATGGGAAGATAGGTCAAAAAATAGTGCTAACCCATTGGGCTATGGATTCATAAAAGGGTTTACTTTGACAACAACTATTCAAGGGTTTTCATAGGGCAAGTCATCTATATCAGAAGATCTTTTAAGTTGAGTTTGTGGTATGGAACATTAAGAAGTGTGGTGAAAGAAGCAAACATGTAAGAAAACAAAGGGTAGCCTAAGATCAGGTAAGGAATTCTAACCTATCCTACCTTTGGCATACTCTCAAGGGTAAACATTTAAAATAAACATAAAAGGTAACCTAAGATCAAGTAAGGACTTTTAACCTAGCCCGCTTTTGGCCTATTCTTAAGGGAAATCTTCAAAACAGTTGTTTAAGACTAAGCAAGGGACAGGGCTAACCATAAACTTCCTTGATTAGGACTCTACTTAGCATGCAGTGAAAAGATAATTCAAGAAAAACATCTCAAGTTCTACTCAGCAAGGCATGGGCTCACCAACATTCTTAACTGGTTATACTCTATTGAAATCATTCCTAAACACACATTTCGAAGAAAGCATGAAGATAAAGCTTATCAGTCAAAATTAGGGTACTTTAGAAGTAAATCCTAATCTATTTTTTACTACTCTTTATCATAGAATATGAACAAAGTGGAAACATAATGAGAATAACAATTACAGCAAGAATAACATCACCAATGATTTAGATTAGGATCCAGTGAATCTGCTTGTCTATTTGATGTCTAAGACCAGTTACATACTTTGAGTCCAATAGCTTTTACAGTCTGATACTTCCCTTCCTAGCCTACTATATTAAAACTACTTAGTAACTCTTACTCAATAACAGTTCAAACAATTAACAATTTTCCAACCTTTTACAATGAGTTTTCTGTGGATACATATAGGTGAAAGAGGAAGGGTGTTGCAAGAAAAATCATAAATATCAGTCAAGACAGAAGGGGAGAGTTATTCGAATGCCCATTCTGCTTAATGACCATAGCATTAGCTGATTGTACCAATTTAGCAGTTTTTCTATCTTTGAGGCATATCTGGTGGGCTGGTAATAACTCCAAAGTGTGTTCTTTCAAGATAACTGTGGCTAAAGTACTCTGTTTGACTTCTGAAACAAGTAACTGTCATATTTCGGTTCTAAGGCCTCCCATGATTGTGAAATAATAGTTTTGACAATTTTAATGAGGTTATGTCATTAGGATGGCTATCATGGTGTCTTTGAAAGGTGAAGTATAATATGGGTGTCCTTTTCTTGATCTCTGGAGATTTAATTTACTTGATGATCTAACATTCCAAGGCTTCTTTGCTAATCTTTGTGTTTAGGATTTAAACTCTTACTGGACCCTTTGATACTACTTTAAGGCCCTTTTTAATCATCCTTTTATTTAACTATGTCTTTGTCTTTAACACACGGTTTAAGCTTTTGATTTCCTGATTTATGCTTTAACCTCTAACTTTCACTGATATTCTTTGTTTTCCTTTGTGTATAGGTGGTTGCGCCGGAGGGTTTGCTGTGTAACCAATGCCCATGACGAATTGATTTAAAACTTGGAAATTCGACCCTTAGGTCCCTTTTCTGCATTGAATTTCGGCCACAGAGGATCATCATCCTTGGCCTCTGCAACTAGATTGATGTGGGTCGGCTCTTTATCTTGGGACTGCCATTAAACCTACAACAAACATTAAACACATTATATAAAACCTGCGTGGGGGCTTTACTGCTTCAGAGGGCTTTGGCAGAGGTGGAGGAGCTTTGTAGAGAGGTGCAATGCAGGTGGAGGAGGTCTCCATGGAAAAAACCATGAAAACCAGGCTTCAAAAAGGTTTCGAGCGCGAAGAACCGGATGGCAATTTTGGGAATATTGGAAATGGTAATTGCATGAGGTCTGAGCGGTAAGTGGTAATAAGTGGGGGGAATGTGATACACGTTAATGGCTGACACATATGCTCCTGAAAACCGCCCATTTTGCGTGGAAATGGCAAGATAAAATGGTTTTTAGAATGAACGTGAAGTGAAATGGTGGCCATCCGATCCAGGGGCAATAGGTCAGATCGACGGTTAAAAACAAACACGGAGGGAAAAAAGATACATGGGAGGAAGAAAGGTGGGGCCCGACGGGTGCGTCAAAAATTTTGTCGCGAAGCTAAAAGTTCAACGTGTAGGGTGAAAATTGGTCAGGCAGAGTTAAAATGCGAGGATCAATGGGAGCCATTAGATCAGGGAGATGGACGGTCAGGATTGACTTCGGCGGATTGGTGATCTGAAGAGAAGTGGATCCGAGGAGGAATAATTTTGAAGTAGCGATGGCCGATGGAGGAGAGCGATTGCGATAGTGCGACAGAGTGAGAGCCGTTGGATCAGGGAGAGATCAACAGCTAGTATTCCATCGATAGGGATGGAAGTGGGAGTGAGGAAAGGGCAATGCGCCGATGTGATGGAGCGCGGACCGTCCGATCTAGATTAGATCGACGGTGGAGATTAAAGTGGGGCATCGACCATCGACAGAAGAAAATGGAAGGGGAAATAGGAAACGAGGAACTGCGGTGATGCGATGGAGCGCGGACCGTCGGATATAGATTAGATCAGCGGTGGAGATTAACTCAGGGGATCGCATCGGTGGAGAGATTGCAATGGAGCGTGGAGTGTGATGGCCGTCAGATCTTGGGAAATGGACGGTCCTGATCTCATCGGAAGATCGGCCATCGGCGAAAATAGAAAACGGAAGCAGGAACATGGAATCGCCGAACTGCGACCACCGATGGGCTTTAGCACTCAGTCGCAGAGCCGGTCTTATGGTGGAAAAGGGGGCTGGAGCTTAAGCGAAAGGCGCTTAAGGCCTAAAGGTTAAAATGAGGGTTTTTAAGCTGAAAATGAAGGTTTTTGAGAATTTTTGGAGTTTTCGATAGGGGGAAAAAAGGGGTTTTAAACCAGAATGAAGGGATTGTATCAGGTTCAAAGGGGATTTTGAGGGAAAATAAAGGGTAAAAATGGGAAAAATGGGTGAGATGAAAGGATTTTTAGAGGGATTTTTCAAAGGAAAAATTGATGGAAAATCGGTCTGAAAACATAATTTTTTTTGGGACAGCAAGGCTTTTCTTTGAAGGTTTTGAAGTGAACATACCAATGGAATGGATATTTTGGACAAGGGACAACAAGGCTTCAAGAACTCACAATTTTTCTTTAAAACTTGTTTCTTGAAGACTAAAGACCTGTTTTAGCCATCATCAGTTACGAAATTTTTTTATTGATGGCTAACAGTGGCTCCACTTGGGGATGGCAGCTGCTTGGAGGTGTCAAGAATTTCAAAGATAAATCTCTTGAATGTATACCTGTGCTTTATCATTGAAAACCTTTTCTTCCTTGATCATGCTTCTTAAAAAAAAGATGATCAGTACTTTGTATCAGCAAACAGATTTGTTTCCCCAAACAACTACCTACACAACTTACTTTCCTAACATTTTTTCTTCATAAGGTGCACTTGGACTTGCAAACCTTTAGACATCAACATTTTATTCTTTTGAAAACAGGAAAAAATAATCTAAATCTACCCTTATAACTTCCATGATTTCATATTAAACAGTTTAAATTCTTAGCTTCTCTACATAACTACTATCTATCAGGATTAAGTTGTCTGACAGATTTCATTCTCTATATTCTAAAACAGAAATTGAAAACACAACCAAACCTGGATTAAGTTGTCTAATTTTCTGTAGTGTCCATGGCAAAGAAATCAGCTGCACATAGACTTATTTGCATAAAATTAAAAAAACACTGTGAAGGCTTAAGATATGAAAATTACAAGCATCCTTCTTTCTTTCTTTCAACTTTGATTTGATCTCTTTGAGCTGTCTTCTTCTTCTTTACCTGGTTCAAGTTTTCAGCATGTTAGAACCAGTCTTCTTTGTATCTTTGTCTCAGGTTTTGATATTTTTTGAACCATTCTTTCTATCCTAATCTAATCTACTGATAAGCCAAGATTAAAGAGTTTGGTAAATATTCTTCACTAACCTATCAACAGTAAATTGAAATCTATCTAGTCATGATTAGACTATATGACTAAATAGCAGTGCTCTTTCAAGAAGTGGCATTTAGACTTGCATACTTTCAGATTTTTCATTTCTTTTTTGGTATGGGGTTGTACCTTTCTTCTTTTATATCTGCCCTCTTTTCTCTTTTCTATTGTTTTTGTATTTTTTTTTTTCCAAAACAAAATAAAGCAATGATATTTACAATGAAGAATGAAAATTTCGAACTGAGATTTTAGCAAAAATAATGCTTGAGCATATTTCCATTGACAGGACCCCCAAATAGGTCTTTACCATCCATATCTTATAGAAAAAATGCATTATGACCAATGGCAGATTGAATGATGTAAGAGCCTTGCCATAAATTGTCAAACTTGCCATGTTTGCCCTTATCTTCTCTCCTGGAATCCCATTTGAGTACTTTGTCACCAATTTTAAAATCACTTGCCTTTTTCCTCTTATCAAACAGACTTTTGATATTCTCTTGTACTTTCTGTGCTCTGTTATAAAATTCTTCCCTAGTTTGCTGAAGATGTATGGTCTGATTTATCCTTCTCATCATGCTATCTTCCTCTAATTGTATGTCTTGGACCAAATTCATCACTGGCACTCCTAAACTGGTAGGAAAAACAACATCTCCTCCATAAACTAGCTGATAGGGAGACATCCCAATGGATTTCTTTGTTCTCAATCTATCAGCGCATAAAGCATGCACCAACTTGTTGTGCCATGACCTCTGATTTTGTTCCAACAGCTTCTTTATTATGTTTATCAGGCTCTTATTTGAAGACTCCGCCAACCCATTAACTTGAGGGTAATAAGCTGTGGAATGACCAAGCACAATTTGATATCTATGACAGAATTCAACCATCTTCTTAGAACCAAATGCAGCAGCATTGTCAGTGATAATTTTCCTAGGAAAACCAAATCTAGATAGGATATGTTCTTCAAGGAATTATATGATAACTGAGTCCATGGCATTCCTAGAAGGGATGGCTTCTATCCATTTGGTGAAATAATCAGTGGCTGTTAGTATCCATCTATGTTGGGTAGATGAGGCAGGATGGATTTCCCCAATGAAGTCTAGGCCCCACTGTTGAAAAGGAGCTTCAATAGTGATTGGTTGCAAGGGTAAGGGAAGCAGTTTTATCTTTCCTTCAAAGATTTGGCATTTGTGGTAGGAAACTATCATTTTTTGAACATCTTGCAAGAGAGTGGGCCAGTAATAGCCATCTCTAAGGATTTTATTAGTAGTGTTTTTCCAATTCAAGTGGCCTTCACATTCTCCTTCATGAAACTCGTGCTTGATCCTATCTGCATCAACCTCAGGAAAACATTTAAGCAATAAACCACTAGCATTCTTCCAATATAGATATTTATCTAAAATGTAGTAATTAACAGCCTTTAACTTCAAGAATCTTTCCATTGTTTTAGACAAACCAGGAGGGGCATTGAGATTAGTAAGCGCATACAAAATATCAGCATACCAAGATGAATTGAGGAAATGATCCTCAATAAGTGGGGCTGGTAATTCTTCCTGCCCATCTAATGCATCTATCATGTTTATATCAAGTGCTTGCAAGTTAGATTCACCCATTAATTGTGCTAGGCCTTGACCCTTGATGAGTTTAGTGGGTTTAATTTCCAAATCAATTCTAGTATCACAGCAATCCACTTTCCTCTTTTACCATCAGGGTCTTGTGACAAAATGTCTTTTAACACTACATGAGGCACAAATTCAATAATGTGAGAGTGTAAGATATAAACTCTGAAATATTTTAAGGCTTTGACCAATGCATATGCTTGTTTTTCCATGATATTATATTTCAGAGGTGCATCTCTTAATGCCTTTCTGAAAAATGCAATTGGATGCTCTTATCCTTCTAGATTTTTCAATAATAGGACATCGGCCACAGTATGTTCTAATGCAAATGAAAATATGAGGAAGTCCTTAGTGAAATCAGGACTGATGAGAACCGGTGCTTGGGTAAGTGCATGTTTGACCAGTTCAAAGGACTTCTTTGCTTCTAAGGTCCATTTAACTCCTATATATTTCTTTAGCATGTTTGTCATGTTCCTAAGGAGTTCTGCTAGGTTGGGTATGAACCTTCTTAAGAAATTAATCTTTCTAATGAAATATTGAAGTTATTTGATGTTTTTGGGGTGACTGATTTGCAATATACCTTCAACCATTTTTGGGTCTATTTTAGTCCCTTTTTCAGATATGATGTGACCAAGAAGCTTACCTTATTGGAGCCCAAACAATGTATTCTTGGGATTTAAAGATAGCCCAAATTTTCTACATTTCTCAAAGACCTTTCTTAGGTGTACTAGGTGTTCTTCATCTGTTTTGGAATAGACTGTAATGTCATCTAAATAAATCACAATTAAGTGGCCTATTTCTTCTCAGAAAGCAATGTCCATGGATCTTTGAAAGGTGGCACTAGCATTCATTAATCCAAAAGGCATTTTCACATACATGAAAGTTCCCCAAGGAGTAGTGAAGGTTGTTTTCAGTTGGTCTTTAGGGAGTACCAATATCTGATTATATACTAAAAATCCATTTACCAAATAAATCCTCTTGGAACCAACTACCCTTTGTAAGATGTGCTCCATTTTAGGCAAGGGATAGTTGTCCTTTAACGAGGCTCTGTTCAAGCTCCTAAAGTCAATACAGAGCCTTATTTCTCATGTTTTCTTTCTTACAGCTACGAGATTAGATACCCACTCTGATTATCTCACAGGGACAATAATTCCAGCCTCATACATTTTCCCAATTTCTTTCTCAACCAGAGGTAACTGCACAGGGTTTATTCTGCGTAGTTTTTGCCTAAATGGTTTCTGGTTTTCTTTAAGTGATATCTTGTGCTGAATGGTCTCTATGTCATATGCCCTTAAATCTTCATAGCTCCAAGAAAATACATCAGCAAACTCTTTAAACAACTCAATATATTTCAGTTTTATGTGAGCTAGCAATGTTTTAGATAATTTGATCATTTTAGGCTTGTCTTTACTGCCTATATTTCATTCCTCAATATCAGAGTCAGTGGGTTCTATTGTTGGTTTCTTGGAAACGCCATTAAAAATCAAACAAGTATTCTAGAGGTGCTAACCCTTTGGGTAAGCCTCTATCTTTAGACTGTATTACCTCTATGTCTTCTCTTTCTGAGTTTATGTACTCTTCTGTTTGATTTTCGAATTCTCTGGTTAGCAGATTTATTTCTGTAATGGGAGAAGGTTATTTTTCAACAAATTGTTCCTCATTAAGACAGTCTGTATCATACTTTGAGTCTGAATTTTGCAATTCAAACTCATTTATGGACTGCAGGAAGTCCTCTATCTGTTTATCTCCCTCAAAGACCTGCCAATACTTTTCATTGTCTAGGATAGCTGGTATATATTTCACTTGGACTATGAAATGTTTGTTGTCATTGGGTCTTTGACATGAACTGGCAACACAAGCTAAAACATTGGCAAGAATGTTTTGGCTTCTAGGGAAAAAAACAAGTTCATATTCCTCAAAAGTTTTCAAAAGGTCCATAGCATAATTTCTATAGGCTCTCAGTCTTGGATGTTTGGCAGTGTACTCTCCGTTTATTTGTCTAATGATCAGTTCAGAATCTCCATGAATAGCTATACTCCTGGCTCCTAATTTCTTCAGTAAATGTATTCCTAAGAGGAGTGCTTCATACTCTACTATGTTATTTGTGCATTGGAATTTTAGCTTTTATGAATGGATTTCAGCGTAATTTTTCTCTGTGTTGTGAAGCCACACACCTGCTCTTGCACCAGTTCTATTACAAGACCCATAAAAATTCATACTTCAAAGAGGGCTAGTTTCAGATTTGTTGTTGTTTTCATTACTGTCCCCTTTGTCTTGTCTGTTTTGACTGTCATCATGCAGTTTTAAGAGTTCTGCAGCACGTTTATGTTGTTCTTGTTCCTTAAAGTTTTCATGGAGTATAGGCATTTCTTCCTGACTCCCATGATTTTCACTAAGCTGATGGAAAGTGGGTTGCTCATATTCTTTGTTTTGTTCACTGTAATTTTCAGATTCGAAAAACTGTTTCAGAGCCTCTCCCTCCCTATTCCATCCTTCCATATTTTCTGTTATGTTGGGTGATTGCTCGCCTTCCAACTCTAGTTCACCAAAGCTTTCATCATTGCAAAGAATGAACGAGTCTAGGTCTGTATGGACCGAATAAAGAGGGGAATTTTCTGATTTTTCTAGACTACTCACCATAAATTTCATGTGTGATTCCCTATAAATTCTTCTAAGTTGACTGAAGACAGGGATGGTGGCATATGTCATGTCCATTTGCATGGTACCTTCAAGCTTAGCACCCCATGATCTTGAAAGAAGCACGACATATTTGGGGGGCACATCAGCCACTACCACATCCATCACTATGCATTTGGCTAGGATTTGGGTCAAGTTTACACAAAGATATTTGATCAGGCCTAAGCATTTTACTCTACTGGAGTCAAAAGAATACAAATCTTTATATGGTCTGGTTATCTCAAGTCCTAATCTCTCCATGATTACTTTGGGCATGAGGTTATGAGAAGCCCCTGAATCATGCATAGCATTGTGTAAAATCTTATTATGGACATTCAAACTAACATAGAAAGGAGGTACCACTATTTCTTGGAACTTTCCTTCAATTTTAGGACCAAATATAAGGGTTGGCTGATCATCATTTAAGTTGACAGTGTCATTATTTTCTTCTATGTTCAAAGCTTTTAACACCTAAAATTTTTATACATCTTGAGTGACTAACTCAGTGAGGGGGATAGAGATCTTGATTTTAGCAATTTCACTTTCCAAATTGAAAGGGAACTGATTCTTTGAAAGGCTCAAATCTATCTTGTTAGTCACTAACTTATCAGCAAAATCAGCTTGCTGTTTTTTACTGTGTACATTAGTTAAAACTGTTTTTACAGGGGTACTAGCTGAAGTGCTAGTGCTGTTATGGTCCACACTTTGTTTGTCAGTGGTTTGAGTGCTTTTCCCCTTGTTTTTACCAGAACTTTCAGTTGTTGTTTTGTTGTTTTTAGCAGCCTTTCTAATCACTTTCAGATCTTTTTTTAGCAGCAGTTTCAGAGGACTTTGTTTGGGAAGTTTCTTGGTTCTTTTTTCTCCTGAGGTCATATTGCTTGTGGACCTCCATGATGGCATTCTCAAAGCCTTGCCTATAGTCTTAATATTCTAAGCCTTCATTATCATAATATGTATATGTGGCCTGGTCATCTTCTGTGAAAAAGGCAGAGTCTTCATTACTTACTCCCAGCATGTTTATAGCAGTTCCCTCTGGCTCTTCTATAATTCCCTCATCTTCATCAACATAATTTTCTTGGAATGGAGGTCTGATTTGTTGATCAGTATCTCTTTGTCTAATCTGAGGGGGGTTTCTCCTAGAGTTCTGGTTTTGATTTTGAGGCTGGTTCCTATTCTAATCATTTGTCTGAACAACAAACCTCTCCATCATTCTTTCCAACCTATCCATGTTCTTGGCTAGATGATCTAATTTTGAGTCAGATGTGGAAGGTGCAGTTTCTTCCCTATATGTTACTTTATTTTCAGTCCTCATCCTAGCTCTCTTCTCAATCAGATTTACTTCCACACTAAGTGCTTCCTTCTGCATATCTTCTAAAGTTAAGGGATCCCTTTCTCTTAGCTGATAGGCCATTTCAGGATCAAATCCTTCAGGGAATTTGGCCAAAGCTGAGCCTTGTGGAGGTTTCAAATCTGGGGGTAGTGCATTATAAACACTATTAAATCTAGTGCAATAATTTTGGACACTTTCCCCAATGTTTCTCTTGAGGTTGTTGTAATCTGAAAGTATTTGGAGAGGGTTCTTCCTAATTTCCCATTTGTTTATGAATGTTTGATGTAAAGAAGGGATATCATTGATACTATTAGGAGTTAAACCCTTAAACCATTTCTTGGCTTCTCCTCCTAAACTTTGGGCAAATATTCTCATGTTAATGGTCTCATCTTCTATTTACATATAATCAAAGGCATCATTCATTTTATCTACGTGATGTTGGGTAGTAGTGGATTCATTTCCGGTGAAATGGGGAATTCTAGACTGATATTCATTGGGTAAAGGAACCGGAGGTGGTGGTAACACCAGGGGAGCATACCATGCTGCCATGATAGGATTTTGTGGGAGGAATGGAGTGGTTTGAATAGTGGGTATATGGATGATAGAAGTGCTTGGACCAGCAAGAGGCTGTTGAGTATATTTGGGGTGAGATAAATCAAAGTTATGAATGAAATGAAGATCAGGAGGTGTTGATGGAGGGGTTTCTCTACTGCTAATATGTTGGCCACTATGTTGTGGTGAACTTGGAGGCTCAAATTATGTCTGATCTATACCACTAAGTGACTTAGTTCTTGGTAAATTAATTGGAAAATCTAAGTCAACTTGGATCTCTTGAATAGCTGAAATGTTTTCAGGGACATAATTAGCTCTATGGATGGGTCTGACAATAGTTGGATCCTTAGGTACAGGAGACTTCCTAAGAATTCTTTCGGGATTATCAACTATTTCAAGAGGATTTGGGTCAGGATAAGCTCTAGTATGAATTCTTCTTGAAGCCAGTATGTTAAGATTTAGACCCAAAGAGAAGAAAGTTAGCCATATATGACAATCTTTAGAGGGAAACTAGTCTTAAACAAAGAAAATTTAATCTTAACAGTTTCTTAATCATGGGTGAGCACGATGTTTTAATGGTAGTGTGGGCTGCTCCAGTGGAGTCTTTGTGAAGACCAGGGGTAATCAGCATGCCTACTGATCACCAGTGGAGTCTCTTAGTCTTTTAGGGGTTATGAAGTCACTAGGTGGATGATTTCAATTTTTTTAAGATGAGTTTTTATCCACCATCAGTAATTAACTACCAATCTAAGGCTGTTGTGGGTTTTCTGAGCTCTAAAGGGTGTATAAGATGTACTTCACTCAGAAGTTCCCCAGTGAAGTCGCCATTATGTTGGGGTCCTGTGCTTTAGTAGATTAGCATACCAAATGACAAGGCAACATCTGAACCACTTTGGAATCCTAGGATCTAGCCCTCCTAGATTTAGAGAAGGATCTCTCTATATGTGTTTTCAAAGGATATATCTTTAAGGCTTATGATATGATATTAGGCTAGTTATGAAGTACAATGGGTTTTTTTGTTTGTTTTTGGTTAGGAATCATTAACTTAGAAGGTCATGTGAAGTGAAGGAAGGAAAAGATAGAAGGATGTTTCAGCATGGGAAGATAGGTCAAAAAACAGTGCTAAACTATTGGGCTATGGAGTCATAAAAGGGTTTACTTGCACAACAACTATTCGAGGGTTTTCATAGGGCAAGTCATCTATATCAGAAGAAATTTTAAGTTGAGTTTGTATATGGAACATTAAGAAGTGTGGTGAAAGAAGAAAACATGTAAGAAAACAAAAGGCAACCTAAGATCAAGTAAGGAATTTTAACCTATCCTACCTTTGGCATACTCTCAAGGGTAAACATTTAAGATAAACATAAAAGGTAACCTAAGATCAGATAAGGACTTTTAACCTAGCCCGCTTTCGGCCTATTCTTAAGGGAAATCTTCAAAATAGTTGTTTAATACTAAGCAAGGGACAGGGCTAACCATAAACTTCCTTGATTAGGACTCTACTTAGCATGCAGTGAAAATACCATTCAAGAACAACATCTCAAGTTCTACTCAGCAAGACATGGGCTCACTAACATTATTAACTGGTTATACTCTATTGAAATCATTCCCAAACACACATTTAGAAGAAAACATGAAGATAAAACTTATCAGTCAGAATTAGGGTACTTTAGAAGTAAACCCTAATCTAATTTTTAATGCTCTTTATCAGAGAATATGAACAAAGTGGAAACATAAGGAGAATAACAATTACGACAAGAATAACATCACCAATGATTTAGATCAGGATCTAGCGAATGTGCTTGTCTATTTTATTTCCAAGACTAGTTACATACTTTGAGTCCAATAGCTTTTACAGTCTGATACTTCTCTTCCTAGCCTACTATATTACAACTACTCAGTAACTCTTACTCAATAACAGTTCAAACAATTAAAAATTTTCCAAATTTTTACAATGAGTTTTCTGTGGATACATATAGGTGAAAGAGGAAGAGTGTTGCAGGAAAAATCATAAATATCAGTCAAGACAGAAAGGGGGAGGTATTTGAATGCCCATTCTACTTAATGACCATAACATTAACTGATTGTACCAATTAAGCAGTTTTTGTATCTTTGAGGCATATTTGGTAGGCTGGTAATAACTCCGAAGTGTGTTCTTTGAAGATAACTGTGGCTGAAGTACTCTGTTTGACTTCTGAAACAAGTAACTATCATATTTCGGTCCTAAGGCCTCCCATGAATGTGCAATAACTGTTCTGACAATTTTAATGAGGTTTTGTCATTAGGATGGTTGTCACGGTGTCTTTGAAAAGTGAAGTAGACTATGGGTGTCCTTTTCTTGATCTCCGGAGATTTAATTTCCCTGATGATCTAACATTCCAAGGATTCTCTACTGATTTGTGTGTTTAGGCTTTAAACTCTGATCGAGCCCTTGGATACTTCTTTAAGGCCCTTTTTAATCATCCTTTTCTTTAACTGTGTCTTTTTCTTTAACATACGGGTTAAGCTTTTGATTTCCTGATTTATGCTTTAACCTATAACTTTCACTGATCTTCTTTGTTTTCCTTTGTGTACATGTGGTTGCGCTGGAGGGTTTGTTGTGTAACCAATGCCCATGATGCATTGATTTAAAACTTGGAAATTCGACCCTTAGGTCCCTTTTCTGCATAGAATTTCGGTCACAGAGGATCATCATCCTTGGCCTCTGTAACTAAATTTTTGTGGGATGGCTCTTTATCTCAGGACCACCATTAAAACTGCAACAAACATTAAAAACATTATATTAAACCTGCGTGGGGGCTTTACTGCTTCAGAGGGATTTGGTGGAGGCGGAGGAGCTTTGCAGATGTTAGGTTCCCGTGATTTGGCAGATTGACAGACCAAATTATGGAGTAACATCAAACCAATATTTGGAGCCCTAGGACCTAGCCTTCATAGACTCAGAGAGGGCTCTCTCTAATGAAGTGAAGGATGTGAGGTTGTTTGCTTACTTTGTTTAGATTTTAGGCTAGTTGTTAAGTATATTTGTTTGTTTGTTTTTTAGTTGTTTGGGGGAGAAACTGATCAAGTGGATCAAAATAGAACAAGAAAAATGAGATCAGCTGGGCTATGGGGTCAAAAGCAAGCCAAGGATGTCAAGACAATGGGTAGGGTGTACTGCAGGGCCGATTTAGTATAGTGAATGGATATTTCAGGTGGTTTATGAAGTGAAATGAACATCAAGCTTGTGCAAGACAAAGGGATATTAGGCATAAATAGTTTAAAAATCAAGCATTCATGTGGTAGGGCTAACCATTAATCACTATGAATCAAACTCAAACTGATAGATGCATAAAGAAAGATTCAGGTGATGCATAGAAGTATAAGACCCTCTAACTTTGGGAAAATCACCTTCAATGGTTGAGAACACATGTAAGACAAACCAACAGCTCAAAATGTGGAAAGGAAACTCCTAAGCAACACATTCAAACTGATGAGAACTTTGAAATAAGCCTCCAAGTATAGGCAGAGGGCAAGATCGAAACAAAACCTCTCTGATTTAGACTAGACAGTGAACACTTCAAAGGAGATTTCATTAATGAGGTTTAAACAACTATGAGTAAGCAGAGCATACCATGAATCAAACAAGATAGCATGTCATATTAATCATTAAGGAAATAAATAACAAGTTCCTAGTGGACCAAATAGTAGTTAATAATCCTTTGACATGACCAAGAAGGATGAAAATATAGAAGCTGTAATGAATCAGGAAATTTGATGAGCCTCCATGGGCATACCTAAAACTATTCTTTACTGACCTATAGCAAGCAAGAAGCATGAATAAATATGTGAAAAAATAAGAAAACATAACTGAAAAAAAAGTACAATACCATTTACCAAGCCATGGAATCCTGCAGATAGATCCTCTCCATCATCTAGGCAAGTAAGTCAAGCTATTCACTCCATAAAACAAGTTTGATCATCAAAACTCATAACATATATTGCTCTAAGCTTAGTCAAGTTCTTAAGCTCTTCAAAGTCCAGCTTGTTTATCAACTCTTCAACCAACAATATTACAATGATTCTCCATGAGTTATATAGGAAATGAGAAGATAAGCTTCACAAAACTGACTAGAAGCTCATAGGCCTAAAACAAATATCTAATTTTGTCCTTGAGGCTTTGCAAAGCCCAAGGCACAAAATATCTTCAAAATATCTATAAAATGATAAAAAAGGAAAAAATATTGACTTTTCATTACTGAAAATGGCCAAAAAAGGCTTAACGTACATTTGGACTAGCCACTTCAAAAAACTGCCTTTTTTGCCAAAATGCTACAGGAACATAGCAGCAAAAAATTGCCTATCTTGCAAACAATTTTTGAGGGACCTCCGGATGTCGAAACGAGGCCCATGATGGCTCATTGGAAATAACTGGATGTATACTTTCTATAACTACTTGATTTTTTCCAAAATAATGCTGGGAAAGCTATCAAAAATGGAACTGAGTGAAAAAAACCAGAAAAGTAGCCCTTGCTGATATGTGAGGCAGAAAGTTAAAAAATCATTGTTTTTTGCCTCTTTGGGGGACCAAAACACCTCCTTTGGATATGAAAATTTGTGAGTAGATTCCCTTGAATTTAATGCATCTAATGATACCACTCTCAACAACTGAGGATGCTCCAAACAAAAATGGCGGTGCCCATGAATTTATGCAATTAAGCCCAAAAATGTCAAAAAACAAGATCATGTCGAAATTTACTCAATTTTGGTGAGCAAGCCCCTTATGGGTTCTTAGAAACATGCAAGGAAGATGAGGCCAAGATTTTGAGCGCTGATGTGCCTTTCTCCACGTTTTCTACCGAGCGCCTCTTTCGGGCAGCCTTGAGCCTTTCTTGAGCAAGCTTGAGTTTTTTTCGGGAAAATTGCTTTAACTTCTTGTAGTGCCCGGTCATCTTCTTTTGTAGGCTCAAGTCTCTGTTAGCTTTCTCTAATTTATCCTCCAAATGTTTCTTGGCCCTTTCAAGCCATGATTCCTTATCATTCTCTATTTCTTTGGCAAGCAAATGAGTGAGAGGATAAGATCAAACAAGGGGTGCCTCTTCTTCCTTCTTTTTCTCCAAATCTTTCTTGAGTCCCATAGTCCTAGGCCTCTTTCTCATTGGCTGCTCTTCTTCTTCAGTATTATCAAATTTTCCCATAAGCTCTTCAAGCTTGGTTTGTTCTTTGAAGGCTTCCCTTTGGTATATGAAAGCCTGGGCCTCATAAACTGCTATTTGACCACTTATTTGTTTGTTTTGCATTTTTATAACATGTATGAGGTCCTTTGACCTTTCTAGATCAGCTTGTAGGTCATGAATTTGGGCTTATCTATTTTGTAAAAGAGCCTCAAGAATTCTAGGTTCATTATTCCCATCATCACTGTCTATCTGTATGATATCAAACTCCCTTTCCTTTTCATGACTACTCTCCTCTTTTTCTTTCCCCTTGCCTTGGATAGAATTATTGGTCCTCTTCCTCTTAGGCAATTCAACAATGCTCTTCTTAGGTAGTTTACCTCTACTTCTTAGTACTCTTGTGACATTGCTAGTCACTGCTGGAGTGATCTTCTTCTTTGCTGATCTAGTATCTCTAGGCTTCGCCACTTTTGGAGGAAGAGTCATGGCCCCTTGCCTAGGAGAGGTAGCTAGAAAATGCTCTTGGCTGTGTGGAGGAGAAGAGAGAGGAGGTTTATCTACTTGCACTTGCTCAACCTGGTCCTTTACCTTGCTGCCTCCATCATCATCTATTCCAGCTTCATCTCTGTCATTGTTTTCTTCTATTTGAAGATTTTTTTGTTTGTCTTCACCAGTGCTATCCTCATGGTCACTGATTTGGTATTTTTGCTCCATGTTGCCCTCTTTGGAATGCTCACTGTTTGGTGTTTGATGGTCATCATCATTACTTGCTTGAGGGCTTTCTTGTTTCTCATCATAAGTGTCTTTTCGAGGAATATCATGACCCTCATCATAAATGTCTTTTGAGGACTGTCATGACCCTCATCATCACTGTTACGGTTGCCACTTTGTTTGTCATCTTGAGGGCTGTCTTGTTCATCTCTGTCCCTACTTTCTTCATGACTTTTGTGCTCTTTACCTTCACTATTTTGTGCCTCATCACCATCATGCTTACTGCTATGTTAGCTGCCATCATGTTCCTCTTCATGACTGTTGTGCTCACCATCAATTTTTTCATGCTCATCATCATTTCTTTCTTTCCCACTATCATGTTAAGAGTCTTCACTTTGTCCCTCATCATCATTAGTTTGCTTCTTGTTGCTTTGCCCTTCTTCATCACTAGTTTTCTTCTTCTCTTCTTCACTTTCAATCATAGGGGATTTTGGTCTTTTAGGAATGGATTTAATAGAAGAAGAAGAAACATGATGAGTGGATGGTGAGGAAGGTGCATGAGATGAAGAGGCAATAGAAAAATTGGGATGGGAGATGAAAGAGTCCCAAGAAACTCCCTTTTTCTCAAGTTGATGGAGGATGACGATCTTGATAAGGGAATGATGAAATAAACAAGTTTATTGTTGAGCAGAGGGATTCTTTTAGATATTATAGGCCATCTTGTCAATGCTTCTATAGAGGAAGAAATGTAGGTTCAGCAATTGAGTTCTTGTGAAATGCATAAGAAGCCTGATGTGATAGGCATAAATCCGGGAAAACCTCCCTTCACATGTGAAATACTTCATGACGACTTTCATGAGAGGGGCATAGCTGATAAACAAGTGGGAAAAAGGGAAAATAGCTTCACAAGCATCCTGATGGTCTGGTTTTAGAAAGGGTTTGTATTGATTCAGATCTAGGTATGTTTGTTTGAACCACCTTTCTCCTATATAGGGGATCTTAGTAGCTTTGGAGATAGCCCTAGGAGAGAGTTTGAAATCCAGACCTGCTAGATGAACATGCTTTCCTTGTAGCCTTAAAGCAAACAAATGTGTCAAAGGAAGGTGACTTTTTACTTCTTGGACTTTTTGGCAAAATTCCAAGCACCCTACTTCATGAAAATTGAAGAGTACCGAAGGAGATTCATTCACTTCTTGAGTTGTAATAGGCTCATACCTATTGTGATACCCACTCCTACTGACCTTCTTTGGAGGCATTTTTCTTTTGATACCCTTCACTGACTTACCAAAACAAACCATTTAAATGATCACTAAAAAAGGCCCTCAATCAAAACACCTTTTCCTCCTTGCAAGATTGAGTTTGTCCTTAGTTGGCAAGCAAGTTTTTGATAAGTGAAAGAAAACTCCCTTCTTATGAACTGTGTTGTGGGAAAAAGGCTTTTAATAAAATCTATTGGAGGTTTATGAAGACAAGTTCCCTTTTGTTTTTTGACACAAAAACTCTTCCTTCCTATTCACTGTTTCTATCCTTTTCTATTCACAGTAAGAAAACCTCTTTTAAATATTGACAAGAAATATTTATCCTTTAATCACTGTCCTTTTGTAATCACTGTTTTTAAGAGACTGAGCAAACCCCTTGTGAACTGATAACAAGCTGTTTCACCCAATCATTATCTTCTTTTCTCTCAAATCAAAGAATACACTCTTTGAAAAACATTGTGCTCTCCCTTTGAACAAACTTTCCCTCTTTGATGATCACTGTTTCTCTAAAACAAAAGGTAGTCTCCTTGTCACTGAGTGAGAAGCTTTCAAAACAAACTATGTCTTCCCTTTATAGATTTTATGATCTTCTATGTGCTTGAAAAACAAGTTTAATACTTTCACAAGGTATTAGTTTTGAAAATAGTGATTCTTTGTTTTATGTAGTACAAGGAATTGACCTGAAGTGATGGGTCTCTCTCTTAAAACTAAGCTTTGTTCCTTATCCAACAAAAAGGGGCCTTTTGACACTGATAGCAAACCCTTATCCCCAATCACCACTTCTCTGTGATGTTTTTAGCAAGCAATCTCTTTTGGATGGAGGTTAGTTTGTTTGTTAACAACAATATCTTCTTTTGTTACTGAGTATAGGTCCTCAAAATAATTCCAGTTTTCTCTCTATAAGATTGTGTTGTTTTCTATGCATTGATTTTGAAACAAGCTTTCTAAACTGTAATAGGTCCTTTCTTCACACAGTGACTTTCATTTTAGCACTATTTTCAGCTCCTTACTTTGATAGACAGACATCTTAAAACAACAGACTTCTAGCTTCTTGACATCACTGATCTTTTCCTTCAACTTTACTTTAAAACAAATTTTTTGGCCCAAGAGATGTAAATACCTTTGAAAAAATGTGTTTTTTCCGTGTTTGGGGATGATTTTTTTGAGTAAAAATAGATCTTGGCACCTTGGAGAGCTTCTTGCAGCATTCGCACGGGCTAGAGACTAGCGTTCAGAGGTGGTTAATGGGCCGAGCTGGTCTGAACGGGAAAACGTGCCGCGTTTGACCTTGTCGGGTCGGCCCTGGGCGCTTGTTGAATGCCAGCATAGGCGTACTGCGCAACAATATAGGCGCACCGCACCCTTAATGATTCTGTTCAGTGAGCACCTACAGGCGCGCTGCGTGAGAATACAGGTGTGCCACGCAGAAAATCAAGCTAAAAAATGATTCAAAATTGCTCAATACCTGTTTCTTTCCTCGGGTGAGGTTTGGCACGATGCTAATGAAAGTTTGGTTTGTGCCCTTTATACTCATAAGGGTTTTTCAAAACCCCCTTTATTAATTTCAAACTTCTCCCTTTTTTCCTTTGTAGTTATTTGAAAATGACTTGGTGCATTTGTTGAGGAGTTGCCTCTTTTAACAAATGTTGTATCTCCTTTAAACAGTCTTTCTTAACCCTGCCATATTAATAAAATGTTTCTTGACAGCCACATCATATCTTGATGATGTTATAACCCCTTGTTAATGATGTGAAGGGGCTATAAAAACTGTGTTTTTCTTTGATTTGTCAACAAGGGAGGTCATTACAAAAACCAATGTTGTAGCCTTTCCAAACCACAATGCAAATCTTCTGTTTACCTTATCATTTGTTTAAAAACAAAATGAAAATGTGATTTTGTAATTGAACATAGTTTTTCTTCCTTTGATTGTTGAGAAAGAACTTTGAAAAAGGGTTGATGTCTTCACTCTAAGGTCACTGCATGTTTTTCTACATGGGAGGTCACTTTTACAACTACTACTGCAGCTTCTCAACACCATAATGCATCCTCTGTTTTTGTGAAGTAGGCCTTCAAGCAGTGAAAGTTTCACCCATTTTTACAATGTGCCCTCTGTCCTTTAACTGAGCTGGAAGTAACCTTTGGCGCTCTCCCTTTACTTATCACTTGGAGGAAGTATTTTTTATAAACCATAAGGGATCTGTTTCAAAACAAGAATGCCCTTTTCACATACACCTTCTGTGTGAATGCTTCTCTATACCAGTTTGCATAAATGACTAGAAACAGAGCTTAGTCTACCAATTTTACCATTCAGATGAGGGTGCTTTTAAACAAAAATTCAGCCTCGGATTTGTCCTTTGAAGGAGGCTTTCATCAATATAAGAACAGAGGCATTTTAGCACCACCATGTCACTGCTTTTCTTTTGATGTGAAAAAGGCCTTCAACCCATGAATTTTCATTTTTTTTCGCCATTGTTCCTCAACTGGTCTTAACAACAAAAAACCCTTTTCAAACACAATTTTAGACCTTGCTATGCATTCTCTGTTCATATTTGGAGGAAAAAGTGCCAAGCAGCCACTGAAGTTTCTCAACAATATGTTTGACCCTCTGCTTATATATGAAGGAGGTTTCTGTCATTGTGCTTCAAACCATCTGCTTTTCATGAAGGAGGTTATCATCATACACATGAAATTTCATTTATTTCAACACTGTGTCATTTTCTCTGCAATATATGTCCTTGCTTGGTATCATATCACTGTGAAGTTTTTAGGGAGTGAATAAAGTGGTTGGTATAAGGATAATGCTCACTATGGAAACCTTTGAAATAACTTTCCCTTGACTGTGTTTTCAGGGTACCTTGAACATGCCTTTGATTAATGTTCACATCCCAGGTTCAAGGTAGCATAAGAAGCAGTTGTCTTCTTATGTCCTACATAATGATGACCTTTGGAAAGATTATGCAGAACTGCTGATCAACATCTCATTTTATTTCATTTGTTTCATTGATGAGGAATGATCTCTGTTCTTCAAGCAGCCTCTAGATTTATAACATGTACACTGGCTGCTCTTTACTTTATAGCTCTCCACCTGCTCATTGATGGAAAACCTTTTCAACATGAGAGACATGTTTGAACTTGTCCCTTTTTCTCTTATTTGCATACTGATAATCATTCATTTAAACCCCTGTAGAGATGTAAAAACAGATGCTTTGGAACCTTGGAGAGCTCTTTTAGTGTTTCATGGAGATTTTGCCCTATCTAAGAATTTTTCTTCAAACAGTGACAATCCTTCTCTTTTCCTGATTTGGATATTTGTTGAACTTCTTCTGACATGAGACAAAGTGACCTCTTAATGGTGTGTGACCTATGGATATAACAATGCTTGCTTTGCAGAAAAGGAACTAATTCATGGTTGATGGGTACTAGATAAAGGATTTTTGGCCTAGGATATCTTAGCCAAGGATAAACTCCCTAAACACCACTATCTAACTTAGTGACAATTTTGACAGATTCTGAGTGTTTTCTCAGGCATCATCAGATTTTAAAATGACAAGATGACCAGGGATAGAGTTGCAGACACTTTGTCAACCTTTGGATAGTGAATGGCATGAGAAACAAGGGTAAATGATAGCAAATAATTTACAGCTATGAAAACTATAGACAGAGTTACTTTGCTGAAAATAGATAGGACTTGACAACTGGGGTTTTTTCTCATCATAGACTGACAAGAAGAGGTAGGAGGACAAAAATTGTTTTGGGGTGTTTTCTAGATGAAAGATTTGACAGTTTTGAGATCATCTTTTAGAAAACTAAGCTAAGGAAAGTAGTCATCGATAACAGGTAAAAATATTGATGACTAATAGTGGCTCCATTTGCGGAGGGTAGCTCCTTTTCAGGAGGTGTCCAGAATTGCAGATCTCTGGCTTGTGAAGACCAATGCCTTATCCATTGACGCAAAATTATTCCTTTCTTGACGCTATTTCTAAAAATTTATGGCATGATTAGCATCAAAGTCATCTCTACCTACCCAGCTATATTTCCGAACATTTTTCTTCTTTAGGTGCATTTGGACTAGCAACCCCTTGACATGATATTTTTTAAAAAAGAAAACTATCTAATTCTACACTTATATCTTTCGGGAGTTCAGATTAAACTGATGAACTCCTTTGTTTCTCTACCTATACTATGATTGACTGTCAAGATTAAGTTGTTTGACAGGATTTCATTCACTAGTCTAAAGCATGAAATTGAAAAATGATCAAATCAGGATTGGGCGGTCTGATTTGTCATGTGTTTGTGGCATAAAAACAAGCTGCACGCAAAAATTATTTATGTACAAGATAAAACTTAGAAAAATCAGGGCCAAGATATACAAATTGTTTTTCATCCCTGTTTTTCTCTTTGGTTCTATTTTGAGCGTGCAGAACCAGCATTCTTTTCCTAATCTACTTTCTTTGACAAGTCAAGCTTACACAATTTGACTATCATCTTTCTGACTAACTTATCAGCAATCAATTTAAAACATGCTCAGTTATGATTAGGCTAGATAATTGAACAAGATATCTTTTGGGCACTATTAGTGGCATTTAGACTTGCACACTTTCAGCATGACTATTTTTTGAGTATGGGGCTTTGCATGGTGTTTCCAAACTGCCCTCTTTTTCTACTTATCATGTTGTTTTTTTGTTTTTTGTTTTTTTTCAAAACAATCTGAAAGAAAGATTCTCATGGGGCTGAGCTTATTTTGCATGCCTATCTAATCTAATCTAACCTATACATGATATACATTCATTTGGTGAACTCTCTTTTCCAATGTAACCAGTCAAGTAGATGACTGCACGAGTGATCTTGGTTCAATTCTTTCATGATGCTAAAGAAATCAAAAGGCCACTTCCACTTCACTTGTTTTCGGATAGTAATGCTTAAAAAATTTCTCACACTTTGCAACAAACTGTTCATGGTAGAACACACTCCTCCCTCATACTTCTCAAGGAAAACAACAAATGGATCTTGGAATAATACCTGATATAGAGGATTTGAAACATAAGCTCCATTAAGGACTACTCCTTCTTTTATTTGGCTATGCTTGGGATTCTCTTGGGAAAGAAACCTTTCCTCTTCCTCATGATCACTTGAACTATTAGACTCATCATATATTGCAGTGTAGTCTTCTTGCCAAGCTGATGTGTTCTGATTAAGTGGGCTGAAATATGTATGAAGGTCATCATGTTTATGAGAAAGGATACTCTTTGGCAACAAATCCTCTCGAGAAATAAGAGTAGCAACTTTCTTGTGATCGTCAATTTTCAGGCCTTCATTTGTTTCCAAATTTTTTGAGCTTTCCTCATCACTGTCATAGCTGCTATGTATTGGTTGATTACCTTCCTCAAGTTGATGAAACTGAGCTTCCTCCCATAAATCAAGTGCTAAGTACTCTGCAAAGTTAGCTTCTGTTTGGAAATCATCATCATTATCAACATATTCATCAAACCTTGGAGAATCATCCATATAATTTAAGTCACCAACCATACATATTGGACTATTAGATTGTTTCTCTTTGAATTGATCTATAAATCCATTTTCTGCTATGTGATAGTTAAGATTAGGAGGAAAATAAATAGAGGTTGACTTCGTGTTTATGAGTTGATCTATCTCCTTTTCAGTTAAAAAGGGAGGCATTTTTATTTTTCTTTGGGTATAACTACAATAATCCTCTTTCTCTTGGGAAATCTGATTTAGAGGATGAATGTCTTTTGGGCCTCACCTAAGAGAGATGATGAATCATCACTTGTGCTTTTAGATAAATCCCGTGGGTTCTCTTTCATTTCTTGATTGTTTTCATCTTCAACCAGCTCTTCGTGATGTTTGGGATAGTTAGCATGGAATTCATGAGTTGCCTCTGATAGATTTTCAGGAGGCCAATTTGCTTGTATAAACTGAAATGACTCAAAGCACAAAGGTAGAGATCCTAAAGATTTTGATTTTTCTTCTATGTCAGATTTGATTTCATCCTCAACCAACTTTTCTTGATTTATGTGAGAGTTAACTTGAGCAGGGTTTTCCTGAATAACTGCTAAGAGATCTTCAAGATGCAAATTTCCTTTCAAAATATTAAATGAATGAAAGCATAAGGGTATAGATGTTAAACTTTTTGACTCTTCCTTTATTTCAGATTCTGTGATTTCAAGATGGCTGATTGATTCTTTAGAGCACTCCTCTATGTTTTTATTTGCAACTTGCTCATTAGGCACATTTTGTTTGTTACTCTTGTCTTGTAATGGTGAGTGTGTTATTCCCGAGGAAAAAGTGTAGGTTGGTTTGAATAAGCATCATTAAACTTAACTTTGTGTTTTTCTTTTTTCCTGTCAAGTAGATGCATCGATTTGCTGAGTGTATCTATCAACATTTCTAACTTTTCCTCTGAAGATATTAGTCTCTATTGATTTGCTTTGTCTTTCTCTATTATTCTTAGATGTGCCTCCCCATCAGGGATAATTTTAAGGATGGAAAATTATCTTGAAGTTTAAAAAAATGGTGAATCTCACAAATCCCTAATATGCAAACTATAAAATGTTTATTGATGTATTTGTAAAATTATTCAAATTTATAATGATATTATATATATTTTCTATATAATGTTGGCTATTTTTAATGTAAAATAATTTTATATTGTAAAATTTGGGTGAATCATTTTTATAAAAAAATGGAAATTGGCGAATCTTTTCTTTGGAAAAACCATGGAAAATTAGCCCACCTGCGAATATTAGCCCCTAAAATTTTCCATGCTCCCTATTTAGTATGTTGACTTCCACATCAATTGCTATCCTTTGCATTTCTTCCAGGGTCAAAGGATCTCTTTCTATTATCTGGAAAACCATCTCTGGGTCAAAAGAACTTGGGTAGTGCAAGAGAGCCCATCCAAGGGGTGGCTTTATGTTAGCAGGCATTGCATGGTATACTTTACTTAACCTGCCTGAAAAGTCTTGTATTGTCTCCCCCGGTTTTCTTTTTAAATGCTTGTATTCCTCTATGATGAGAACTTTACTACCCATGACCACACACCTATCTATGAATATTTGAGTGAACTGATGAAAATTGATAATGCTTGCAACTGTAAGGTCTTTAAATCAACTCTTAATTTTTCCTTGTAATGATAAGGCAGTCATTCTAATACGCACATCATATTCTTCTATTTGAAAAAGTTCAAGTAAATTCTCAAGATTTTGAATGTGTTCTTCAGCGGTGAATTTTTAGCTTTCTCCATCAAATCTAGGTAATTTATTTGCAAGATTTGTAGGGAGGGCTTGGAATATAGGAGGTAAAATCAGAGGCTTGTATCTTTCTGGGACCTTTGTGGATATAGGTAGTGTAAAAAGAGATTTATGACTATTTGAGGTTGCAGCAAGATCAAGAAAAGTAGCATGAGGCTCATGTTCCATTAGGTCTTCCATATGTGAATCTGGGGTAAGCATAGGTGTATAAGTTAGATCATGGCCTGAAATTTGACGCTTAGTTTTTCGAGGCTTGAGATCTTTCCAATGATCAATGTAGATCTCATCAGTGTATTCTTGATCAAGCTCAAAGTAGGATAGAACATTGTTATAGATAAAAACAATAATTTCTTGAATCTAACTAAGGCCTGAGTGCTCTTTCTTTCTAGGATGACTGGTCATGTTTCAGGTTCTTCCTCTAGTGGAGTCTTTAGGTCTATTGAGAGTTGTGGAGTCGCTAGGTGGGTATTTTTTGGTTTTTTTTTTTAGGATATATTGTCTATGGTCCACCACCAATACTGAAATAAGAAGCCAATCTAAAAAAATGTTTTTGGGGTTTTTTCTAAGTTTTTATATGTAACCCTGGGGTTTGTGAGAGTTTCCTACAGTTGAGTCATCATTTTGCTAGAATGGTGAAACAACCAAATTCTACTTTTTGACAATACTTTAGTCTTCTAAGTTTTACTGAGACTTTGAGAGTTCCTAAGGGATACCTAGGATGTTTTGATTCAATGTCCCACTGTGATCACCATTATGTTAGGTTGGCGATAAGGTGGCAGATTCACTGAGTTTGTTGGAGTTTTACTGAGTTTGTGAGAGGTATTTAAAATTATGTACTCAGAAAGGTCCCACCGTGATCGCCATTATGTTAGGTGTGGCAATGAGGTGGCTCAATAGTATAGTGTGCTTAGTTCAAGAGGGGCTTTCCGTGAGTCTTGAAAGATGTTCAGATTGATATGAACTCAAAGAAGTCCCACCTTGATCGCCATTATGTTAGGTTGGCGATGAGGTGGCAGATTCACTAGATTTTATTGAAGACAAGGGATTTCTGGAGTCCTAAGGTGTACTTAGATTGTCACTAACTCAGAAAAGTCCCACCATGATCGCCATTATGTTAGGTTGGCGATGAGGTGGTGGATTCACTAGATTTTCTTGAAGACAAGCAATTTCCGGAGGTCTAAGTTGTACTTAGATTGTCACTAACTCAGAAAATTCCCACCGTGATCGCCATTATGTTAGGTTCCCGTGATTTGGCAGATTGACAGACCAAATGATGGAGTAACATCAAACCAATCTTTGGAGCCCTAGGACCTAGCCTTCCTGGACTCAGAGAGGGCTCTCTCTAATGAAGCAAAGGATGTGAGCTTGTTCTCTTAGTTTGTTTAGATTTTAGGCTAGTTGTTAAGTGTATTTGTTTGTTTGTTTTTAGTTGTTTGGGGGAAAAACTGATCAAGTGCATCAAAATAGAACAAGAAAATGAGATCAACTGGGCTATGGGGTCAAAAGCAAGCCAAGGATGTCAAGAAAATGGGTAGGATGTACTACAGGGCCGATTTAGTATAGCGAATGGATATTTCAGGTGGTTTATGAAGTGAAATGAACGTCAAGTTTGTGCAAGACAAAGGGATCTTAGGCATAAATAGTTTAAACAACAAGCATTCATGTGGTAGGGCTAACCATTAATCATTATGAATCAAACTCAAACTGATAGATGCTTAAAATAAACATTTAGGTGATGCATAGAAGTATAAGACCCTCTAACTTTGGGAAAATCGCCTTCAGTGGTTGAGAACACATGTAAGACAAACCAACAGCTCAAAATGTGGAAAGGAAACTCAAAGAAACACAGTCAAACTGATGAGAACTTTGAAATAATTCTGCAAGTACAGGCAGAGGGAAATATTGAAACAAGACCTCTCTGATTTAGACTAGACAGTCAACACTTCAAAGGAGATTTCATTAATGAGGTTTAAATAGCTATGAGTAAGCAGAGCACACCATGAATCAAACAAGATAGCATGTCATATTAATCATTAAGGAAATAAATAACAAGTTCCCAGTGGACCAAAGGGCAGTTAAGAATCCTTTGACATGACCAAAAAGGATGAAACCATAGAAGCTGTAATGAATTAGGAAATTTGATGAGCCTCCACGGGCATACATCAAACTATTCTTTACTGACCTACAGCAAGCAAGAAGCATGGATACATATGTGAAAAACTAAGAAAACATAACTGAAAATAATTACAATACCATTTACCAAGTCATGGAATCCTGCACATAGATCCTCTCCATCATCTAGGCAAGCAAGTCAAGCTATTCACTCCATAAAACAAGTTTGATCATCAAAACTCATAACATATATTGCTCTAAGCTCAGTCAAGTTCTTAAGCTCTTCAAATTCTAGCTTGTTTATCAACTTCAACCAACAATATTAGAATGATTCTCCATGAGTTATATAAGAAATGAGAATATAAGCTTCACAAAACTTACTAGAAGCTTATAGGCCTAAAACAAATATCTGATTTTGTCCTTGAGGCTTTGCAAAGCCCAAGGCACAAAATATCTTCAAAATATCTATAAAATGCTAAAAAGGGAAAAAATATTGACTTTTCATTACTGAAAATGGCCAAAAAAGGCTTAACGCACATTTGGATAAGCCACTTCAGAAAACTGCCTTTTTTGCCAAAATGCTACAGGAACGTAGCAGCAGAAAATTGTCTATCTTGCAGACCACTTTTGAGGTACCTCTTGATGTTGAAATGAGGCTTGTGATGGCTCATTGGAAAGACCTAGATGTCGACTTTCTGGAACTACTTGATTTTTTCTAAATTGATGCAGGGAAGTCTATAAAAAACTGAACTGAGTGAAAAAAAACCAGAAAAGTAGCCCTTGCTGATATGTGAGGCAGAAAGTTAAAAAAATCATTGTTTTTCGCCTCTTTGGGGGACCAAAACACCTCCTTTGGATTTGAAAATTTGTGAGTAGCTGCCATTGAATTTAATGCATCTAATGATACCACTCTCAACAGCTCAGGATGCTCCAAACAAAAATTGCGGTGCCCATGAATTTCTACAATTAAGCCCAAAAATGTCAAAAAACAAGATCATGTTGAAATTTGCTCAATTTTGGCGAGCAATCCCCTTATGGGTTCTTAGAAAAATGCAAGGAATCTAAGGCCAAGATTTCAAGCGTTGATGTGCCTTTCTCCACTTTTTCTACCGAGCGCCTCTTTTGGGCAGCCTTGAGCCTTTCTTGAGCAAGCTTGAGTTTTTTTTTGGGCAAATTGGCTTAACTTCTTGTAGTTCCCAGTAATATTCTTTTGTAGACTCAAGTCTCTATTAGCTTTCTCTAATTTGTCGTCCAAATTTTTGTTGGCCCTTTCAAGCCACGATTCTTTACAATTCTATATTTCTTGGGCGAGCAAATGAGTGAGAGGATAAGATCGAACAAGGGCTGCCTCTTCTTCCTTCTTTTTCTCTAAAGCTTTCTTGAGTCCCATAGTCCCAGGCCTCTTTCTCATTGGCTACTCTTCTTCTTCAGTATTATCAAATTTTCCCATAAGCTCTTCAAGCTTGGTTTGTGCTTTGAAGGCTTCCCTTTGGTATTTGAAAGCCCGAGCCTCATAAACTGCTATTTGACCACTCATTTATTTGTTTTGCATCTGTAGAACATGTATGAGGTCCTTTGACCTTTCTAGATCAGCTTGTAGGTCATGAATTTGGGTTTCTCTGTTTTGTAAAAGAGCCTTAAGAATTCTAGCTTCATTATCCCCATCATCCCTGTCTATCTCTATGATATCAAACTCCCTTTCCTTTTCATGACTACTCTCCTCTTTTTCTTTCCCCTTGCCTTGGATAGAATTCTTGGTCCTCTTCCTCTTAGGCAATTCAACAATGCTATTTTTCGGTAGTTTGCCTCTACTTCTTAGCACTCTTGTGACATTGCTATTCACTGTTGGAGTGATCTTATTCTTTGCTGATCTAGTGTCTGTAGGCTTCGCCACTTTTGGAGGAAGAGTCATGGCCCCTTTCCTAGGAGAGGCAGCTAGCACATGCTCTTAGCTGTGTGGAGGAGAAGAGAGAGGAGGCTTATCTACTTGGACTTGCTCAACATAGTCCTTTACCTTACTGCCTCTACCATCATTTGTTCCAGCTTCATATCTATCACTTTTTTCTTCTGTTTGAAGATTTCCTTATTTGTCTTCACCACTGCTATGCTCATGGTCACTGATTTGCTCTTTTTTCTCCATGTTTCTCTCTTTGGAATGCTCACTGTTTGGTGTTTGATTGTCATCATCATTACTTGCTTGAGGGTTGTCTTATTTATCATCATAAGTGTCTTTTCGAGGATTGTCATGACCCTCATCATAAATGTCTTTTTTAGGACTGTCATGACCCTCATCATCACTGTTATGGCTGCCACTTTGTTTTTCATCTTGAGGGTTGTCTTGTTCATCTTTGTCCCTTATTTCTTCATGACTGTTGTGCTCTTTAACTTCGCTGTTTTGTGCCTCATCACCATCATGCTTACTGTTGTCTTGGCTGCCATCATGTTCCTCTTCATGAATATTGTGCTCACCATCAATTTTTTCATGCTTATCATCATTTCTTTCTTTCCCACTGTCATGTTTAGAGTCTTCACTTTGTCCCTCATCATCATTAGTTTGCTTCTTGTCGCTTTTCCCTTCTTCATCACTAGTTTTCTTCTTCTCTTCTTCACTTTCAATCATAGGGGATTTTGGTCTTTTAGGAGTGGATTTACTAGAAGAAGGAGAAACATGATGAGTGGATGGTGAGGAAGGCGCATGAGATGAAGGGGCAATAGCAAAATCAGGATGGGAGATGAAAGAGTCCCAAGAAATTCCCTTTTTCTCAAGTTGATGGAGGATGATGATCATGATAAGGGAATGATGAAATAAACAAGCTTGTTGTTGAGCGGAGGACTTCTTTTGGATAGTAGAGGCCAACTTGTCAATGCTTCTATAGAGGAAGAAAGTTAGGTTCAGCAATTGAGTTCTTGTGAAATGTATAAGAAGCCTGATGTGATAGGCATAAATCCGGGAAAACCTCCCTTCACATGTGAAATACTTCATGACGAGTTTCATGAGAGGGACATAGCTGGTCAACAAGTGGGAAAAAGGGAAAATATATTGGCAAGCATCCCGATGGTCTGGTTTTAGAAAGGGTTTGTAGTGATTCAGATATAGGTATGTTTGTTTGAACCATTTTTCTCCTATATAGGGGATCTTAGTAGCTTTGGAGATAGCCCTAGGAGAGAGTTTGAAATCCATGCCTGCTAGATGGACATGCTTTCCTTGCAGCCTTAAATCAAACAAATGTGTCAAAGGAAGGTGACTTTTTACTTCTTGGACTTTTTGGAAAAATTCCAGGCACCCTACTTCATGAAAATTGAAGAGTACCGAAGGAGATTCATTCACTTCCTGAGTTGTAATAGGCTCATACCTATTGTGATACCCACTCCTGATGTCCTTCTTTGGAGGCATTTTTTCTTTTGATACCCTTCACTAACTTACCAAAACAAACTGTTTAAATGATCACTAAAAAAGGCCCTCAATCAAAACACCTTTTCCTCCTTGCAAGATTGAGTTTGTCCTTAGTTGGCAAACAAGTTTTTGATAAGTGAAAGAAATCTCCCTTCTTATGTACTGTGTTGTGAGCAAAAGGCTTTTAGTAAAATCTATTGGAGGTTTATGAAGACAAGTTCCCTTTTGTTTTTTGACACAAAAACTCTTCCTTCCTATTCATTGTTTCTATCCTTTGCTATTCACAGTAAGAAAACCTCTTTTAAATACTGACAACAAATCTTTATACTTTAATCACTGTCCTTTTGTAATCATTTTTTTTAAGAGATTGAGCAAACCCCTTGTGAAATGATAACACACTGTTTCACCCAATCATTATCTTCTTTTCTCTCGAAGCAAAGAATACACTCTTTGAAAAACACTGTGCTCTCCCTTTGAACAAACTGTCCCTCTTTGATGATCATTGTTTCTCTAAAACAAAAGGTAGTCTCCTTGTCACTGAGTGAGAAGCTTTCAAAACAAACTCTATCTTCCCTTTATAGATTGTATGATATTCTGTGTGCTTGAAAAACAAGTTTAATACTTTCACAAGGTATTAGTTTTGAAAACAGTGATTCTTTGTTTTATGTAGTACAAGAAATTGACCTGAAGCGATGGGTCTCTCTGTTAAAACTAAGCTTTGTTCCTTATCCAACAAAAAGGGGCATTTTGACACTGATAAAAAACCCTTATCCCCAATCACCGCTTCTATGTGATGTTTTTAGCAAGAAAGCTCTTTTGGATGGAGGTTAGTTTGTTTGTCCACAGCAATATCTCCTTTTGTTACTGAGTATAGGTCTTCAAAATAATTCCAGTTTTCTCTCTATAAGATTGTGTTGTTTTCTATGCATTGATTTTGAAACAAGCTTTCTAAACTGTAATAGGTCCTTTCTTCACACAGTGACTTTCCTTTCAACACTATTTTCAACTCCTTACTTTTGACAGACAGACCTCTTACAACAACAAACTTCTAGCTTCTTAACATCACTGATATTTTCCTTAAAATTTACTTTAAAACAAAGTTTTTGGCCCAAGAGATGTAAATACCTTTGAAAAAATGTGTTTTTTTCGTGTTTGGGGATGATTTTGTTGAGTAAAAATTGATCTTGGCACCTTGGAGAGCTTCTTGTAGCATTGGCCCGAGCTGGAGACTGGCATTCAAAGGTGGTTAATGGGCCGGGTGGGTCTGAACGGGAAAAAGCGCCGCATTTGACCTTGTCGTGTCGGCCCTGGGCACCCATTGAATGCCGGCACAGGTGTGTCGCACAATGATATAGGCACACTTCTTCCTTAACGATTCTGTTCAATGAGCACATACAGGCGCACCGCACGAGAATACAGGTGTGCCGCGCAGAAAATCAAGCTAAAAAATGATTCAAAATTTCTCAATACCTGTTTCTTTCCTCCGGTAAGGTTTGGCATGATGCCAATGAATGTTTGGTTTGTGCCCTTTATACTCATAATGGTTTTTCAAAATCCCCTTTATTAATTTCAAACTTCTCCCTTTTTTCCTTTGTAGTTATTTGAAAATGACTTGGTGCATTTTTTTAGGGGTTGCCTCTTTTAACAAATGTTGTATCTCCTTTAAACAGTGTTTCTTAACCCTGCCATATTCAATAAAATGTTTCTTGACAGCCACATCATATCTTGATGATGTTATAACCCCTTGTTAATGATGTGAAGGGGCTACAAAAATTTTGTTTTTCTTTGATTTTTCAACAAGGGAGGTCATTACAAAAACCACTATTGCAACCTTTCCAAACCACAATGCAAATCCTCTATTTACCTTATGATTTGTTTAAAAAAAAATTGAAAATGTTATTTTGTAATTGAACATATTTTTTCTTCTTTTGATTGTTGAGAAAGAACTTTGAAAAAATGCTGATGTCTTCACTCTAAAGTCACTGCATGTTTGTCTACAAAGGAGGTCACCTTTACAACTACTACTGCAGCTTCTCAACACCATAATGCATCCTCTATTTTTTTGAAGTAGGCCTTCAAGTAGTGAAAGTTTCACCCATTTTTACAATGTGCCCTCTATCCTTTAACTGAGCTGGAAGTAACCTTTGGCGCTCTCCTTTTACTTATCACTTGGAGGAAGTATTTTTTATAAAACATAAGGGATCTGTTTCAAAACAAGAATGCCCTTTTCACATACACCTTCTGTGTGAATGCTTCTCTATACCAGTTTGCAGAAATGACTAGAAACAAATCTTAGTCTACCAATCTTACCATTCAGATGAGGGTGCTTTTAAAAAAAAATTCAGCCTCGGATTTGTCCTTTGAAGGAGGCTTTCATCAATATAAGAACAGAGGATTTTTAGTGCCACCATGTCACTTCTTTTCTTTTTATGTGACAAAGGCCTTCAACCCATGAATTTTCATTTGTTTTCGCCACTGTTCCTCAACTGGTCTTAACAATAGAAAACCTTTTTCAAACACAATTTTAGACCTTGCTATGCATTCTCTGTTCATCTTTGGAGGAAAAAGTGCCAAGAAGCCACTGAAGTTTCTCAACAATATGTTTGACCCTCTGCTTATATATGAAGTAGGTTTCTGTCATTTTTCTTCAAACCATCTGCTTTTCATGAAGGAGGTTATCATCATGCACATGAAATTTCATTTATTTCAACACTGTGTCATTTGCTCTGCAATATATGTCCTTGCTTGGTATCATATCACTGTGAAGTTTTTAGGGAGTGAATAAAGTGGTTGGTATAAGGATAATGCTCACTATTGGAAACCTTTGAACTAACTTTCCCTTGACTGTGTTTTCAGGGTACCTTGAACATGCCTTTGATTAATGTTCACATCCCAGGTTCAAGGTAGCATAAGAAGCAGTTGTCTTCTTATGTCCTACATAATGATGACCTTTGGAAAGATTATGTAGAACTGTTGATCAGCATATCATTTTACTTCGTTTGCTTCATTGATGAGGAATGATCTCTGTTCTTCAGGCAGCCTCTAGATTTATAACATTTACACTGGCTGCTCTTTACTTTACAGCTCTCCACCTGCTCATTGATGGCAAACCTTTTCAACATGAGAGACCTGTTGGAACTTGTCCCTTTTGCTCTTATTTGCATACTGATCATCATTCAATTACACCCCTGCAGAGATGTAAAAATAGATGCTTTGTAACCTTGGAGAGCTCTTTTGGTGTTTCATGGAGATTTTGCCCGATCTAAGCATTTTTCTTCAGACAGTGACAAACCTTCTCTTTTCCTGATTTGGATCTTTGTTGAACTTCTTCTGACATGAGACAAAGTGACCTCCTAGTGGTGTGCGACCTATGGATAAAACAATGCTTGCTTTGCAGAAAAGGAACTAATTCATGGTTGACTGGTACTAGACAGAGGCTTTTTGGCCTAGGATATCTTAGCCAAGAAAAAACTCCCTAAACACCACTATCTATCTTAGTGACAATTTTGATAGATTTTGAGTGTTTTCTCAGGCATGATCAGATTTTCAAATGACAAGATGACCAAGGATAGAGTTGCAGACACTTTGTCAACCTTTGGATAGTGAATGGCATGAGAAACAGGAGTAAATGATAGCAAATAATTTACAACTATGACAGCTATAGACAGAGTTACTTTGTTGAAAACATATATGACTTGACAACTAAGGTTTTTTCTCATCATAGACTGATAGGAAGAGGTAGGAGGACGAAAATTGTTTTTGGGTGTTTTCTAGATGATAGATTTGATAGTTTTGAGATCAGCTTCTAGAAAACTCAGCTAAGGAAAGTAGTCATCAATAACAGGTAAAAATACCGATGACTAATAGCAGAGAGGTGGAATGCAGGCGGAGGAGGTCTCCATGGCGAAAACCACGAAAACCAAGCTTCAAAAAGGTTTCGGGCACAAAGAACCAGATGGCGTTTTTGGCAATACCAGAAACAGTATTCGCGTGGGGTCCGGGTGGTTAGTGGTAACGAGCGGGGCGAACATGATACACGTTAATGGCAGACACATATGCTCCTGAAAATTGCCCATTTCGCGTGGAAATGACATGATCAAATGGTTTTTAGAATGAACACGAAGTGAAATGGTGGCCATCTAATCCAGGGGCAATAGATCAGATCGACAGTTAAAAACAAACGCAGAGGGAAAAAAGATACATGGGAGGAAGAAAGGTGGGGCCCAGCGGATGCGTCAGCAATTTTGTCGCAGAGCTAAAAGTTCAATGCGCAGGGTGAAAAGTGGTCTGGCGGAGTTAAAATGTGAGGATCAATGGGAGTCGTCGGATCGGGGAGATGGGCAGTCAGAATTGACTTCGGCAGATCGGCGATAGGAGGAGAAGAGGGTCTGGGGAGGAAGAATTTGGAAGTTACGATGGCCGATGGAGGAGAGCGATTGCGATAGTGTGACGGAGCAAGAGATATTGGATTAGGGAGAGATCAACGGTTAGGATTCCATCGGCGGGGATGGAAGTGGGAGCGAGGAAAGGGCGATGCGTCGATGCAATGGAGCACAAACCGTCCGATCTAGATTAGATCGATGGTGGAGATTAAAGCAGGGCATTAGCCATCGGCGGAAGAAAACGCAAGGGGAAATAGGAAATGGGGAATTGCGCCGATGCGATGGAGCGCGGACCATCAGATCTAGATTAGATCGACAGTGGAGATTAACTCGGGGGATCGCATCGGTGGAGCGATTGCGATGGAGCGTGAAGTGCGATGGTCGTCAGATCTTGGGAAATGGACGGTCCGATCTCATCGAAAGATCAGCCATTGGCGAAAATAGAAAACGGAAGCGGGAACATGGAATCGTCGAAGTGCGACCGTCGATGGGCTTTAGCGCTCGATCAGAGATCCGGTCTTATGGCGGAAAAGGGGTTGCGGCTTAAGAGAAATTTTCTTAAGGCTGAAAGGTTAAAATGAGGGTTTTTAAGCTAAAAATGAAGGTTTTTGAGGATTTTTGGAGTTTTCGATAGGGGAATAAAAGGGTTTTAAACTAGAATAAAGGGATTTTATCAGGTTCAAAGGGGAATTTTAGGGAAAATAAAGGGTAAAAATGGGAAAAATGGGTGAGATGAAAGGGTTTTTAGAGGGATTTTCCAAAGGAAAATTTGATGGAAAATGGGTCTGAAAACAGTCTTTTCTTTGGGACAGTAGGACTTTTCTTTGAAGGTTTTGAAGTGAAGATACCACTGGAATGGATCTTTTGGACAAGGGACAGCAAGGCTTCAAGAACTCACAATTTTTCTTTAAAAATTGTTTCTTGAAGACTAAAGACTTGTTTTAGCCATCATCAGTTATGACAAAATTTTATTGATGGCTAACAGTGGCTCCACTTGGGGATGGCAGCTCCTTGGAGGTGTCAAGAACTTCAGAGATAAATCTCTGGAATGTAGACCTGTGCTTTATCCTTGACAACCTCTTCTTCCTTGATCAGCTGCCAAAAAAAATATGATCAGTACTTTGTATCAGCAAACAGATTTCTTTCCCCAAACAACTACCTACACATCCTACTTTCCTAACATTTTTTCTTCATAAGGTGCACTTAGACTTGAAAAAATTTAGACATCAGCATTTTATTCTTTTGAAAACAAGAAAAACTAATCTAAATATACCCTTATAACTTCCATGAGTTCAGATTAAACAGTTGAACTCATTAGCTTCTCTACCTAATTGCTATCTGTCAGGATTAAGCTGTCTGACAGATTTCATTCTCTATATTCTAAAACAAAAATTGAAAACACAACCAAACCAGGATTAAGCTGTCTAATTTGTTGTAGTGTCCATCGCAAAGAAACCAGCTGCACATAGACTTATTTGCAGAAAATTAAAAAAAAATTGTGAAGGCTTAAGATCTGAAAATTACAAGCATCCTTCATTATTTCTTTCAACTCTGATTTGATCTCTTTGAGTTGTCTTCTTCTTCTTTACCTGGTTCAAGTTTTTAGCATGTTAGAACCAGTCTTCTTTGTATCTTTGGCTCAGGTTTTGATATTTTTTGAACCAATCTTTCTATCCTAATCTAATCTACTAATAAGCCAAGCTTAAACAGTTTGGAAAATCTTCTTCACTAACCTATCAACAGTAAATTGAAATCTATCTAGTCATTATTAGGCTATATGACTAAATAGCAGTGCTCTTTCAAGTAGTGGCATTTAGGCTTGCACACTTTCAGATTTTTCATTTCTTTTTTGGTATGGGGCTGTACCTTTGTTCTTTTATATCTTCCCTCTTTTCTGTTTTCTATTGTTTTTGTATTTTTCTTTCTCCAAAACAAAATAAAGCAATGATATTTACAATGAAGAATGAAAACTTCGAACTAAGAGTTTAGCAAAAATAATGCTTGAGCATCCTGCCATTGACAGGACCCCCAAACAGGTCTTTACAATCCATATCTTGTAGAAAAAATGCATTATGACCAATGGCAGATTGAATGATGTAAGGGCCTTGCCATAAATTGTCAAACTTTCCATGTTTGCCCTTATCTTCTCTCCTGGAATCCCATTTGAGTACTTTGTCACCAATTTTGAAATCACTTTCATTTGTCCTCTTATCAAAGAACCTTTTGATATTCTCTTGTACTTTCTGTGCTCTGTTATAAACTTCTTCCTTGGTTTCCTGAAGATGTATGGTCTGATTTATCCTTCTCATCATGCTATCTTCCTCCGATTGTATGTCTTGAACCAACTTCATCACTGGCACTCCTAAACTGATAGGAAAAACTACATCTGCTCCATAAAGCAGCTGATAGGGATACATCCCAATGGATTTCTTTATTCTCAATCTATCAGCCCATAAAGCATGCACCAGTTTGTTATGTCATGACCTCTGATTTTCTTCCAGCAGCTTCTTTATTATGTTTATCAGGCTCCTATTTGAAGACTCTGCCAACCCATTACCTTGAGGGTAATAAGCTGTGGAATGACCAAGCACAATTTGATATCTATGACAGAAATCAACCATTTTAGAACCAAATGCAACAGAATTGTCAGTGATAATTTTCCTAGGACAACCAAATCTAGACAGGATATGGTCTTCAAGGAATTTTATGATAACTGAGTTCATGGCATTCCTAGAAGGGATGGCTTCTATCCATTTGGTGAAATAATCAGTGGCTGTTACTATCCATCTATGTTGGGTAGATGAGGTAGGATGGATTTCCCCAATGAAGTCTAGTCCCCACTGTTGAAAAGGAGCTTCAACAGTGATTGGTTGCAAGGGTAAGGGAAGCAGTTTTTTCTTGCCTTCAAAGATTTGGCATTTGTGGCAGGCAACTATCATTTTTTGAACATCTTGAAAGAGGGTGGGCTAGTAATAACCAGCTCTAAGGATTTTATTAGAAATGGTTTTCTAATTCAGGTGGCCTCCACATTCTCCTTCATGAAACTCATGCTTAATCCTATCTGCATCAACCTTAGGAAAAAATTTAAGAAATAAACCACTGGCATTCTTCTAATATAGACATTTATCTAAAATTCAGTATTTAACAGCCTTTAACTTCAAGAATCTTGCCTTTGTTTTAGAAAAAATAGGAGGGGCATTGAGATTAGTAAGCACATACAAAATATCAACATACCAAGATGAATTGAGGAAATGACCCTCAATAAGTGGGGCTGGTAATTCTTCCTGCCCATATAATGCATCTATCATGTTTATATCAAGTGTTTTCAAGTTAGATTCAACCACTAATTGTGCGAGGCCTTGACCCTTGATCAGTTTAGTGGGTTTAATTTCCAAATCATATTCCAATATCACAGCAATCCAATTTCCTCTTTTTCCATCAGGGTCTTGTGATAAAATGTCTTTTACCACTACATGAAGCACAAATGCAAGAATGTGAGAGTGTAAGATATAAACTCTAAAATCTTTTAAGGCTTTGACCAATGCATAGGTCTTTTTTTCCATGATATTATATTTCAAAGGTGCATCTCTTGATGCCTTGTTGAAAAATGCAATTGGTTGCTCTTGTCCTTATGGATTTTTCTGTAATAGGACAACGGCCACAGTATGTTCTGATGCAAATGAAAATATGAGGAAGTCCTTAGTGAAATCAGGACTGATGAGAACCGGTGATTGGGTAAGTGCATGTTTGACCAGTTCAAAGGACTTCTTTGCTTCTAAGGTCCATTTAACTCCTATCTCTTTCTTTAGCATGTTTGTCATGTTCCTAAGGAGTTCTGCCAGATTGGGTATGAACCTTCTTAAGAAATTAATATTTCTAATGAAATATTGAAGTTCTTTGATGTTTCTGGGGTGACTGATTGGAAATATACCTTCAACCCTTTTTGGGTCTATTTTAATCCCTTTTTCAGATATGATGTGACCAAGAAGCTTACCTTCTTGGAGCCCAAACAATGTCTTCTTGGGATTTAAAGATAGCCCAAATTTTCTACATTTCTCAAAGACCTTTCTTAGGTGTACTACATGTTCTTCATCTGTTTTGGAATAGGCTGTAATGTCATCTAAATAAATCACAATGAAGTGGCCTATTTCTTCTCAGAAAGCAATGTCCATGGCTCTTTGAAAGGTGGCACTGGCATTCATTAATCCAAAAGGCATTTTCACATACATGAAAGTGCCCCAAGGAGTAGTGAAGGTTGTTTTCAGTTGGTCTTCAGGGAGTACCAATATCTGATTATATCTTGAAAAGCCATCTAGCAAAAAAATCCTCTTGGAACCAACTACCCTTTGTAAGATGCGCTCCATTTTAGGCAAGGGATAGTTTTCCTTTAATGAGGCTCTGTTAAAGTTCCTAAAGTCAATAGAGAGCCTTATCTCTCATGTTTTCTTTCTTACAGCTATGAGATTATATTCCCACTCTGAGTATCTCACAGGGACAATAATTCTAGCCTCATACATTTTCCTAATTTATTTCTCAACCAGAGGTAACTGCACAGTGTTTATTCTGCGTAGTTTTTGCCTAAACTTGGTTTCTGGTTTTCTTTAAGTGGTATCTTGTGCTGAATGGTCTCTGTGTCATATGCCCTTAAATATTCATAGCTCCAAGAAAATACATCAGAAAACTCTTTAAAAAACTGAATATATTTCAGTTTTATGTGAGTTGGAAATGTTTTAGATAATTTGATCATTTTAGGCTTGTCTTTACTGCCTATAGTGCATTCCTCAATATCAGTGTCAGTGGGTTCTATTGTTGGTTTCTTGGCAACATTATTAAAATCAAATAAGTATTATAGAGGTTCTAGCCCTTTGGGTAAGCCTTTGTCTTTAGACTGTAGTACCTCTATGTCTTCTCTTTTTGAGTTTATGTACTCTTCTGTTTGATTTTCCAATTCTCTTTTTAGCAGATTTATTTCTGCAATGGGAGAAGGTTCTTTTTCAACAAATTGTTCCTCATTAAGACAGTTTGTATCATAATTTGAGTTTGAATTTTGCAATTCAAACTCATTTCTGGACTACAGGAAGTCCTCTATCTGTTTATCTCCCTCAAAGACCTACCAATACTTTTAATTTTCTGGGAAAACTGGTCTATATTTCACTTGGACTATGAATTTTTTGTTGTCATTGGGTCTTTGACATGAACTAGCAGCACAAGCTAAACCATTTGCAAGAATGTTTTGGGTTCTAGGGATTAAAAAAAAGTTCATGTTCCTCAAAAGTTTTCAAAAATTCCATAGCATAATTTCTATAGGCTCTTAGTCTTGGATGTTTGGCAGTGTACTCTCCATTTATTTTTCTAATGATCAGTTCAGAATCTCCATGAACAGCTATCCTCCTGGCTCCTAATTTCTTCAGTAAATGTAGTCCTAAGAGGAGTGCTTCATACTCTGCTATGTTAATTGTGCATTGGAATTTTAGCTTGTATGAATGGCTTTCAGCGTAATTGTTCTCTGTGTTGTGAAGCCACACACCTGCTCTTGCACCAGTTATATTACAAGAGCCATCAAAAATCCTACTCCAAAGAGGGCTAGTTTCAAATTTGTTGTTTTTTTCATTACCGTCCCCTTTGTCTTGTGTGTTTTGACTGTCATCATGCATTTTTATGAGTTCTGCGGCACGTTTATGTTGGTATTGTTCCTTAAAGTTTTCATGGAGTATAGGCCTTTCTTCTTGACTCCCATGATTTTCACTACGCTGATGGACAGTGGGTTGTTCATATTCTCTGTTTTGTTCACTGTAATTTTCAGATTTGGAAAACTGTTTGAGAGCCTCTCCCTCCTTATTCCCTCCTTCCATATTTTCTGTTATGTTGGGTGATTTCTCACCTTCCAACTCTAGCTCACCAAAGCTTTCATCATTGCAAAGAATGAAAGAGTCTAGGTCTGTATGGATCAAATAAAGAGGGGAATTTTCTGATTTTTCTTGACTACTCACCATAAATTTCATATGTGATTCCCTATAAAGTCTTCTAAGTTGACTGAAGACAGGGATGGTGGCATATGTCATGTCCATTTGCATGGTACCTTGAATCTTAGCACCCCATGATCTTGAAAGAAGCACGCCATTATTTGGGGGCACATCAGCCACTACCACATCCATCACTATGCATTTGGCTAGGATTTGGGTCAAGTTTACACAGATATCTTTGATCAGTCCTAAGCATTTTACTCTACTGGAGTCAAAAGAATACAAATCTTTATATGGTCTGGTTATCTCAAGTCCTAATCTCTCCATGATTACTTTGGGCATGAGGTTATGAGAAGCCCCTGAATCATGCATATCATTGTGTAAAATCTTATCATGGACATTCAAACTGACATAGAAAGGAGGGACCACTCCTTCTTGGAACTTTCCTTCAATTTTAGGACCAAATAAAAGGGTTGGTTGATCATCATTTAAGTTGATAGTGTCATTATTCTCTTCTATGTTCAAAGCTTTTAACACCTGACATTTATATATATCTTGAGTGACTAACTGAGTGAGGGGGATAGAGATCTTGATTTTAGCAATTTCACTTTCCAAATTCAAAGGGAACTGATTCTTTGAAAGGCTCAAATCTGTCTTGTTAGTCACTAACTTATCAGCAAAATCAACTTGTTGGTTTTTACGATGTACATCAGTTAAAACTGTTTTTACAGGGGTACTAGCTGAAGTGCTAGTGCTTTTATGGTCCACACTCTATTTGTCAGTGGTTTGAGTTCTTTTCCCCTTGTTTCTACCAGAACTTTCAGTTGTTGTTTTGTTGTTTTCAGTAGCCTTTCTAATCACTTTTTCAGATCTGTTTTTAGCAGCAGTTTTTGAGGCCTTTGTTTGGGGATTTTCTTGGTTCTTTTTTCTCCTGAGGTCATATTGCTTGTGGACCTCCATGATGGAATTCTCAAAGCCTTGCCTATAGTCTTCATATTCTAAACCTTCATTATCATAATATGTATATGTGGCCTGGTCATCCTCTGTGAAAAAGGCAGAGTCTTCATTACTTACTCCCAGCATGTTTATAACAGTTCCCTCTGGCTCTTCTATCATTCCCTCATCTTCATCAACATAATTTTCTTGGAATGGAGGTCTGATTTGTTGATCAATATCTCTTTGTCTAATCTGAAGGCGGTTTCTCCTAGATTTCTGGTTCTGATTTCGAGGCTGGTTCCTATTTTGATCATTTGTCTGGACAAGCAACCTCTCCATCATTCTTTCCAACCTATCCATGTTCTTGGCTAGATGATCTAATTTTGAGTCAGATGTGGAAGGTGCAGCGTCTTCCCTATATGTTACTTTATTTTTAGTCCTCATCCTATCTCTCTTCTCAATCAGATTTGCTTCCACACTAAGGGCTCCCTTTTGCATATCTTCTAAAGTTAAGGGATCCCTTTCTCTTAGCTGATAGGCCATTTCGGGATCAAATCCTTCAGGGAATTTGGCCAAATATGAGCCTTGTGGAGGTTTCAAATATGGGGGTAGTGCATTATAAACACTATTAAATCTAGTGCAATAATTTTGGACACTTTCCCTAGTGTTTCTCTTGAGGTTGTTGTAATCTGAAAGTATTTGGAGAGGGTTCTTCCTAATTTCCCATTTGTTTATGAATGTTTGATGTAAAGAAGGGAGATCATTGATACTATTAGGAGTTAAACCCTTCAACCATATCTTGGCTTCTCCTCCTAAACTTTGGGCAAATTTTTTCATCTTAATAGTCTCATCTTCTATTTCCATATAATCAAAGGCATCATGAAATGAAGATCAGGAGGTGTGGATGGAGGGGTTTCTCTGCTGCTAATATGTTGGCCACTATGTTGTGGTGAACTTTGAGGCTCAAAGTCTGTCTGATCTATACCACTAAGTGACTTAGTTCTTGGTAACTTACTTGGAAAATATAAGTCAACTTGGATCTCTTGAAGAGCTAAAAGGTTTTCAGGGACAGAATTAGCTCTATGGATGGGTCTGACAATAGTTGGATCCTTAGGTACAGGAGACTTCCTAAGAATGCTTTCTGGATTATCAACTATTTCAGGAGGATTTGGGTCAGGATAAGCTCTGGTATGAATTCTTCCTGAAGCCAGTATGTTAAGATTCAGACACAAAGAGAAGAAAGTCATCCAAATATGACAATCTTTAGAGGAAAACTAGTCTTAAACAAAGAAAATTTAATCTTCAAAGTTTCCTAATCATAGGTGAGCACGATGTTTTAATGATAGTGTGGGCTACCCTAGTGGAGTCTTTGTGAAGACCAGGGGTAATCAGCAGGCCTACTGATCACCAGTTGAGTCTCTTGGTCTTTTAGGGGTTGTGGAGTCGCCAGGTGGATGATTTTAAACGTTTTAAGATGAGTTGTTGTCCATCATCAGTAATTAACTACCAATCTAAGGTTGTTGTGGGTTTTATGAGCTCTAAAGGGTGTATAAGATGTACTTCACTCAGAAGTTCCCCAGTGGAGTCGCCATTATGTTGGGGTCCTGTGATTTGGCAGATTGGCGTACCAAATGACAAGGCAACATCAGAACCACTTTGGAGTCCTAGGATCTAGCCCTCCTGGATTCAGAGAGGGATCTCTCTATATGTGTTTTCAAAGGATATATCTTTAAGGCTTATGATATGATATTAGGCTAATTATTAACTACAAAGGGTTTGTTTGTTTGTTTTTGGTTGGTAATCATTAACTGAGAAGGTCATGTGAAGTGAAGGAAGGAAAAGATAGAAGGATGTTTCAGCATGGGAAGATAGGTAAAAAAACAGTGCTAAACCATTGGGCTATGGATTCATAAAAGGGTTTGCTTGCACAACAACTATTCAATGGTTTTCATAGGGAAAGTCATCTATATCAGAAGATCTTTTAAGCTGATTTTGTGGTATGGAACATTAAGAAGTGTGGTGAAAGAATCAAACATGTAAGAAAATAAAGGGAAGCCTAAGATCAAGTAAGGAATTTTAACCTATCTTACCTTTGGCATAATCTCAAGGGTAAACATTTAAGATAAACATAAAAAGTAACCTAAGATCAAGTAAGGAATTTTAGCCTAGCATGCTTTTGGCCTATTCTTAAGGGAAATCTTCAAAACAGTTGTTTAAGACTAAGCAAGGGATAGGGCTAACCATAAACTTCCTTGATTAGGACTCTACTTAGCATGCAGTGAAAAGATCATTCAAGAACAACATCTCAAGTTCTACTCAACAAGACATGGGCTCACCAACATTCTTAACTGGTTATACTCTATTGAAATCATTCCCAAACACACATTTAGAGGAAAACATGAAGATAAAGCTTATCAGTCGGAATTAGGGTACTTTAGAAGTAAATCCTAATCTATTTTTTACTGCTTTTTATCAGAGAATATGAAAAAATTGGAAACATAAGGAGAATAACAATTACAACAAGAATAACATCACCAATGATTTAGATCAGGATCCAGTGAATCTGCTTGTCTATTTGATGTCCAAGACTAGTTACATACTTTGAGTCCAATAGCTTTTACAGTCTGATACTTCTCTTCCCGGCCTACTATATTACAACTACTCAGTAACTCTTACTCAATAACAGTTCAAACAATTAACAATTTTCCAACCTTTTACAATGATTTTTCTGTGGATACATATAGGTGAAAGAGGAAGAGTGTTGCAGGAAAAATCATAAATATCAGTCAAGATAGAAGGGGAGAGGTATTCAAATTCCCATTCTGCTTAATGACCATAGCATTAACTGATTGTACCAATCTAGCAGTTTTTCTGTCTTTGAGGCATATCTGGTAGGCTGGTAATAACTCCAAAGTGTGTTCTTTGAAGATAACTGTGGCTGAAGTACTCTGTTTCACTTCTGAAACAAGTAACTGTCATATTTCGATTCTAAGGCCTCCCATGACTGTGCAATAACTGTTCTGACAATTTTAATGAGGTTCTGTCACTAGGATGGCTGTCACGGTGTCTTTGAAAGGTGAAGTAGACTATGGGTGTCCTTTTCTTGATCTCCAGAGATTTAATTTCCCTGATGATCTAACATTCCAAGGCTTCTCTGTTGATCTGTGTGTTTAGGCTTTAAACTCTGATCGGGCCTTCTGATACTGCTTTAAGGCCCTTTTTAATCATCCGTTGCTTTAACTGTGTCTTTGTCTTTAATAGGCCGGTTAAGCTTTTGATTTCCTGATTTATGCTTTAACCTCTAACTTTCACTGATCTTCTTTGTTTTCCTTTGTGTACAGGTGGCTGTGCCAGAGGGTTTGTTGTGTAACCAATGCCCATGACACATTGATTTAAAACTTGGAAATTCGACCCTTAGGTCCCTTTTCTGCACTAAATTTCAACCACAGAGGATCGTCATCCTTGGCATCTGCAACTAAATTGCTGTGGGACGACTCTTTATCTTAGGACTGCCATTAAACCTACAACAAACATTAAACACACTATATAAAACTTGCGTGGGGGCTTTACTACTTTAGAGGGCTTTGGTGGAGGGGGAGGAGCTTTGCAGAGGAGCTTTGCAGAGAGGTGGAATGCAGGCGGAGGAGGTCTCCATGGTGAAAACCACGAAAACTAGGCTTCAAAAAGGTTTCGGGAGCGAAGAACTAGATGGCGGTTTTGGGAATAGTAGAAATGGTATTCGCGCAGGGTCCGGGTGGTAATTGGTAACGAGCGGGGGGAATGCGATACATGTTAATGGCTGACATGTATGCTCCTAAAAACTGCCCATTTCATGTGGAAATGGTATGATCAAATGGTTTTTAGAATGAACGCGAAGTGAAATGATGGTCGTTCGATCTAGGGGCAATAGATCAGATCGACGGTTAAAAACAAACGCGGAGGGAAAAAGGATACATGGGAGGAATAAAGGTGGGGCCCAACGGGTGCGTCAGCAATTTTGTTGTGGAGCTAAAAGTTCAATGCGCAGGGTGAAAATTTGTATGGCAGAGTTAAAATGCGAGGATCAATGGGAGCCATCGGATCGGGGAGATGGATGGCTAGGATTGACTTCGGCGGATCGGCGATCAGAGGAGAAGAGGGTCTGTGGAGGAATAATTTGGAAGTTGTGATGGCCGATGGAGGAGAGCGATTACGATAGTGCGACAGAGCAAGAGCCATTGGATCAGGGAGAGATCAATGGCTAGGATTCGATCGGCGGGGATGGAATTGGGAGCGAGGAAAGGGCGATGCATCGATGCGATGGAGTGCGGACCATGTGATCTAGATTAGATCGACGGTGGAGATTAAAGCGGGGCATCGGCCATCGGCGGAAGAAAATGCAAGGGGAAATAGGAAACGGGGAACTGCAGCAATGCGATGGAGCGCGGATCATCGGATCTAGATTAGATAGATAGAGGAGATTAACTCGGGGAATCGCATTGGTAGAGCGATTACGATGGAGTGCGGAGTGTGATGGCCGTCAAATCTTGGGAAATGGATGGTCCCAATCTCATCGAAAGATCGGCCATCGGCGAAAATAGAAAATGGAAGTGGGAACATGGAATCGCTAAAGTGTGATCACCGATGGGCTTTAGCACTCGGTCGTAGAGCCGGTCTTATGGTGGAAAAGGGGGTTGGGGCTTAAGCGAAATTCACTTAAGGCCTAAAGGTTAAAATGAGAGTTTTTAAGCTGAAAATGAAGGTTTTTGAGGATTTTTGGAGTTTTCGATAGGGGAAAAAAGGGTTTTAAACCAAAATAAATGGATTTTATCAAGTTCAAAAGGGATTTTGAGGGAAAATAAAGGGTAAAAATGGGGAAAATGGGTGAGATGAAAGGGTTTTTAGAGGGATTTTCCAAAGGAAAAACTGATGGAAAATGGGTCTGAAAACAATCTTTTCTTTGGGACAGCAGGGCTTTTCTTTGAAGGTTTTGAAGTGAAGATACAAGTGGAATGGATCTTTTGGACAAGGGACATCAAGGCTTAAAGAACTCACAATTTTTCTTTAAAACTTGTTTCTTGAAGACTAAAGACCTATTCTAGCCATCATCAGTTATGAAAAAAATTTATTGATGGCTAACAGGGCGGGAGAAACTTCCAGGTTGGGAGAGACTTTGGTCGGATCTTATGCAGGAGGAGATAAGGCGAAGTCCCAGGGATGGCTCTTCATCGAAGAATGATGATGAAGAGAATTGCGCTTTGGTTGCCAAAGAAAGGAAAGGGAAGGGGAAGAAATTCCACTAAAAATCCGAGGCTAAAGGCAAGAAGTTGGATTTGTCCAAAGTGATGTGTTTTCACTGTCACGAACATGGGCATATCGCCACTAACTTCCCACAGAGAAAGAAGAGCAAGAATGCTGCTAGAGTTGTAGCTGGAGAGGCCTTAGCCTCACATTTTGAACTTGATTTCTCTTTGATCTCATGCTTGGTTTCAAGCACAATGGGATCGGTGTGGTATCTTGATAGTGGTGCGTCTTTCCATATGACGGGAGACAAGGAGTTGTTTAGTGACTTGGAGGAGAAGGATCTCCAAATGCATATAGATATGGGTGACGATGGTAGATACAATGCCACCGACATTTGGACCATTACCTTTGAGAGGGAGTCAGGTAAACCATTTCTATTGAAAGATGTTATGCATGTTCCAGGTTTGAAGAAGAACATGGTCTTGGTCACAATGTTGGAAGATAGAGGTTATGATGTTGTTTTCAGTGAGGGAAAAGCTTTCCTGCGACATAAAAAAATAGGTAAAACCAAGAGGATAGGGATTTTAGTTAAGAATCTCTACAAGCTAGAGGTATATGGTTGCGCTGCAATGATGGGAAAAGCAGAAGAAGTGGTGAGCCGGGATGAAGGAAAATTATGGCACAGGAGATTGGGCCATCTTCACCATGGCGCCTTGAAGATTTTGCAGCAGATTTCTACTGGACTTCCCAAGGGCACTCTTGGGTAGTCATATCAGTGCAAGGAATGTAATATGGGTAAGTTTGTGAAGAACACCTTTCATGAGACTGAACCATGCTTTGGTGATCCTGGAGGGAATTCACACAGATGTGTGTGGACCTTTCTCAGTTGCTTCAACAGAAAAACACATGTATTATCTTATATTTTTTAATGACTATTCTCATATATGTTGGATCTTCTTCATGCAGAAGAAGAGCGAAACATTCTCAAAGTTCTGTGAGTTTAAAGCATTGGTGGAGAAGGAGTCAGGGAAGCAAGTGAAGGCTCTACGAAGTGATAATGGTGGTGAATATATCTCGAATGAATTCAAAGAATTCTGTAGCAAAGAAGGAATTCAAAGAGAAATCATAGCGCCTCATAAACCACAGTAGAATGGGGTTGTGGAAAGGAAGAACAAAATGATCGTGGGTGCTGCACGAGCTACGTTGCATGACCAGAGCCTACCGATGCACTTGTGGGCGGAAGCATGAAAAACTGTGGTTTAAGTGCAAAACTGTTGTCCTCATAAAGTACTTGGCATGAGTACACTTGAAGAAGCTTTTACTAGTAAGAAGCCCGATTTTTCTCATTTGAAGATTTTTTGCTCATCTGTTTACATTCATGTGACAAAGGATTCCAGGAATAAGCTAGAGCCAACTACATAATTTGGGATATTTGTGGGGTACACAGAAACACCCCATAATTATCGTGTGTATTTTCCAAACAGTTGAATGATTTTGGTGCGACGGGATATAAAATTCAATGAGGTGAAAGCCATGAAGTTGTCGCTTGAGAGGGAGCTACACTTGCATGCGGAGGAGGAAGAATAGAACAGGAAGAAATAATTTCACAGAAGCTGAGAGACTGAAGCTTGATGCGGCATAGAATGTAGGAGTCCCTACATCACAGTGCAGATAGAGACAGTCACCTCACCAATTTATTGGATACATGGATCTTATGAGCAAGTGTGTCATGACAGAGCCATCTTCTTTTGAAGAAGCAGCGCAGGAGCCCACATGGGTAGATGCCATGGTGAAGGAGTATGACTCCATTGTCAGAAATAGTGCTTGGGAGATTGTTCCAAGACTAGTGGGTAATTCAGTGGTAGATTTGAAATGGATCTACAAGGTAAAGCAAGCTGTTGATGGGAGCGTCGAGAAGTATAAGGCAATATTTGTTGCCCGAGGCTTCTCACAGATTGAGGGGATTGATTATGAAGAAACCTTTTCACCTGTCGCATGTTATTATTCCATAAGGACCATCCTTGCTCTCTCAGCGCAGATGGGTTGGAACATTCATCAGATGGATGTGAAGACTGCATTCCTTAATGGGATCATTGAGGAAGAGGTGTACATTGAGCAGCATAAAGGATTTTAGATCTTCAGTAGCGATTCATGTGTGTGCAGACTCAAAAGAGTGTATGGGATGAAGCAAGAACCACGTGCTTGGTACACACAGATTGACAACTATTTCACTGGACTTGGCTTCACCAAGAGTGAGGTGGATGCAAACCTGTACCAAATTGTGGTGGAGGGTAAGCTTTTAATCATTGTTCTTTATGTTGATGATTTAATACTAACGGGTGATGAGTAGTTGATACACTCCTTTAAGACGAATCTTACAAAGGAGTTTGAGATGAAGGATTTGGGCCTCCTTCATTATTTCCTTGCATTGGAAATATGGCAGTGAGAAGGTGAAATTTTTGTGTCTCAAGGCAAGTATGCTCGGGAGATACTTGGTAAGTTTCACATGGAGGACTACAAGCCCATGGATACTCCTCTTCTAGGAAATTAGAGGAAAGAGGATGCTACATCGGCAGAGGTAGTGGATGCCACTATTTATCGACACTTGGTGGGTTCGCTCATGTATTTAGTTAATACAAGACTAGACATATGTTATTCGGTGAACCAACTTTCTCAAGTGATGGTTAAGCCTACCAAGATATTTTGGAAGGCAGGCAAGCATGTCCTGAGGTATCTCAGTGGCACATCTGAGTATGGCTTATAGTACAGACAGACGGATGAGGTGAAGTTGCATGGCTTCACGGATGCAGATTGGGTAGGCAGCCCAACAGATAGAAAGAGCACACCAGGAAGGGTTTTCAGTAATAGATCTATAGAATTTTCTTGGTACAACAGGAAACAAAGATCCATGGCACTCAGTTCAACGGAAGCAGAATACATGGCAGCAAGTCAAGTTGCATGTGAGGCTATCTGTATGAGGAAGATCCTGGTCAGTTTGTTCATTTCACATTTATATCCTACAATGATACATTGTGATAATCAGAGTTGCATTAAACTCTCGATTAATCCTGTGTTTCATGATAGATCTAAACATATTGATATCTGTTATCATCATATCATAGATTGTGTGTATTAGAATATCATGTTGCTTCAGTACATTCCTACGGAATATTAGGATGCAGATATTTTGACAAAGGTGCCTTGACAGGAGAAAATTCGAATACCATAGGGGCGGGATTGGGGTGAAGGATAATCCCTATCTTGTTGAGAGGGAGTGTTGAGATTCAACAAGATGATGAGCTTAGTGAAAATTAAGCACCTTCACTAAGTGGGACCCATAGGCTATTTTTAGGTGTATGTATATTTTTAAACATGGTGAGCATATTCTATAAGTTGCAGGATGCTATTTGTAGATGGTTGATCAAGTTGGAAAAATAGATGAAACTCTATTTTTAGAATATTGGGCGAAGTCTATTTATAGATCGTCAATCCAAAAATAGGTGCATGTCGATTATTATTAACCCTTAATACTAATCTGACAATAAACATCAACTTATTCTCTTGGAGCACTTTATTTCAGTGAACAGATTTGGAAAATTAGTGGGCTAAAGTAATTAAGCAATTCCTAGGGTTATTGGTGGCTCATGCATGGAGGACTGAGTTAGAACTGAAGTGGAAAAGTTATGACAGAGTTGGAATAATAGTTACAGGAGCTTTTATTCAATTTAACTCAGTTAATGGATTTAAACTTAGTTGAGCTAGTTGTATCTAGTCTAACTAAAAAGATACAATAGTGAGAGTTTAGTGAATTAATTAGTTAATTAATTCACAACTAATAACTCACTAACAACTGAATAGATACACTATTTAACTACAGTGCATGTCAATTCTAGTGGAGACCCAGTGGAGAGATAGGTGAAAAGGTGAGATGGACTATCCATTGTGACTATAGTGATGCATTCAATGCATCTGACACACATTGGAGTTGCCAATGAGGATTGCATAGTCAAGGCAAGGCCAACTCAAATTCATTCAGAGGTCTTCTTCAGTAGGGATTGCGCAGTGAAGGCAGGGTGTCAGGAGGCAAGAAATTGGTGCATGGAGATGCAAATTTCTGCATGAAAGTGTGTAAAGATTTTTTATTGTACTAAGAGCTTGATGTACTAAGATTTGTATGATATTATTACATGATTACATTGATATCCATAATATATGATAGTTGGGGTTTTTAGCTTTAAGCTTTCCCGTTAAACAATTGTGTTATGTGCAATTGAATTTATTCACATATGTTTGCAATTGAGTTTTAAATTTCCACAGCTTTAACAGTGGAATGATTCTGTATTTAGCAAGAAGATAAATATTCTTAGATCAGGGGAATCCAATAATACATCATCAGTATTAATAAATTTCTACATTTTTCTTCATGGCAATTCATAACTCAATGCTTTACTAAAGTGAAATCATCTCCATGAAAACCAAAACATACCATTCTTAATCAATTAGGAATTATATCCATAGTATATTAGATATGTTTCAATATATAAAATTCCAAATATTTCTATATCAAAACCAACCATACAATTTATAATAGCATAACAATATACAATTGTATGTAATTGGTATGACATCTACTCAAGTTATCTATAATAACTTGACATTCCACATGCTTTTCTTCCTATAGTCCTCGTTAATCCTTCACGTGTCATATTTATGGTTCTATAGTATGTTGAGCTTTACAAGCTATAAATAGCTCCCACAATAGTTGTATAACAACATTGATGGTCCAACCTATCATATAATCAAATTTGCATGACAATAGGTAGTAAATCATACATATACAATTGCATGTCAATCTAGTTACCAAACATTATGTTGTATTTATAAGTAATGACTTATGATTTCTCACTCTAAATTTACGCTTTTCATTTCACAAGCCAGATGCAATAACAAATCGTAGGAGCCAAAGGTCAAAGAACAATTATTTTGTAAAGTGGAAACACCTACTTTGTACCACTAAATTTTCCTTGAATTCCACAACCATTGATGTTATCGACATTCATTACTTGAGAACCAATTCAATCTTCGTTTAGAATAATTTAATTCCAACATATTAAGTGGAAAAACCTACTTTTTACCACTGGCTTCCCTAGATTTAGGGAAAATTTTAGAGGCTAATATTCACATGTGGGCTAATTTTTCACGTTTTTTCCAAAAAAAAGATTCTCCAATTTATAGTTTTTTGAAAATTGATTCACCCAAATTTTATAGTATAAAATTATTTTACCCTAAAAATCGCCAAAATTATATATATACTAATATAAACTAATTATAAACCTAAATATTTGTACAAAAATATCATAAAAAATTTGACAGTTTACATATTGGGGATTAGTAATATTCGCCAAGGTTTCTAAACTTTAAGATAAAATTTCATCCTTAACATTTTCCCTGATTGGCTTTCTTGAATTCCACAACCATTGATGTTATTCAAATTCATTACTTGAGAACCAATTCAAACTTGGTTTAGACTAATTTCATTCCAACATATCAATTTTCAATCTTCTAATCGAAGACAACTCAAAAAGTAGGTTACCTATAACACTATATCAACACCCATTTATCAATTAATCATGATTTCTATTCAATATCTAGGTAATTCTTTTGGTTTTTATTCCTTATTTCTTAACATTAATACATATAATAAAACCTTAAATAAAGCTATTAAAAGCATTCATTTCTCAAACTATGAATAATCACATTGATTTTATGTAAGATTTACACTATCACAATGGCATTTCTAGCGTAAAGTTAAGCTTCATTTCCCTTTTTTTTGTCTCTCTCTCTCTTTTTCTTTTGTATAAAGAAGAATTACTACCCTCTCAAAATATTACAACCTTTTGTAGGGCTACTAGCTTTTCATACAACTATACATCCCAACACAAATTCCTTAATCCAAAAATTTCATCCATTCAACATACAATACAATCATATTAGGTTTCTAAGTCATGCAACAATTCCAATTCATCAAAAATGTGATCTCACTTTTCTTCAAATATTCCCTCAAAAACATCAAGAGCACATATTCTTGTAAAATAGGAACTCAAATAAACTTTTCATTAACCTCATACCTTATCCTTTAAGCTTAAATAAAACAAATTTCCAATCACATAAAAGGTTTATCTCTAAACATGCTATTCTCTTAACTAACTAAAAATAGTTTTGAGATTTTCATGAGTTCAATCCTCATAATTTCTCTAATTAATTTAGTTAAATACAATTCAATCAATATGCAATCCTTAAATTTATTAAGGAAACTATTATGGATTTCCTAGGCACAATAACACAAAATCTTATTTAAATATGCTAGAATTGTTTGACTTACACCAATAGAAAATATATTTCATCAACTTATCACAATATTCTCCTTCTACATTTTCAAGCATTTAAAAATCAATTTAATCCTACCTCAATCAAGCACATACAAAAATAATTACAATACTAGAGTATAAATACCTAGTTGACATTTGACTACATATATCAAAATAAGATATTACAAGCATTCTAGATCACCTAATGGTGTACACTATACCAATATTATTTTATTCATTTAAAATCAAAGGAAAATAATTCATTTAAATCTCAAACAAATTCTTGTTTCGAACAGTTATTCCACTAAATTCAAAGTATGCATAATCAACCCTTCTTAATCATGTCCATGAGATTTCATCAAAATCAATTCATTAAATACAAAAATAATTACTTACCTTACAGATATAAGTTAGTATAGATTCTAAGACCATACATAACATAAAAAGTACATCCTTCAACTTTCCCTAAAATGGTTTCCACAACCATTCACACCTACAAGTATTTTGAACCCCTTCTTTATTAGGCATGGTATACTTCAACCTAGTCCTAGAATAATTTCAAGTTATCTCATGAAGAAAACCAACCCATAATCAACACTTAACAAGATCACAAATTAGATAAAAGTGTTAGAGTCGGTCTTTTCATCCCTCTGTTAGAGATCATTTCTCTTATTGCATTTCATTTTTATGTGTCTCATTCAGTTCATTCAGTTGCATTCTGTTAGGGGCATGCCATCATCTGACGGAAGGGCCTTGTCATTCATACCCCTCATGCCCTATCCTGCTAGCTCAGGTCTGTTCATCAAATCAATTTTAAAGTCATTCATAGTCCTGTTTTGGCCTCTTGGTCAACAAAGAGTCATTTTAGGGTTTTTAGGTCTTTTTAGGTCTAGGGTTTTGCAGATTTCGTCTTCAAAGTGTCCAATAATTCCAGCAGGCCAGAGGGAGGCTCAAAATAAGTTTTCATCACAAAATTTCATTGTTACAATGATTGATCATGACTTTTCTTCAAAACTCTGTTTTGAAGAAAATCGTCATTTTGTCCTTTGTAATAAATGTTATGTATATTTTCAAAAAATTTCAATTGTTAGATTCTTCAAGGCACAACCCTGGTTTCCTTTGCCAAAACATGCCAATCATCCCTGCAAAAGATTGACAAAGGATTCATCATTCAGCCAAAAATCAGTGGAAACAAGAAAATCAGAGTTTACATTAAAAAAATGAAAAGTGCCAATTTCAAAACATTACAAAAGTGGGTTATTTCAAAATGAAAATCAAAATCCTTTTGATACATAAGATATTTCCACATTGATCAATTCATTTGCTCCAAGAGACATTAAAGAAAACCGAGTCAGATTGTGAAAGAGTGAAAACAGGGTTTGAAGGCCGGACTGTGGATGAGTTTGCCTGCGCGGCGCGTTGGGCCTCTATCGCGGTGCACTGGGCCAATTTTCACTGTGTATAATTGCACTGTCGCAGCGCACAAGGAGAGTGTGACGCGTTGGGTTATGCACGCGACGCATAGGCCTGAGACTGAATTTTTTTCCCTTCTTCTCCAAAATCGCATTTTTTTGGTTGCTCCGTGCTCAAGTAAGTTTATATGATTGCTAGCTGGTGTTTGGAGTTGTTTGAATATTGGTTTGAGAATTTAAATGCCAAACATAAACCCTATCTTCTTGTAATTGCTCCTTAGGGTTTGGATTTCAAGTGTTAAAAGTCCGATTTTTTTTGTGCCGAGAATTGCAAATCCCATTCTCTATTTGTAGTTCCCTTCCCCATCATTGTAATATCATCATTGTTAATATCCCTTCCCTATTCCCTTATAAAACCACTTATATCACTTATTTATAAAGTCTTATTATCCCTATCCCTTAAATCCTTTTATTTCCCTATCACTATCACTCTTTCATATCATTGACAAAAATCCTAAAACCCTACCATTTCCTACCACTGTCCCTCCCTCATATCACTTATAAAATTCCCAAAATCCCAAATTCCCCAAACAAGTCAAGTGATTGTCCTCACATTGTAAACTTCACTTGATTGAACCCTATCCTTTCCCTCACTCCATTATACCCACTGTTCATATTTACCATAGTCATTTCCCTTTGGCACATTTGGCATTGAAAACAAAACACCAATTTCTCATTTTCAAACCAAACCAAACATACACTTGACATATATATTGCAGCACCATGACAGAGATAGATTCATCATATGAACAAGACAGTGACTCTACCACAAAGCTACATGCACCGAGGAGGCCTCGTAAAGGGGGCAGGCATGTCAGAGAAGAGCCCACCTCGTTGACTCGGTTGTAGGCCTGCCTACTTGCAATGGCTTGTTTTAAGCAACAGTCATGCTTTCAGTATTGTGAGATGATTGCTCAAACTCAGCATCATCAGGAGTTGGTTCACTTGTTTTTTTTACATTTGTATGACGGTCATGTAACTCTGGCTGGTGTAAATTTCATCTTGCCACCAGAAACCATTTCTCAGGAAATAGGAATACCGAATGTAGGTGAAAAGTGGAACAAGAGACAGTAGCTAGAAAAAGTGTATTATGAGCCATACATCATGCCTGGCTATCTGAGGCAGCTCAGCAGGGTGTTCCCTTTCAGATTCTTAAAGGAGTCCTATGCGCCATTGATGAAACTCATCATCAGATACTTCAGCTATGAGGGTCGGTTCTTGCGCCTTTATGCTTACCATATCTGATTATTGATGCATTTCACGAGAGTGAGGATGATGAGCATTCCATATTTCATGTGTCGAAACATAGAGCAGATGACTACTCTTGTGCAGAAGAAGACTCCTGAGCAGCAGCATAACAGCATTTATCATTATGTGCTCATCAAGATCATTGTTGTACATTAGCTTGGATTGCAGGGCATTACATGGGAGGAGTTCATTTTCTGTGACTTCTTTACAGCCCCTCAGCCTCCTCCAGAGATTGTTCATGATGCAGGTGAGCCTTCACATCAGTTTGAGGGTCCTGAGACAGAGCCTATCAGTGTTCCAGTATGTGTTACCTATCAGAGAGGCACCATAGCCTTATTTGCAGCAGCATGACGAGTACTATCTCCACCCGGGGTGGAGGGGGTCTCGTTACCTTCATCAGCAGCGCGAGTACTATCTCCACTTGGGGTGGAAGGGGTCTCGCCTTTGACATCCGCACAGGTACAAGGATAGGACAGAGGCAAGAGGCCTATGCAGGATGAGGGCCCTTCAGGAGGCCAAGACACTGATTTTACACTCATTGATGTTGATTTGAGCTCTCCCAGCTTAAAGCTGAAAGAAATCATCCAGGAGAAGAAATTTGAGATCGACACATTAACTGAGAAATTGCAGAGAGCTAAATGGGTTATAAATTACTTGGAGCAGTGGAATAAACAATTGGAGGATTAGCAGGCACTCATGGAGTTGCAGAAAATCCGTGAAGACTAGGAATTGGCCTGAAAAAGACAAGGTGACATGACACCCTTTGAGCGGGAGATTTGGCTTACGAGAGTCAACATTCATCTTGAGAAACTATTGGCGAAGGAAAACAAGGACAAGGACATTTTCAGACATATGAAGAACCACTATTGGGCCCACACACATTGTTTGCAAAGCGAGGATCAAGATCCAGAAAGCGAGGCTAAGGAGGGCACTGAAACGTCGGAAAAGGCCTGATCCACTTCAAATCTTGGCCGAAGCTTCTTTGGCTGAGCATGGAACTTGATGGGGGACATTCACTCGAAATTTCATCAAATTTGGAGAAAATTTTGTCAATTTTGAATTTTTGGTCACAAAACAGATTTCCCTGCTCGACGCGTAGCGCCACCTTGCACGCGCTTATGATTGGGAGATCTTCTGGAGGAAAAATTGATATTTATGGATTTTTTATGAAAAAATATACATGTTCAGGAATGGCCTAAGATTTTCATCAAGTTCTGGGTGGCCTAAAGGGTCAAAAACACCTTGAAAATGGCCTTTCTGCCACTTTTTGCACACACAAGAACCAGTCTTGGGAGATTGAACTTTTGGAGGGGAAAATGGACACTAAATCCAGAAATTCCACTTGGGTTGGAAATTAGACAGGCAAGGCTTTCCAACGAGCTATTATGATATCAATTTGGACTTGATAAAGTGCCTCAAAATCAGCTCCTACGTTGTGCTACGCATAGAGATTTTGGGCACGACGCATAGAGAATTTTGGCCTATTTTTCACTCTTCAGCTCAGAATTTCGCCCAGTTTTGACTAGTTTCACATTTTGATGTAACTCTTGATCTATCTTGATGTAATTTCATGACCATGATGTAAATTTGGCACATTTTTACTTGTTCTAGAGGATTCATTCACTAAAAAGTGGAAATTAAATGAATGAATCATTTTCCTACCATATAGAGGCAAGTTGTTTGATTGCCTAGATTTCAGTTCCTAGTTTAGAATTGGTTGAAACAGCTCCTAGAAGGATGAGCTCGACCCCTAGAGGCATGGGAATGGGTTAGGATGGTCTATATTATGTATTTTCTGAGACATTTTCAGGGTTGGACATTTGGGATTTCATAGGACTTCATTGTACATCCATACTGCAATTTTTGGCAAAGGAATAGACCAGGGTTTGCAGCCCTCTTTGGGATCCTTGTGGCTCTGTGTTTTGATGATTTTTTTCTCCATGTATCTGTAAGTTTCATTGATTTTATTTGTGTATCATTTCTCTGCACCTTTCTTCCTAAATTATGCAAATCAGTGTTAAAGGTAGAATTCAGTAGCTTGCTCTACTCTGCCTTTTGTTTAATTTTACATGTTTTCGTCTATTTGAGGAGGAATCTTGAGACCCTCTTTCCCTCTTCATCCCCTCACCAGTATTATCCTTCCATTAAATCAATTTAAAACATCAAAACACTTGCTTTCCTCACCCCAATTAGAACTTTGCAGAAAATCGGCCTAATCCCCACACCCAAAACTGCTTTTCCCTTTTTCCAACAAAACCCCCCAAAATCAAACTCAAACTCCTTTATTCATATACCTAGCCTAAAATTAGTTGTTGTTTCAGTCATATCAAGCCCCATTGAATACTTTTCGCTGAGATTGACCCGGAGAGAGCCCTCTCCTGTTCTAGTAGGGCTAGCTACCATACTGAGCATGGTTTGATGTTACCCTGACTCTACCTTCCTTCAGCCTGAGGTAGATTGAGGCTCTAACATAGTGGTGACCATACTGGGGAAGAAAATGGTTTTCTTGTTGGTTTTATTTGTTTCATAAGCTACAGACGGAGCCTGAAGTTATGCCAGGTAGCCTTTGAAATTCTTTTGCTTTGCATTAGCAGAAGTAGATAAACGATGCTTCAGTCAATCTCCGGTCTAGCTTGTGAACGTGACAATTGACTTGTGAATTACCCCAGTATATCAGATCGTTCTGGACTTTTGGGTGATGAGTCTAGAATTTGATAGGCTTAACAAGTTGGTTTTGTCCTTTGATTTTGAAATTAATCCAACACACTGGCTTCCAGAAGATATACTAGAGAAAATCTAGATCCCGATCCACCTCCAATGTATGAGAATCCTAATCTGATTCTAAGAATCCTCCATCGAGAAATTCCCGTGATCCCTTTGTTTAAATATCATTCATGCCCTACTATATTTGAATTCCTTGAAGATATTGAGTTTGATGATCAATTCGAGTTGTCGTTCTTTTAAACTAAGTCTGAAAGTGTTACTGGATCTACTGTCATAAATCCCGAGTTTATCAAGTATCTTGAGATTGAACAAGCTAATAGATCCATTGATAGTTACATCTTGAACATTCAAAACTCTATTGTGGCAACGAATATTCCTGAGTTTATCGAATCTACATCTAAAACTCTTGGTCCATTAGCAGTTACTTCTAATTCACAAGTTCACACCGAGCCTTCTTTCATTCCCACCATTCCCGTGCAACCATCTATATCTAATCAGCAATATGCAGTAGTTTCTCCTCCATCCCCACCACATACACCTCGTACATCTACTGCTCCTACTCCACCCGTTTCTCCAAGACAGATTATAAATCCACCAAGAGCAATGGTTGCTAGATTCGTACCTCTTGTCTTGCCTCAGAACTTGGATGCCATGCCCGCTGATTATCAGAGTAAGATCCCATTGTTTGATGGAACTCCTCAAAGTGTTCCTGATCAGCAGCATATTGATAGAATGGCAGACTTTTTTTATCTCCATGAAATTAATGAAGAGAATGTCACCATGAGATTGTTTGTGCAAACTTTTGGAGGTGAGGTACGTAAGTGGTTCAGAGCTTTGCAGCCCAGAAGTATTGCTACATTGGCCGAGCTTCAGAGACAGTTTCTAGATCGATGGGAAATAAAGAAAGGTCCACTTCAAATCACTTCTGAATATACCAAGATCAAGCGCAATGTTGGTGAGTCCGTCCAAGACTATTGTATTATATTTAATGCGGTTTATAATGCAATTCCTGATGATTTAAGGCCATCTAAGAAATCAACTTTGCTTAAGTTTCCGGATGGTTTTGATCTGGACATGGCCTATTCATTACGCGAAAGAGATTCACCCACCTTACAGGATACGCAGAAAATTACCGTTAGCGTTGAAGCTAATTTGAATGACAAGAGAGCTAGGTTGAGAGCTGAGAAGAAAGTCGTAATAAAAGACGAAGCTTCTACTTCAGATCAGCTACTTCGCAAAGTGGAAAAGATGTTTGAAATATTGACACTTGATAAGCCTGAACCACAGATCAGGAATCCCAACTTCCGTGGACAGTAGCAGCCACAATTCAGGATCAAACAACGAGAGCAGCGAGCACAAGAACCAGCAGTCCAGCAGCCAGTAAAGACACCTCTTCAGCAAAATTTTGTTGGTCAGGATTCAAATGATGAAGATGATGTAGCAGGGGAGGAAAATCACTTCTTTACTCCTGATGATTTTCCCATTTATATCACTGAAGATGAGGAGTATGCAGAAAGTTCAGCTGTACAAAGAGATGAGGATTTTATCTTGGCCAATGATGCAGCTCTTGAGGAAGAGTCGGATGAGTATCAAAGAGGTTATATGAATGCCTTGTCAGCCCAGCAGAAGCAATATTCTCTTAGAAACAGAGATGTGCCTGTCAACCCAATCCAAAAGATAAAGGAAGTTTCAGCACCTAAAAACGATTCACCTGTTGCACAAAAGAAAGCAAAAGAGATAGTTGATCCCGCTGCCACCAAGTCATCATCAGCAGAAAAATCAAATCAGCCAATTACATCGAGGGAGAAGGCTAAAAAGAAAGATGTTCCAACCAAAGAGATCGAAAATACTTCAGCCTTTAGTTTGGAGAATCAGATTTCTAAATTAAAGGTGTCCATTCCCTTGATTGAAATAATGAAGAACAGCAGTTATAGAGGTCAAGTTTCTAAAATTTTGAATTTCGATCCTATGTCTGATATGGTAAATATTGAAGATGATCAACCTGAACTGATATTTAGACCAATTTTGGATGGTGAGTCTCCAGATAGCAAAGTGCCTCCTTTTTATATCAGTCTTCGATTGCATGAGTTTGTATTGCATAATGCCATGTTTGATTCCGGTGCTTCCCATAATCTTATGCCGAAGGCAATCATGGAGAAGTTGGGTTTGGACATCACTAGGAAGTACCATGATCTTTATTCATTTGATTCTAGCATAGTGAGATGTATTGGGCTCATTAAAGACTTGGTTGGTAGTTTGGATCAAATTCCAACAAAGAATGTTTTGATGGACGTAGTTGTGGCAGACATTCCTCCCAGATTTTGTATGATGCTTTCTAGATCTCGGGGAGAAAATTTGAAAGGGACATTACAATTAGATTTCTCCTATGCAACGATTCCCGTGTTTGGCCAAATGAGAAAGTTGTACCGGGAACAAAAAATGAAGTACATGATTACAAGCAAGGAGAAACTGGTTAATCATCCGATTAATTATGTACATACAGATTTAGAGTCTTTTGTTTTGTATGCCGATAGTTTCAATGATGTAGATAGTCAGTTAGTTCAAGCAGAAGATATTCCAGAGATTACCGAGAATTTCAGAGAAGTTTTGAAGAAAGAAAGGAAAAAACCAGAAAGCACAGTTGAGCAATCAGCTAAAGATAGTGGACAGCAAGCAGAAAAAACAGAGCTAGCACAATTTCAGCACTTAGAAGATGATGAAGAGGGTCTATGGACCATGGATTTCGATGGTGCAGTGGGAAATGATGGTGTTGGAATTAGTATTTGGGTACGCAGTCCTTTTTCTGCTCCAAACAAGGTGCCTAGTAATGTACGGGTCTGTTCTTACAAATTAGCATTCGATTGTTCAAACAATGAGGATGAGTACGAAGCTCTGATTGTTGGCCTAACAATTCTTAGAAAGTTGAATGCTAAGAGAATTTCAGTCTATGGTGACTCCGAATTGGTGATTAAGCAAGTGAAGGGTGAATACCAAACGAAGCATCCCCGAATGCGGGCTTACCGAAATGTTCTTCTTGATATTTTGAAGCTATTTTCAGATTATACCTTGACTTGTATTCCTCACATTCAAAATGGAATTGCAGATGCACTTGCTAAAGCAGCAAGTAATTTGAAGATCCCAATGAATTCAAGTAATAAGTTTGAAATCCATGTGAAGCATCGTCCTACCGTCCTGGATAATCAGAGATGTTGGCAAGTTTTCCAAGATGATGAACAATGTTACCGATGAAATAGGTAACCGCACTGTTACCTACTTTTTTTTGGTAGCATAAAAAGCACACGATTTTGAAAAGTGATGATGCAGAATCACCTCTTTTTTTTTAGCACATTTTTGACACTCTAATATTTTTATTTATGAAGTATGAATATTTGTTTTAAAATGTTAGTGATTTTCAGGCTAATTTTGAAACGTATTGTTGCAGCATCAACTTTTTTTTTTAGAGCAGTGATTTTCATGCTAATTTTGAAACGTATTGATGCTGCATCAACCTTTTTTTTTAGAGTGGTGATTTTCATGTTTGTAATAAAACACAAAACTTCGATAAAATTATATATATATATAAACAACATAAAAAACCAATAAAAATGTAAAAAAAAACAAAATTAACTCATAAAAATAAAAAAAAATTATACAAAAATAAATAAATAAAGCAAAAAAAAAACAAAAATATTCGAAAATTATATCAAAACAAATGACCAAATTTGAAAAAAAAAGATATAATTTAAAGAAAAAAACAAAAATTAACAAAACAAATTTAAAAAAAAAACCATCAAAAACATTTTTTTCTAAGTTATTAAAAAAAATCCATATAATTAAAAAAAAAATTTAAATAGAAAATTTAAAAATAATTTAAATTACAAAATTAAAATTTAGATTAAAAAAAAATTAAAAAAGAAAAAATTAAATTAAAAAATTTAAATTAAAAAAATAATAATAATAAGAAAACAAAAATACAAATTTTAAAATTAACCAAAAAAACAAATTAAAAAAAAAAAAACAAAATTTAAAATTGAAAAAAAAAATTAAAATAAAAGAATTATAATAAAAAAAAACTATCATTAAAAAAACAAAAAAATGAAAAAAACCACGTGCAAATAATTGAAAAACAAATATCCATAAATTTGTTGTTTGTTTTTAAATGAAACAATTTATAAATTTTAAAAATGAAAAACCAAATAAACTAAAAGATTTAAAAAAATAAAATAAAATAAAATTAAAATTTAATAAATTTAATGAATAAATTTTAAATTTTAAAAAATAAACAAAAAAAATTAAAACAAATTAAATTTAAAATAAAAAAATTGAATTAAAAAAAAATAATTTTAAATTTCTTGAATTTAAAAAATAAAAAATAAATAAAAATCAAATTAAAAAATTAAAAATTAAAAATTAAAAAAAATTAAAAAATAAAAGAATTTTTTGATTGTGGTGGCGCCGCCACCTGGGCGGGAGGCCAATTCCGGGAATCGCTCTCCCGCGGCGAGAGGCCGATTCCGAAATCATCCTAAGGCCGATTCCGGGAATCACCCTCCCGCCGCAGGAGACCAATTCCAGGAATCGCCCTCCCGCGTCCTCAGGTCGATTCCGGGAATCGCCCTCCCGCGTCCTTAGGCCGATTCCGGGAATCACCTTCCCGCGTCCTCAGGCCAATTCCGGGAATCTCCCTCCCGCGCCCTGAGGCCGATTCCGGGAATTGCCCTCCCGCTCCCTGAGGCCGATTCCAGGAATCGCCCTCCCGCGTCGCGAGAGGGCGATTCCTGGAATCAGCCTCGAGGCGATTCCCGAAATCAGTCTCCCACCGCAGGAGGGTGATTTTCGGAATCGGCCTCCTGTCGCGGGAGGGCGATTCTCAAAATCGGCCTCCCGCCTAGTGGTCGGCATCCGCCGTCACCTGGGTGGGAGGCCAATTGGCGGCGCCACCACAATCAAAAAATTCTTTTTTATTTTTTATTTTTTAATTTTTAATATATATATATATTTTTAATTTGATTTTTTAAAATTTTTCTTTTTTAATTCAAAAAAGTTAAATTTTTTTTTTTTTTTAATTTAACTTTTATATTTGAAATTTATTTATTTATTTATTTTTGTTTCTTTTAAATTTTATTCATTTTTTTGTTTTTAAATTTTTTTTTTAAAATTTTGTTAATAATTTTTATTAAATTCTATATTTTTTTTTATTTAATTGATTTTTTTTTAAATTTTTTCATTTTTTTATTATTATTAAATTTTATGTTTAGTTTTTCATTTAATTTTTTAAAATTTAGTAAATTTTGTATTTATTTATTTGAATTTAATATTTTTTTTTAAATTTTAATTTTTTTATTATTACTTTTTTAATTACATAAAATTTTTATATTTTTTTTTATTTCAATTAAAATTGTGTATTTAAAATTAGTTTTTTTTTAAGTTAAACTTAATATTTTCAAATTAATTTGTTTTTTATTTTATTTTTTATTTAATATATTTTTTTAATTTATTTTTTTCAATTTTCCAATTTTAATTGATTTTTAAAGTTTTTTAACTATTTATTTTAACAATGTTTTTCTTTTTTTTTTCTTTTTCTTTTCTCTTTTATTTATATTTAAAATTTAATTTTTATTTCAAAATTTATTTGTTTATTCAATTATTTATTAAAATTTAATAATTTTTTTAAATTTAATTTGTTATTTTAATATTAACATTTTTTTTAATGTAATAAAATCTAATATATATTTTTAATTTAAGTTCATATATATATATATATATATATATATATATATATATATTATAATTTAAATTTAATATGTTTTTTAAAATCTATTTGTTTTCTTAATATATATTTCTTTAAATTTAATATTTTTATTGTATTTTTTTCATTTTTTTTTTAATTAATTTTTCATTTTTTTACTTTTAATTTCAATAATGTTTTTTTATTTTTTTATTTTAAAGTTTTAAATTTATTAAAATTTAATATATTTCTTTAAATTTATTTTTTTATTTTAAAATTTAATTTATTTATTTTTAATTTAATAAACATTAACTTTTTCTTTTTTAAATTTAATTTCTATATTTAATTTTTTATAATTTCTTTCTTTTTTTAACTTGTTTTTCTTTTTAATTTAATATTTTTATTTTGTTTTTATTTTTATTTTTTTATTTCTATATATTTTGAAATTTTAATCTTTAATTTTTTTTTAATTTTTAATTTTTAATTTTTTTCTTAAATTTTAGGTTTTTTTTAATGTTTGAATTAAAAATTTTATTTTGTTTTTATTTTTATTTTTTTATTCCTATATATTTTTAAATTTTAAGCTTTAAAATGTTTTTATTTTTTAAATTTATTTTTTTTCTTAAATTTTAGGTTTTTTTTAATGTTTGAATTTTAAAAATTAAAAAATGTTATTTCTATTTTTAAAAATGTCAAAAATATGACAATTTTTTTTTTTTTGTTATTCCAGCGTCAACTGGTTTTGTTTTGAGGATGTTTTTTCAATCTTTTTTTCAAGAAACAATTTTGTTTTTAGCATAATCTTATAAAATGTTGAAATTTGACGTTCAAGAAAAACCAAGTGCGTTCTGGAATACACTTTTTTTGTTTTTGGGGTGTTTTTTCATGTTTTTTGAGTCTTTTTGGGCTAGAGTTCCCGTTTTGAGGTCAGGTTACCTATTTCATCGGTAATAGTGTTGATGATGAGATTAATGAATTTTTGCAAAACAAAGGTAAGTTCAAAGATACCTCAATTGATGTAGAATATGATGATGGTGAAGTTGATATGCAAGTCAATCAAATGGAAGTGTTGCAGCTGAAAGATAATGTTATTCCTAAAGTTTTGATACCTTTAGAAGAGCTCTTCGATCAGGATGATGTAGCTACAAAACCAACTTTGCGGCCAACTGAAAACGGAGTTGAAGATGTAAACATTGGATCAGCTGAGAATCCAAAGATGGTGAAATTGTCAAAAGCATTGCCACCGAAGGTAAAGGCTAAATATATCAGTTTGTTGTCCTCTTTTGTTGATGTGTTTGCTTGGGATTATTCAGACTTGAAGACGTATGATACGAATATAATTCAGCACACTATTCCAATCAAGCCTAATTAGAAGCCTTTCAGGCAGAAGCTAAGAAGAATCAACCCGAAGTTGCTACCATCAATTGAGAAGGAGGTAAACAGGTTGTACAAAGCAGGAATCATTGTTCCCATCAGATTTTCTGATTGGATTTCCAATTTGATGCCAGTGCAGAAAAAGACAGGTGAGATTCGTTTGTGCATTGATTTCTGAAATCTGAACAAGGTGTCATTGAAGGACAATTATCCATTGCCCAAAATGGATCATATACTTCAGCGAGTAGTTGGAGCATCTCGTATGTCACTACTCGATGGTTACTCTGGGTATAACCAAATTCTGGTCCATGAGGATGACAGAGACAAAACAGCGTTCACCACTCTGTGGGGAACTTTCCACTATGCCAAGATGCCTTTCAGTTTAAATAATGCTGGTGCGACATTTCAGCGGGCGATGGACATGGATTTTGCGAATGAGAAGGATGTTTTTCTTGTTATATACCTTGATGATTTGACGGTCTTTTCCAATTCGGATGAAGAGCATATGTATCACTTGAAAGTTGTCTTTCAAAAGTGCAGAAAATATGGTGTGTCACTTAATCCGAAGAAGAGCTTTTTTTCCATGGATGAGGGAAAAATACTTGGTCACATTATTTCAAAAGATGGCATTCGTATTGATCTAGCACGTATAGAAGTAATTCAGCAAATTGACCCTCCCAGGAACAAGAAGGAGATTCAGTCTTTTAATGGTAAGATGAACTTTTTACGCCGCTTTGTACCTAATCTTGCTGAACATCTAAGAGAGATTACAAACATGCTTAAAAAAGATAGCCAAGTGAAGTGGACTGAAGAGGCCGTAAAGTCCTTTAATTTGGTGAAGTTGGCACTATCTTCAGCTCCAGTTTTAATCATCCCAGATTACACCCAAGATTTTATTTTGTTTTCATTTGCTTCGGAGCATACCATGGCAGCTGTGTTAATGCCGAAAAGAGATGAGCATGAGAAGCCAATAGCTTTTTTCAGTCGAACAATAAGAGGTGCAACCTTGAAATATAACATCATTGAGAAGCAAGCTCTGGCACTGGTAAAAGCATTAAAGGATTTTCGGGTATACATTCTGCACTCTCATATTTTGGCTTATGTTCCTAACGTTGTCGTGAAAGATGTTTTAGTACAAACTGATCAGGAAGGAAGACGAGGCAAGTGGATTGTAGCTTTGCTGGAGTATGATGTGGAGATAAAGCCCACGAAGCTTATCAAAGGATAGGGGCTAGCAAAGCTTATGGCTGAATCGAATTTGCATGCACTAGACATAAATCTGATTGATGGTATGTCTGATGAGGATGAGGAGAATATGCCACTTCAGGTATCAGAAATTTTTGTTGCTTCTCTGTGGTATTCAGATATTGTGTATGTTCTTCAAAATTTGTCACCACCACCCGGCATGACTAAAAACAAAGGTAGAACTCTGAAATTGAAGGCTGGAAAATTTTGTATTTTGAATTCTTCACTTTATTGGAAAGATCCTGGTGGTGTTTTTTTGAATTGTTTGGTGGAAGAAGAAGCAAAGCAGGTTATGGAGGATTTTCATAAAGGAGATTGTGGCGGTCACCTGTTTTGGAAAACAACAGCTAATAAGATTTTGAGAGTGGGATACTATTGGCCGACATTGTTTACTGATGTGTATAAGACTGTCAAAAGTTACCATGAGTGCCAGATTTTTGAAGGAAGACAGAAATTACAGCCTTTGCCGCTTAAGCCCATTGAGGTAAGCGCCCCTTTTCAGCAGTGGGGTTTGGATTTCATTGGGGAGATCCATCCTCCTTCTTCAACTCAGAACAAGTGGATCCTCACGGCGACAGATTATTTCATGAAATGGATTTAAGCAGTTCCCACCAGGCAAGCTACGGATTCGGTAATCATTTCTTTCCTTGAGAATAACATTTTGTCTCGCTTTGGTTGCTCGAATAAGATAATCACTGATAACGCAGCAACTTTCAAATCAAAAAATATGATTGAGTTTTGTGACAAGTATAAAATCATTTTGGGACATTCAACCACCTATCATCCGCAAGGTAATAGATTGGCGAAGTCTTCCAACAAATCTTTGGTCAATATCATTAAAAAGTTGCTGGAAATAAACAAGAAGAGTTGGCATAAGAAGTTGGTCAATGCACTATGGGCAGATCGGGTGAGTCAGAAAAAATCCATTGGTATGTCTCCTTTTGAGTTGGTATATGGAGTGGACACGGTGTTTCCTACCTCCCTTGCTGTTCCGGTGGTCAAGCTTCTTCAGGAAGATGGCAATGAAGAAAGCCATATGCAAAGAAGAATAAATCAGATGATTCATTTGTAGCAAACGAGAGAAGAAGTTTTCCAAAACACATTTAAGTTGCAGGAGAGAATTAAGAAAATTTATGACAGAAAAGCGAAGGCGGAAAAATTCCAATTGGAGGAAGTGGTGTTGAAGTGGGACGCAAGGAATGAGGACAAAGGTAAGCACGGTAAGTTTGAAAATCTCTAGAAAGGTCCCTTTAAGATTTCAGCATATCATGGTCAGAATGCATTTCTTCTGAAGGAGATGAACGGGGAAGATTGTCTAGGAGGGCCGGTCAATGGTCGGCTGCTCAAGCGGTATCATTTCTGAGATGTTTACTGCAGTTTACATTGTGATTGTACATACCATTTTATTTCAGTTTCATTGCAAGTGTGTGCTGTGATCTTTTCTTCAGTCTGGGGCTCAAAGTGAAGACTATAATTCTGAAGAAGGATTTTAGCTTTGGTTTCAGTTTGTCGAGCCAGTTTTTAGTCATTTCAATTTTAAAATTGGGTCGATTTGAGTCAAGTTTCAGTCAATAAATTGAGTCAAGAGTTTTTTCAAGTCAATGACTCCATAGCCCAATGGAAGAAGGCACTGTCTATCTCTCCCAGAGATCTGCCATTCTTGGCACCTCCCAGGAGCTACCATCCCCATTGGAGCCAATGTTAGAGTCGGTCTTTTCATCCCTCCGTCAGAGACAATTTCTCTTATTGCATTTCATTTTTAGGTGTCTCATTCAGTTCATTCAGTTGCATTCTGTTAGGGGCATGCCATCATCTGACGGAAGGGCCTTTTCATTCATACCCCTCATGCCTTATCCTGCTAACTCAGGTCTGTTCATCAAATCAATTTTAAAGTTATTCATAGTCCTGTTTTGGCCTCTTGGTCAACAAAGAGTTATTTTAGGGTTTTTAGGTCTTTTTAGGTCTAGGGTTTTGCAGATTTCATCTTCAAAGTGTCCAATAATGCTAGCAGGCCAGAGGGAGGCTCAAAATAAGTTTTCATCACAAAATTTCATCGTTACAATGATTGATCGTGACTTTTCTTCAAAACTCTGTTTTGAAGAAAATCGTCATTTTGTCCTTTGTAATAAATGCTATGTATATTTTCAAAATTTTTCAATTGTCAGATTCTTCAAGGCGCAGCCCTGGTCGCCTTTGCCAAAACATGCCAATCATTCCTGCAAAAAATTGACAAAGGATTCATCATTCAGCCAAAAATCAGTGGAAACAAGAAAATCAGAGTTTACATTAAAAAAGTGAAAAGTGACAATTTCAAAACATTACAAAAGTGGGTTATTTCAAAATGAAAATCAAAATCCTTTTGATACATAAGATATTTCCACATTGATCAATTCATTTGCTCCAAGAGACATCAAAGAAAACCGAGTCATATTGTGAAAGAATGAAAACAGGGTTTGAAGGCTGGACTATGGATGAGTTTGCCTGTGCGGCGCGTTGCGCCTCTGTCGTGGCGCACATAACACTCGCGGCACACTGGGCCAATTTTCACTGAGTATAATTGCACTGTCGTAGCACACAAGGAGAGCGTGACGCGTTGGGTTATGCACGTGGCGCATAGGCCTGAGACTGAAATTTTTTGTCCTTCTTCTCCAAAATCGCATTTTTTTGGTTGCTCCATGCTCAAGTAAGTTTATATTATTGCTAGCTGGTGTTTGAAGTTGTTTGAAGATTGGTTTGAGAATTTAAATGCCAAACATAAACCCTATCTTCTTGTAATTTCTCCTTAGGGTTTGGATTTCAAGTGTTAAAAGTCTGATTTTTTTGTGTCGAGAATTGCAAATCCCATTCTCTATTTGTAGTTCCCTTCCCCATCATTGTAATATCATCATTGTTAATATCCCTTCCCTATTCCCTTATAAAACCACTTATATCACTTATTTATAAAGTCTCATTATCCCTATCCCTTAAATCCTTTTATTCCCTATCACTATCACTCTTTCATATCATTGGAAAAAATCCCAAAGCCCTACCATTTCCTACCACTGTCCCTCCCTCATATCATTTATAAAATTCCCAAAATCCCAAATTCCCCAAACAATTCAAGTGATTTTCCTCACATTTTAAACTTCACTTGATTGAACCCTATCCTTTCCCTCACTCCATTATACCCATTGTTCATATTTACCATAGTCATTTCCCTTTGGCACATTTGGCATCGAAAAAAAAACACCGATTTCTCATTTTCAAACCAAACCAAACATACACTTGACATATATATTGCAGCACCATGACAGAGACAGATTCATCATATGAACAAGACAGTGACTCTACCATAGAGCTACATGCACTGAGGAGGCCTCGTAAAGGGGGCAGGCATGGCAGAGAAGAGCCCACCTTGTTGACTCAGTTGCAGGCCTGCCCACTTGCAATGGCTTGTTTTAAGCAACAATCATGCTTTCAGTATTGTGAGATGACTGTTCAAACTCAGCATCATCAAGAGTTGGTTTGCTTGTTTGTTTTACATTTGCATGATGGTCATGTAACTCTGGCTGGTGTAAATTTCACCTTGACACCAGAAACCATTTCTCAGGCAACAGGAATACCGAATGTAGGTGAACAGTGGAACAAGAGACAACAGCTAGACAAAGTGTATTATGAGCCATACATCAGGCCTGGCTATCTGAGGAAGCTTAGCAGGGTGTTCCCTTTTAGATTCTTGAAGGAGTCCTATGCACCATTGATGAAACTCATCATCAGATACTTCAGCTGTGAGGGCCGGTTCTCGCGCCTTTATGCTTACCATATCTGATTATTGATGCATTTCAAAAGAGTGAGGATGATGAGCATTCCATATTTCATGTGTCGAAACATAGAGCGGATGACTACTCTTGTGCAGAAGAAGACTCCCGAGCAGTAGCATAACAACATTTATCATTATGCGCTCATCAAGATCATTGTTGTACATCAGCTTGGATTGCAGGGCATTACATGGGAGGAGTTCATTTCCCGTGACTTCTTTACAGCCCCTCAGCCTCCTCCAAAGATTGTTCATGATGCAAGTGAGCCTTCACATCAGTTTGAGGGTCCTAAGATAGAGCCTATCAGTGTTCTAGTATGTGTTACCTATCAAAGAGGCACCAGAGCCTTATTTGCAGCAGCACGACGAGTACTATCTCCACTCGGGGTGGAAGGGGTCTCGTTACCTCATCAGCAGCGTGAGTACTATCTCCACTTGGGGTGGAAGGGGTCTCGCCTTTGACATCAACACAGGTACAGGGACAGGACAGAGGCAAGAGGCCTATGCAGGATGAGGGCCCTTCAGGAGGCCAAGACACTGATTTTACACTCATTGATGTTGATTTGAGCTCTCCCAGCTCAAAGCTAAAAGAAATCATCCAGGAGAAGAAAGTTGAGATCGACACATTGAACAAGAAATTGAAGAGAGATCAGTGGGTTATTAATTACTTGGAGCAGTGGAATAAAAAATTGGAGGATTAGCAGACACTCATGGAGTTGCAGAAAATCCATGAAGACCAGGAATTGGCCCGAAAAAGACAAGGTGACATGACACCCTTTGAGCGGGAGATTTGGCTTACGAGAGTCAACATGCATCTTGAGAAACTATTGGCGAAGGCAAACAAGGACAAGGACATGCTCAGACATATGAAGAACCACTATTGGGCCCGCACACATGTTTGCAAAGCGAGGATCAAGATCTTGAAAGCGAGGCTAAAGAGGGCACTGAAACGTTGGAAAAGGCCTGATCCACTTCAAATCTTGGCCGAAGCCTCTTTGGCTGAGCATGGAACTTGATGGGGGACCTTCACTCCAAATTTCAGCAAATTTGGAGAAAATTTTGTCAATTTTGAATTTTTGGTCACAAAACAGATTTTCCTGCCCGACGCATAGCGCCACCTTGCACGCGCTTATGATTGGGAGATCTTCGGGAGGAAAAATTGATATTTCTATATTTTTTATGAAAAATTATGCATGCTCAGGAATGGACTAAGAGTTTCATCAAGTTCTGGGTGGCCTAAAGGGTCAAAAACACCTTGAAAATGGCCTTTCTGCCACTTTTTGCACACACAGGAACCAGTCTTGGGAGATTGAACTTTTGGAGGGGAAAATGGACACCAAATCCAGAAATTACACTTGAGTTGGAAAGTAGACAAGCAGGGCTTTCCAACACGCTATCATGAGCTCAATTGGGACTTCGAAAAGTTCCTCAAAATCAGCTCCAAAGTTGTGCTACGCATAGAGATTTTGGGCGCGGCGCATAGAGAATTTTGGCCTATTTTTCACTCTTTAGCTCAGAATTTCACCCAGTTTTGACTTTTTGATGTAACTCTTGATCTATCTTGATGTAATTTCATGACCATGATGTAAATTTGGCACATTTTTACTTGTTCTAGAGGATTCATTCACTAAAAATTGAAAATTAAATGAATGAATCAGTTTCCTACCATATAGAGGCAAGTTGTTTGATTGCCTAGATTTTAGTTCCTAGTTTAGAATTGGTTGAAAAAGCTCCTAGAAGGATGAGCTCGACCCCTAGAGGCATGGGAATGGGTTAGTCTAGTCTATATTATGTATTTTCTGAGACATTTTCAGGGTTAGACATTTGGGATTGCATAGGACTTCATTGTACATCCATACTGCAATTTTTGGCAAAGGAATAGACCAGGGTTTACAGCCCTCTTTGGGATCCTTGTGGCTCTGTGTTTTGATGATGTTTTTCTCCATGTATCTGTAAGTTTCATTGATGTTATTTTTGTATCATTTCTCTGCACCTTTCTTCCTAAATTATGCAAATCAGTGTTAAAGGTAGAATTCAGTAGCTTGCTCTGCTCTTCATTTTGTTTTGTTTAATTTTACATGTTTTCGTCTGTTTGAGGAGGACTCTTGAGACCCTCTTTCCCTCTTCAGCCCCTCAACAGTCTTATCCTTCAATTAAATCAATTTAAAACATCAAAACACTTGCTTTCCTTGCCCCAATCAGAACTCTGCAGAAACTCGGCCTAATCCCCGCACCCAAAACTGCTTTTCCCTTTTTCCAACAAAACCCCCCAAAATCAAACTCAAACTCCTTTATTCATATACCTAGCCTAAAATTATTTGTTTTTTCAGTCATCTCAAGCCCCATTGAATACTTTTCGCTGAGATTGACCCGGAGAGAGCCCTCTCCTGTTCTGGTAGGGCTAGCTACCAGACTGAGCGTGGTTTGATGTTACCCTGACTCTGCCTTCCTTCAGCCTGAGGTAGATTGAGGCTCTAACAAAAATAAACTACAAAAAATTCATTCTTAACCATTAATAAGGTATTCATAATTATTTTCTGACTCTTTAATGTTTGTACATTAGTTGTACACGTATATTCATAATTAAAAATGACTTGTTAGGGATAACTTACATTGGGTTCTAATTAGCCTGGATAATTTCAGAATCAAGATTAGTATGATGAACTCAATCATTATACTATGACATTTCAATCTCATACTTCTTACAAAATACCAATCCATACACACTAAGTCTTCATTCGATACTCAACCATGGTTTTTCTTTGCATGTGTGATTTCATCCGGAAAAGATGGTTTTTTTTTTAATGGAGACTACACATAGATAGGTCTAGGATAAAACAAAATTTTAGTTGCAACTCATCTCCTCTCTAAGATAGAATGAGAAATTGATCTCTTTACAACTTAAGATAGACTAGTATAAAAAATAGGAATTGAATTATATGATTTTAATTTCTTTCTTTTAAACTATCAAGAGCATATTAAGAGCAATTAGCCATAACTAGTTCAAATTTAACTTTGAGGTTATTAGTAGGATGATTCCAAGCATAAACTCAAGTGTGAAGTTGCAACAATTATTCTAAAAATTTAATGATTATCCACATTAATTCTTTGCAATAATTTCAATATTATGACTTCAATATAGAAACAACATGAAGAGAAGAAAAAAATTACCATGCATGTTTGCCCTGAATTTTTTTTAGCAATAAACCTAAAGATACACACAAGAAATTAAATTTGCATAAATAATATTAAAATCATAGAATTGTACCATAGAAAATATATATATATATATATATATATATATATATATATATATATATATATATATATATATATATATATATATATATATGAAGTTGAAATACAAACTAAACTTCAACTCGAATATTTGGAAATAATCTCAAAATTATAACCTTTAAATGGAATAATAAGAAATAGAAAAAGACTCCAAATTTAGTCTCCCCGTAATTTTAGGGAATTATTTCAAATGTAGATCCTTAAATCATAAAACATGAAGATGAATTCCAAGTTAAATCTCCATGCAAATTGAAATTTAAACCATGAAAAGTACAACAAGATGAGGTACTAGCTCAATGCTAAAGTACAACAAGATGAAGTACAAGCCTCGTTATGGGATAAATTACCCTAGGGTCTGGGTTGAGAACCCCAACAGAGAAAGAGGCATACAATAACAAGAAGCAAGAAATTATACAATCCCAATTCTTAAATTAGTAAAATTGTGAGAAGAGGCCTTACCCGTAGGTCCTACGTTTGAAGGCGATCTCGCAGGATTTAAACTCTCTGCTTCTCCAAGTGCTTCAAAACCTACAACTCATTCAAGAAAATCACATAAACTAGTAATAATTGAAAGCATGTTCAAGATTTCAATGTTAGATATTATAATATTATAAACAACATGATATGAAATCAACCATAAAAAGATCATAATATGTATAAAGCATAAATATCACGACATCAGGAATGAGACAGAGCTTCTTTATTGATTTTTGTAAAGATGTGTGGAGGAATACCATCTAATTCAACCACGGCTCCAATCGAAACCTTCCTCCAGAGTCGTCCATCCCAAGCCTCAACAATCTTCTTCCATAATCATACACAAGGATGTCACGTAAGAGAAGTGAACATCTCTATGAGGGAAACAAGGGTTTCCACAATCTGGGAGGTGCAAGAGGCACATGGATAAATCAGACTTGATCAGGGACTAAATGGCTATATTATCAATACCTATCTCTCTCTCCCTTAGGCCTTCCCATGAGGTGTATTTATACTTCCTCAAAATAGTTTTTTCAGTTGGGAAATAGTTTGGCCATGAGCTCTTGTAGGTAGGATTCCGGTGTAACCCATAAACCCTGCCCAGAAAATAGTGAATTTTATATTTTTTCATATTTTAAATTATATATGCAGGTTCGGTATAACTGGACCCACGTGCACACGTGCTTTTGAGAGGGCAAAGTCACGTATGGAATTCAAAATATATATTTTTTAGGTAAAGGACAGAGTTTGAAGGGAAAGGGTTGCTCAAGGCCATAACATAGAGCATCAAATATATAGTGGTGAAAAATGATGCTATAACATATGCCCCATAATATATGAGGTCATAAGGGGTACATGATGGCCGAAATGTATTAAGTGTATAAGAAGAATCATGTGAGGACTTGAGAGGATTTCACTAGATTTCAGCCTGCCAAAGACCAATGGAAGATATCCGAAAGAAAACTCATGTCTGAGTCGGGCATACCCATGCTCATTGAAAGTAAATCATGCCCGCATATCAAGTATGGAGCGGATCCAATATGTATACAAATACAAAGGAAACTACAAAGTACATAGTGGATCATCTGATCACAGCCTCAAAAAGTACATATCAAGGTCATGTCATAGTATCACACATAAAAGAACTGATCAAGGATCCTAAGAAAGATATATGATCACTGATGTCATAGAACTGAATCTCCAAGTTTCAAATCATAAAGAGTGGAATAATGGTACTGCATGCAACTCGGGTGCCAACATATAAGATGTTGCTGTGATGAATTGAAACATATAAGGTGGATGGTGTCACTGATAAAAAACTGAAGGAGATTTCAAATGAACCAAAGGATGCTGATGCAAAACACAAGGCCTTCACCTATCACAATGGTACAATTCTACACTATGGGAATAAATGAGTTGAAGTCGACCATGTGAGAAATATTTTGATTACCGGTCATTAATGTATACCGTTAAAAAACACGATGTATAAATTTATTAATACTGATGATTTATTATCGGATCCTCTTGATCTAACAATATTTATCTTCTTGCTAAATACATAATCCTTCCACTGTTAAACTTGTGGAAATTTAAAAGTCAACTGCAAACAAATGTGAATAAATTCAATCGCACATAACACAGTTGTTTAATGGGAAAGCTTAAAGATAAAAACCCCAACTATCATATATTATGTATATCAATGGAATCATGTAATAATCTCATACAAATATTAGTACATCAAGCTCTCAGTACAATCAACAATCATTACACACTGTCATGTAGAAATTTACATCTCCATGCACCAATTTCTTTCCTCCTGACAGCCTGCCTCCATTGTGCAATCCCTTCTGAAGAAGACCTCTAAATGAATTCGAATTGGCCTTGCCTTGACTATGCAATCATCATTGGCAACTCCAATGTATGTCAGATGCATTGAATGCATCACTACAGTCACAACGAATAGTCCATCTCACCCTTACCTATCTCTCCATTGCGTCTCCACTGGAACTGACATGCACTTTAGTTAACTGCTGTATCTATTCAGTTGTTAGTGAGTTATTAGTTGTGAATTAATTAACTAATTAATTCACTAAACTCTCACTAGTTTATCTTTTAGTTAGACTATATACAACTAGATCAACTAAGTTTAACTCCATTAATTGAGTTAAACTGAATAACAATTCATGTAACTACTCTTCCAACTCTATCATAACTTTTCCACTTCAGGTCTAACTCAGTCCTCCATGCATGAGCCACCAATAACCCTAGGAATTTCGTAATTCATTCAGCCCACTAATTTTCCAAATCTGTTCACTGAAATAAAGTGCTCTAAGAGAATAAATTGATGTTTATTGTCGGATTATTATTAAGGGTTAATAATAATCGACATGCACCTATTTTTAGATTAACGATATATAAATATACTTCGCCCAATATTCTAAAAATAGAATTTCATCTATTTTTCCAACTTGATCAACCATCTACAAATAGCATACTGCAACTTATAGAATATGCTCACCATGTTTAAAAATAGACATACACCTAAAAATATCTTGCGAGCCCCACTTTGTGAAGGTACTTAATTTTCACTAAGCTAATCATATTTTTGAATCTCAACACCCCCTCTCAACAAGATAGGGAGTATCCTTCACCCCGGTCCCGCCTCTATGGTATTCTAATTTGCTCCTGCCGAGTGCCTTCGTCAGAATATCTGCATCCTGATCTTCCATAGGAATGTACTGAAGCAACATGATCTTCCGCTGCACACAATATTTGATATTATGATACCAGATATCAATATGTTTAGATCTATCATGAAACACAAGATTAATCGAGAGTTTAATGCAACTCTGATTATCACAATGTATCACTGTAGGATCTAAATGTGAACTGAACAAACCAACCAGGATCTTCCTCATCCAGATAGCCTCACATGCATCTTGATTTGCTGCCATGTATTCTACTCTCGTTGAACTGAGTGCCATGGATATTTGTTTCTTGCTGTACCAAGAAAATGTTGTAGATCCGACACTGGAAACACCTCTTGATGTGCTCTTTCTGTCTGTTGGGCTACCTTCCCAATCTGCATCCTTGAAGCCATGCAACTTCACCTCATATTTCTGTATGTACCATAAGCCATACTCATATGTGCCCCTGAGATACCTCAGGACATGATTACCTGCCTTCCAAAAGAGCTTGGTAGGCTTAACCATTTCTTGAGAAAGCTGGTTCACCACATAGCATATGTCCAGTCTTGTATTAACTAAATACATGAGCGAAACCACCAATTGTCGATAAACAGTGGCATCCACTACCTCTGTCGATGTAGCATCCTCTTTCCTCCAATTTTCTAGAAGAAGAGTATCCATGGGCTTGCAGTCCTCCATGTGAAACTTACCAAGTATCTCCCGAGAATACTTGCCTTGAGACACAAACAGTTCACCTTCTCGCTGCCATATTTCCAAGCCAAGGAAATAAAGAAGGAGGCCCAAATCCTTCATCTCGAACTCCTTTTCAAGATCTGCCTTGCATGAGTGTATCAACTGCTCATCACCCATTAGTATTAAATCATCAACATAAAGAACAATGATTAAAAGCTTACACTCCACCACAAATTGGTACAGGTTTGCATCAGCCTCACTCTTGGTGAAGCCAAGTCCAGTGAAATAGTTGTCGATCCATGTGTACCAAGCACGTGGTGCTTGCTTCAGCCCATACAATGCTCTTTTGAGTTTTAACACATGTGACTCGCTGCTGAAGATCTAAAATCCTTCAGGCTTCTCAATTTACACCTCTTCCTCAATGATCCCATTAAGGAACACAGTCTTCACATCCATCTGATGAATGTGCCAACCCATCTGCACTGAGAGAGAAAGGATGGTCCTTATGGAAGAATACCATGCGACAGGTGCAAAGGTTTCTTCATAATCAATCCCCTCGATCTGTGAGAAGTCTCAGGTAAAAAATCTTGCCTTATACTTCTCGATGCTCCCATCAGCAGCTTGCTTTACCTTGTAGATCGATTTCGAATCTACCACTGATTTACCCACCGGTCTTGGAACAATCTCCCAAGCACTATTTCTGACAATGGATTCATACTCCTCCACCATGGCATCTACCCATGTGGGCTCTTGCACTGCTTCTTCAAAAAAATATGGCTCTGTCACGACACACTTGCTCATAAGAGCCATGTATCCAGTAAATCAGTCAGGTGACTGTCTCTATCTGCACTCTGATGTAGGGACTCCTACATTCCGTGTCACATCAAGCTTCAGTCTCTCAACTTCTATGGTACGCTTTCTTCCTGTTCTGATGTTTGGTTCTGCATGAGTGGACTCCTCCACTCCATGAATCTCCTCCTATGGCTGATCCACATCTCGAGGCTCATCTTTGGGAACAAGAAGTTCCTCCTCCGCATGCAAGTGTAGCTCCCTCTCAAGCGACAACTTCATTGCTTTTACCTCATTGAATTTTATATCCCATCGCACGATATCATTCGACTATTTGGCAAATACACATGATAATTATGGGGTGTTTCTGTGTGCCCCACAAATATCCCAAATTTTGCAGTCAACTCCAGCTTCTTCCTGGCTTCCTTTGTCACATGAATGTAAACAGATGAGCCAAAAATCTTCAAATGAGAAATATTAGGCTTCTTACCAGTAAAAGCTTCTTCAGGTGTACTCATTCCAAGTACTCTATGAGGACAACGACTTTGCACATAAACCACTTTTTTCGAGGTAAATCCCCTCTGCGGATAGAGGTGATCCCTCTAGCCCTAGCGTGGGTCTAGCAACTACGGGAACATACTAACATCTACCTTCCTAGATTGTAAATGAAATTCAGAGCAAGGAAGATGACCTACCTTGTCCTCATGCTATTTTTTCTTCTTCTGTCGAAGCCTCTTGATCTGTCGCTCTTCTCAAACTCAATACACACTGCTGCCAACGTTCGATTACCTGTACAGATAGTCAAGACACCACGACAAGTGTAAAACCAGGACAAACATAAAAAAATTACTACCTATCTAACTAATCAAGGAATGCTAGAAATATCATTATAATTGTAAACAAGAGTGGAAGATAAACATTAGATGCATTTTATTATAAAAAAGACAAGGGGAGTTTACAACCAAGTCTTGATGTTGAGGCTCTCCTTCGGCAGGTCTGTATCCAAGCACGTTTTCCACACCCTCATGAACAAAGGTCTAATATCTCACTATGTTCTCAACACACATAAACAATCACACTCTACACTATTCTCCCGAAGCTATGATTGCTTCTTCTCTATGCTAACTTTTTCAGCTATTTGTTCAATTAGCACATCAATGGAAGATCGCTATATTTATAGAGGAGAGGAGGAGGTTGGGATCCCTACAATAGTGAGAGGGAGGCCTTATCCCTTGGGAGGTTTCCCCATAAGGTGGAAACAAGAGGCCAAAGGAGGAAGGTCGTGGTTATTCAGTCGAACCACTCCCTATGACTCATGCACGAAGTTGTTGTGATTGAAACTTCGCCTCTATTTTTTTAAAAATTTTCCATGAACAGATTGGCGTGGGTGCTTAACTCGGACAGAGCGCCAACTGGCTCAGTCTCAGTGTTAAATTCCTAGGTTGGCCCAAGGAGGTAGAAGGCTACTTGCGCCAATGCAAAAATAGGGATTTTCATAGCTCTTCTTAGGGAAATGTCAACAATAATAATGTTTCCTTCATCAAGAGGGATGCAATGATGTAATTTTCAAGGCATGACACCGCTTATTGGTCACAGAAATGACCCCTGAATGGGCGAGATGGGGATTGTAGGGACAGTGACAAAATGATGTGTAACAGATGCCCCCTAAAGTATGAAGTCTGAATATGAGTGAGAGTTAAAATGATTTACAGGTACATGAAAGGAACCAGACACTGCTGTCAGGAGACCTACAAATCAAGCATAGATACATATACATAACTGAAATCTCTGTTGAAAATACACGAATCCATGGTATAGACACAACTATCCGTCAAGATGAGGATCATGTGCATGGATCCTCAGCATGGACGCAGCCATCCGAATGAAGGGATCATATAAAATAGATCCACGGTATGGGCACAACCATCCATATAGAGAGGATCAAAACAAGAGAACCCACGGCATGGTCGCAGCCATCCATCTAAAGAATCATGTGTATAATCATGAATGACTCATCACTCCTTGCAACCTGGAATTTTTTGATCGAAGCCCAGGGTCTTGCATTCCAACACCACCTGATCAAAGTACAAATTCCAACATGTGAATAGATGTGTTGAAGTCAAACATGCTAGAAAATCACTTGATTACCGGTCAATGATGTGAACCATTAACAAGTGTGAGAGAAACCATCCATAATGTCAACGAATCTCAAGGTACTACTAGCACAATCCACAAAATGTGAATAGTGAGATGAAGTCAAACGCCTATGAAATCACTTGATCGAAGGCTGAAGATGTGAACCTGGCGTCGAATACGAAGAACTTGACATTAGGGCATGCAAGCTCTAAGGTACCAAAAAGGATTTTCTAGATCAACTTCTTAGATAATGAGTTGAAGTCGACAGGAAGTGATCCATCGAAGGAGGGTCATAATGAATCCCACATCATCGACACGAAAAAGAGAAAGTAATATGAGTGTGAATCAAGCCTGAAATAGAGGATCAAGGAATGTACAAACTGCAGAAGGATTTTCTCTTGAACATATCGGTGACACGACTCTAGAATTTGGTAGCATTTGAATCAAATAGGATAAGAGGTCATGTTGACAATATTTGTAATCAAATTAGAGGCAAACGTATTTCCCAAACCCATGGAGGAAAAGTGACAGAGTGAATATATCCCAACCCGACACGAACTGTAGACAAGTATCATGTTCAAGAGTGACATACTGCTGACACAACTGATGAATAACTCCCATTTTCCCCCACCATTTCTGGCGAGTAGCTCTTTATTTTTACACAAGCTTGAAGAGGATACCATATGCTTGTCATATAAGTTTTTCCTTTGGACAAATCCAACCTAGTACATTTTACGAGCCCTAGGAAGGAGGAACTCAAGTAACATCATAACGACGGACTCCAATGTCATCAGTTTTTAACGAGTATGACAAAGGGAGTACTCGACATCTTTTCATGTTTAGAGAGTTTGAAAATAAAGCAGAAAATAAAACTCCATTAAGGCCCTTTTTGTAAATAGTCTCTCAGATTTGAAAAGGTAGAAAACAACATTCGAGAGAACCTCTTAGTCACGATAGGCTAAGGTATTCCTTTTTTGTAAATAATCTATCCCAGCCCGAAAAAGGAGTAAACGTATACTGGGTAGATTTCATTTCACAGCCATTTAACGAGTTCAAAACGACAAGCATCTCAAAAATATTTTCAAATTTTTAAGAGTCAGAAAAGAGCTGAAAGATGACTCCTCCTGGAGGAAGGAGTGGTATTAAAGGTGGCTACTGGTTCCGGTAATGGTGGAACTGCTCAGAACAAGTAAAGGTCAAGAGGCTAGCTAACAAGACCACTCATTGTAGCGATTCCTTAGTAATGGGTAAAACAACCAAGTGAAGGCATCTGATCAGCCAAGTATATAGGGACGATGGAATGAGAAAACCAAGGTTCATTTGGCAAAACAGGCTGAAAAAATGGCAATCACGAGAGGTAAAATAAGAATGGTTTCATTTTACACAAGCTTTAAATTTGGAAACTCTGCTTGAAACTAGTTTCATTTTTACACAAGATTGAAATGGAAACAAACTATGCTTGAAATTATTTGCATGCCCCCAGCATGGTGACTCAATTCGAGGTACATGCCCCCCAAGCTTCAATCCATATGAAAGCCAGATGGAGTGAAGGTTCAAATTATGAGATTAAGAGAAAGACTCGACTGGGATTTTACAATATCTTATCAAAGACTCGAATTGAACAGGAAAGTGTTTCATTTTTAAAGGAGCTTGACAGAAGAAAACGAACTATGCTCTGACAACCTTGTTTCATTTTTTAAGGAGCTTGACACAAGAAAACGATCTCTGCTCTGAGGACCTTGTTTTATTTTTTAAGGAGCTTGACACAAGAAAAATGAACTTTTCTCTGAAGACCTTATCATGTTGAATAAGAAGTCATGGCTTCCAAGAGTTCCGCACCGAATGGGAGAACAAAATCTCAGAAATTAGGACCCAATGCCCCCAGCACACGATGCACAACAGCACTATCACTGAATGCGGGCATGGGATAGGTAGCCACATAATTAACTTGCGGTGGGGCAGATACAACCGATGGATAAAGACCTGGAAGGGACAATTATGGACCAAATGTCCCGCCAAGACCAAAGAATGAAAACTGATCAATGGTCACGATCTAACCTTTGTGTGGAAAAAAAATCACACAAAAGAGAGAGGAGACAAATGCACCCATGGCATAAGTATAATCGCGCCCCAAGAGTAAATTCAAATCCAAGGGGCTTGGAACAACCATCATGTCTATATAGACGGTTTTCACTCCCAAAGTAACAGGCAACTTTGGAAGGATCCCTAATGGTTGACTGGTTCCTCTGTTAAAAGCCAATAGATTCTGAGTAACAGGCATAAGCAGTGGAGAATGAAAAGCTTTCCAAGTAGTGGAAGACAGAATACTAACAGAAGAGCCTTCATCTATAATGGTGTTGGGTACTACCATATCAAAGGTCTATACTATTATCTCAAAAGGCACATAAGAAGGAAGGCGATATCCTGTAAATCGAATCCAATCGAAGGAAGTGACAAAACTACTTGGAGGAGGTTACCATTGAACTGAGATGGTCTTCCCATAGTGTTACCGGAGCAAGAGGAGCATCCTCCTGGACCTCCATCATGGAAGCAGGAGGAGCAACTTCTTGAATCACAGGGACGGGATGATCTTTCTCCAAGTCCGAGGAATCTGAAGAAACAAGAGGAATGTGAGGGGGATGAGATCCAATCTCGATGGAAAAGACCGGATGAACCATAGGTGGGATCAGGTCGACCGATTCCACATCCAATGGTTGGTCGAGAACGGATTCCTAAATTTTAATTTCCAGGGGAGCAGGATCGACCAAGGATGACTCTTGACCGATCGTGGAATCAACTAGTGGAGGACTCAAAGAAATTTTTTGGTAACCAACTGGAAGGCAAGGTGCAGAAACAATAGAGTTTTCCAATACTCTCTTGGCTTCATCCATGTATGGACAAAGGTGAATGGGATGGTTCCCTTCACACAAATTACAGGGATTGGTAAACTTGCCCTGTTTCTTATGAGTCTTATCAGCACTAGTCAAAGATGTATCAGCAACATGACTTCCAGAAGCCAAAGACAACGGCGGGCATTCGTTTAACCATACTTCAAGTATCTTGGGAATGCCGGGACAGTCTCGAATAAAGTGGTGACCTTTGCAGAGCATGCAAGGGAATTTGACTTTCCGTGGAAGGTTGGATGGTTGGTAGATTGACGGTTTCTTAGGCTCAATAGCCACAGAGTTGGCCTCTCTCTTATCTGACTGCTTCTTCTTTGTCTTCTTCTTCTTCTTCTTCTTAGCCACCTAGTTATTGGAATCCAAACTTTCACCAGGTGAAGTAGAAGAGGAGGACGAAGAAACAGGCAAAGAAGCCGAGAGGTCCACCTTAGAATCAACATGATGTTGTTAAGGTGGAGGATATGGTTGTACAATGGATGGAACACTCGAGACCACAGAGGTTGAGAATAACCAAACAAGCAAACCAACAGTTAACCTAGGAAGGGATAATATCGCCATATAAGGAGCACCAACATTCCAAAAAGCAGGAAAAGGACTAGGATTCCCTTAGGAGGGGATTCCTTGGTTGGTAAACTCCAGAAATGTTTCCATTGGAAACAACCGTAAAATAAAACACTAACGAAGATAAATTTAACCAGGAATATTTCATGGGAATTTAATATTTTAAAACATTGAAACAAAACTCTATCATTTCATATTTTAAGAGTCGAGAAACAGGCAAAAGGTGACTCTATCACTTTCAGGTTGAAACAAGTGTGAAAGGACAAGCACTCAATGATATTTTGACTTTTAGAGAGTCACGAAAAGAAAAAAATGACTGCTCAGGTAATCTAAGGAAGAGGTTATACCAAGTTTCCATGAACTTCCATATACACCTTGGTGATCAAATGAAACATAAATGACCAAGGACTTGACGTACATGTAGGTAGTCTCCTCGAATGTTGTGTTCAGTGTATCACGGTTATAGGGTGGCAAACTTGGCTTCTTATGGATAAAAGGATTGCAACCTAGAGGGGTTTCCCTTTATATACTCAACGGTACAGGGAGCATAAGTCTGTACTAGTGTTGTCTAAAGCCAGATGGCGAACGACAGCTTCTAGGTTTTAAGAAGTCGGAACCCATCTCTAGCTTAGACCACTAAAATATTTCATTAGGTTTCAATGTTGCCTTAGGTTAATTGAAATAAATTTTAACGTTGATCTTGAATTATGTCTTGGTTTCAAGGCCCTACCGTTGTCATCTGAATCTCCTATATGCAGCTATATGAGAAAATAAATATTTAAATTCGATGAATGCTATCTAGTTAAGGGAAGAGTCTCAAACAATAATGCAACAAACAACAATACTGCAAACGAAACTTTTTCCTAACTAGATGACTTTCACTCTCCAAAATTAATCTAAAACATTCAATGATGCGAATTATGCAATGTAATATGTGCGAAATCCTTTTTTATTTTCTTTTTAAAACTATGCAATCATAATCTATGCATAATTTCCTTTTTCTTTTCAAAGAATAAGAATGCACTCAGTGCATTTTTCGATGAAATGAAAATATACTTAATGCATATTTTTAATGAAAGATAATGCACTCAATGCGATTTTTAGCTTTCAGTAATTAAACAATGTAATCTAAGTTCAATGATAAATCTCAAAAAATACTCTTCAATGCATTGTGATCTAATGCATTTTAACGAAAAGAAAACTCTGAGACGAAAACTAAATGAACGCAAATTTTCTTAATTAAGGATGAATGCAAAAGTGATGCAAAAAAACACTAAGAATGCAATCGTTGTTTTAAACACTTTGTAACGAAATTCCTCAAAAGGCTACAACACATATGAGGTCAAGCACAAAAATGACTTCCAAAGCATGAGCTCAAAACAAGGCATTCATTCCCTTTTACATCAAGCAATCAAAGAAAGAAGACTTTTCAGTTAAACAATGAGCAATGTACTCTATGCTCATAAGTGAAAAAGTAGAGGGGAGAATGATTAAATCGTACAAAGAAAAATACCGGAAGGGAAAGAGACACCGGTGGAGGAATTAGGGAAAAAACCTCAATTTTTCACACGCCCTGAAATTGGCATGACTTTTGTGGCTGAAACTAGCACCAACTGGCGCGACTTGCTCACTGAAAACTAGCACCAATGGCCAATTGGCGCGGGTTGCTAACTAACAACTAGCGCCAATTGGCTCTACTGTCAGAAAAATAAAAGTGCCAATGCCTAAATAGGAAAACACAAATAATTTCTCCCAACCAAGACCAGACTCACCACTTCAAGAAAAAACTAAAAGATCATAATTGATGAAAAACATAGGAACAAACAGGGAAAAGGTCGTTCGACTAAATCTGTCAAATGAATAAGACCTCAAAGAGTGAAAAACTCAAAGGAAAATCCCCAGTGGAGTCGCCAATTTGTTGTCCAGGTAAATCCCCTCTACGAACAGAGGCGATCCCTCTAGCCCTAGAGTGGGTCTACCAACTACGGGAACATACTAACATCTACCTTCCTAGATTTTAAATGAAATTTAGAGCAAGGAATATGACCTACCTTGTCTTGAAGCTATGTTATCTTCTTCTGTTGAAGCCTCTTGATCTGTCGCTCTTCTCAAACTCGATACACGTTGCTACCAATGTTCGATTACCTACACAGGCAGTCAAGACACCACGACAAGCATAAAACCAAGACAAACATAAAACAATTACAACCTATCTAACTGATCAAGGAATGCTAGAAATCTCATTATAATTGTAAACAAGAGTGGAAGATAAACATCAGATGCATTTTACTATGATAAAGACAAGGGGAGTTTACAACCAAGCCTTGATGTTGAGGCTCTCCTTCGGCAGGTCTGTATCCAAGCACGTTTTCCACACCCTCATGAACAAAGTTCCAATATATCACTATGTTCTCAACACACACAAACAATCACACTCTGTACTATTCTCCAGAAGCTATGATTGCTTCTTCTCTATGCTAACTTTTTCAGCTATTTATTCAACTAGCACATCAATGGAAGATGGCTATATTTATAGAGGAGAGAAGGAGGTTGGGATCCCTACAATAGTGGCAGGGAGGCCTTATCCCTTGGGACGTTTCCCCATAAGGTGGAAACAAGAGGCCAAAGGAGGAAGGTCGTGGTTATTCAGTCGAACCACTCCCTATGACTCATCCACAAAGTTGTTGTAATTTAAACTTCGCCTATATTTTTTTTAAAACCTACCATAAAAATATTGGCACGAGTGCTTAACTAGGATAGAGCACCAACTGGTGCGGGCTCAATTTTAAATTCCCAGTTTGGTGCGAGGAGGTAAAGGGCTACTCGCGCCAAGGCAAAAATAGGGATTTTCACAGCTCTGCTTAGGGAAATGTCAACAAGAAGAATGTTTCCTTCATCAAAAGGGATGCAAGGATATAATTTGCAAGGCATGACACTTGTTATTGGTCACAGAAATGACCCTCTAATGGGTGAGATGGGGATCTCAGGGACAGTGACAAAATGCCGTGTAACAACTTCAGTGTTGCATGCTTTCACTCACAAGTGCATCGGTAGGCCCTGGTCATGCAACATAGCTCATGCAGCACCCACAATCGTTCTATTCTTCCTCTCTGTGACCCCATTATACTGTGGGTTATGAGGTGCTATGAGTTCTCTTCGAATTCCTTCTTTTCTACAGAAGTATTTGAATTTGTTTGAGATATATTCACCACCATTATCACTCCACAGAGCCTTCACTTTCTTCCTCGACTCCTTCTCTAACAATGCTTTAAACTCACTAAACTATGAGAATGTTTCCCTCTTCTTCTGCATGAAGAAGATCCAGCATCTACGAGAATATTCATCAACAAATATAACATAATACCTGTGTTTTGATGTTGAAGCAATCAAGAAAGGTCCACAAACGTCTGTGTGAATTCTCTCCAATATCACCGAAGCACGGTTCTCCTTCTCATGAAAGGTGGTATTCACAAAATTACCCATAGTAAATCCCTTGCACTGATCTGACTACACAAGAGTGCCCTTGGGAAGTCCAGTGTAAATCTGCTGCAAAATCTTCAAGGCGCCATGGTGAAGATGGCCCAATATCCTGTGCCATAATTTTCCCTCATCCCAGCTCACCACTTCTTTTTCTTTTCCCATCATTGCAACACATCCATCTACCTCCAGCTTGTAGATATTCTTAACTCGAATCCCTATCTTCTCGGTTTGACCCATTTTTTTTATGTCGAAGGAAATTTTTTCCCTCGCTGAAAACAATGTCATAACCTCTGTCTTCCAACATTATGACTAAGACCAATTTCTTCTTCAGACCTAGAACATGCATAATATATTTCAACAAAAATGGTTTAACTGACTCCCAACCCGACAGTTTCTCCCGTCCATTGACAGAGTCTTCGTAGCTATGCCAACTCTTCGGAAGCCCAAGGAGAGCCAAGCTCACCAAGTCATCATCATCAACTGTAATCCCCACACTTCCTAGTTCATCCCTACATTGGACAAACTTCGTGAGATATTTTGGAATACTATCACCCTTCTCCATTTTTATTTTTCTGAGCTTATCTTTCAGCGCCAACTTCCTCTGGTCGCTGCTGCTTTGGAAAATATCTGTCAAAGCCTTCCAAATTGCAAATGGAATGGATTTCCCGTGAAGGCTTGACACAATATGGTCCTTCACACCTTCCAATAGAATTCTTCTTGTCTTTGCTACCTTATTTTTTCATGTGTCAAGTCCTGCAGCATCACTAGAAGCAGGCTTAGGAACATCGTTATCGATGAACTCCTTCAGTCCACTATATTCAAGCACCACCTCCATCCTATCCTTCCAGGCTATGAAATTCGAGCGACCCTCAAGGGCATACTCAAATCGCAACCCATTGAAATAAATTTCAATGAATACTCAACTATCACACCAAGAAATTTCTGCAGCAAGTTCAAATTATCCACCAACAAAAAACTCAACACTTATTCACAATTGAAATCTCCAGTGATCAATATTGCTTTGATACCATGTAGAAATTTATTAATACTGATGATGTATTACCGGATTCTCCTAATCTAACAATATTTATCTTCTTGCTAAATACAGAATCCTTCCACTGTTAAACTTGTGGACATTTAAAACTCAATTACAAACACATATGAATAAATTCAACCGCACATAACACATTTGTTTAACGGGAAATCTTAAAGCTAAAAACCCCAACTATCATATATTATGTATATCAATGGAATCATGTAATAATCTCATACAAAGCTTAGTACATCAAGCTCTCAGTACAATCAACAATCATTACACACTGTCATGTAGAAATTTGCATCTCCATGCACCAATTTCCTGCCTCCTGACAACCTGCCTCCATTGCACAATCCCTGCTGAAGAAGACCTCTAAATTAATTCGAATTGGCCTTGCCTTGACTAGGAAATTCTCATTGGCAACTCCAATGTGTGTCAGATGCATTGAATGCATCACTATAGTCACAACGGATAGTCCATCTCACCCTTTCAAATATCTCTCCACTGGGTCTCCACTGGAACTGACATGCACTATAGTTAGCTGTTGTATATGTTCAGTTGTTAGTGATTTATTAGTTGTGAATTAATTAACTAATTAATTCACTAAACTCTCACTAGTGTATCTTTCAGTTAGAATAGATACAACTAGCTCAACTGATTTTAACTCCATTAACTGAGTTAAACTAAATAACAACTCCTGTAACAACTCTTCCAACTCTGTCATAACTTTGCTACTTCAATTCTAACTGAGTCCACCATGCATGAGCCACCAATAACCCTAGGAATTGTGTAATTCCTTCAGCCCACTGATTTTCCAAATCTATTCTCTAAAATAAAGCGGTCCAAGAGAATAAGTTGATGTTTATTGATGGATTATTATGAAGGGCTAATAATAATCGACATGCACCTATTTTTAGATTGACGATCTATAAATAGACTTCACCTAATATTATAAAAATATAATTTCATCTATTTTTCCAACTTGATTAACCATCTACAAATAGCATCCTGCAACTTATAGAATATGCTCACCATGTCTCAAAATAGACATACATCTAAAAATAGCCTGCGGGCCCCACTTCGTGAAGGTGCTTAATTTTCACTAAGCTCATCATCTTGTTGAATCTCAACACATAAGACAAGTCACCAATAATGATGATGAGATTCAAGGTACCTCAGTACAATCTAACAAGTGCGAATGAATGATTTGAAGTCGAACACTTGATCTAATCTACCAATCAGGAGACATTGATGTATTCTCACTATCGATAGCAAAGGAGTCGGCCACTAATTACTGCAAACCCTAAGGTACTAAAAATAGACTCTAGAACTTGTTCCGAGAGAAATGCATCTGAGTCGATGGAAAAATATTTGTTGGAAGGGAGACATTAATGCATCCCACATCAGTTCAACACGAGTGTAACCTGCAGGCCAATAATCTGGAAGGAATAAGACGAAGAAAGATGAAGTAACCAACCTGAAGCATGTTCTGGCATACATAAAATGTAGCTAGCGCATGACAGAAACCCTCTTAACCAACCAATAATTAAAGCTGACATCGAGGCGTGGAATCTGACAATAGGGTCAAATGGAAACTAAGGTACTGCACAAATCCCAATGTGTGATAATGAAAGTTGACGTTGAACACAAGGGAAGCCACTCAGTCAAAGACCCATGATGTTGATCAAATTTTGAGCACAATGTCACCTATCAATGATGGAAATAGGGCCAGGGTGCGACTCTAGGTTTACTCTCAGAGAAATTTTTTGAAGTCGATAAGAGAAAAACTGCCAACAAGAAGTCAATGGAGACCTTTATAACTAGCATGAGCAAAGGACCAAATATCTGATGTGATAGAACATAACTATGACAGACTGGATATGGCCAACGAAAAAATGAGTCAAGAGACACCGCAGAAAGGCCGACTTAGGTTTACTTTTCTTTAACAAAATAACGACTCAAATGTGACTATATGGTAGCATATGATAAGTTTGTATAAGCTTCTCATGCAGGAGGCATGAACAAACCCTCCATATGATTGGAAGAGATAACCAACCGGGGGAGTACTGACTCAATAACAAGGTTATGGCTCTCCCAAGTCAAACTAAAGCCATCCCAATGGAGAAAAGAATTTGCTTTTTGTGCTTTGTTCAAGGGTGACACAACTGAATTTAGCTTCCATCAAACATGGAAGTAATGTCCCATTCCCACTATTTTTGAAATATTTTTTTTTTTCTTTTTCATATTAAAAGCCTGAAAAAGAATAAAAGAATTCCTATAGTACAATGGAAATAATGAGTGTCGGGAAATAGATGCACTAGTTCTCGAGATTGGAACAATCCTATGCTTAATGCAAGGTGGAAAAACTGGTAAATGACACTCAGAGGAATTTTATGTCCATGGGAAAAGGGTGTCAAGTTGCAGATGCTAACTACATGGTCAAAAAGTGGCTTATACACGAGTCCAAGTGAAGTCAATTTAAGGCCAAAAGATACAAATATTCGACATGCAATGCAACAGAACAACTTAACATGAGGGATCCTCTAGGGTATAAAGTCAGTAAGATAGCGAAGAAGAAGGAGAATCAATCTTCATCGAAAAGGTCATGACGGGACTAAAGAGGACTCTCGAGCCTACACAATTTTTGCAGCATGGGCAACATATGATAGTGGGATCTTACTAGGAAGCCCATGTAAAGGATGGCTCTACCATCATATCATGATTTTATAAATCGGTGAGTGAAAATGGTTTCAATAATCATAACATGATGGGGTCGACCCTATGGCAAGATATTACAGTATGGAGGCTAGAATACAGAATGCAACGGAAAATGGATTTCCTTAACCTATATGCCAGTGTTGAAAAAAATACCTGCCATGATAGGTCAGCGGTCATGGAATCGAAGCAGTAAACAATGTCTCAAAATCTTCAATTGGTCCTAAAAACAACCGATCCCAACACTTGAAAGCCAAAAAGGTTCATAAAGTTTAATGAATTCAAAAAATAGACACAAGCTTTATAAAATTGGGTTCTAATTTTTTTTTTTTTTTTTGGTATAAATAGACATTTTTGACTTACATTTTTCATTTGTGCATTGGAAATTTGCAGAAAAAGTCATTGTAGAAAAAAACCAACAACTTCAATCCGCCCAATTTCTCAACCGGATCACTACGAATCTTCTAGGTGATTCTATCAAACTCATTCCTAGTGAATTTATTAATCAATTCAAGATCTTTTCAAATCATTTGACTATAGAAATATTAATTTTAGACTAAACCTCTACATATACGCAGGTTGACTATATTGAAGTCACGTGTATACGTGATTGTGTATGAAAGAAACCCGTGTATGCACAACAAAATATTTAAATCAAAGATTTTAATGGATGAAAACTTGATTGATGCTGGATGACTATCAGTTGGAGAGAGAGGGAACATAGTGCCATTGATAATGAAGTAATGGAAGATCCTTTGTCACTAGATGCCCTTAGAGGACGTGGTTTGTTAGAATTATTCAAAATGCCAAACATGAAGACAAATACAAGATTGCTTGAAATGCTTGTGAATTATTGGCATCCATAAGAGGATGCATTTATGATTGATTAGATGCCTCTGTGGATTGAGATATAATATGTATACTTCATTATTGGACTTTCCTAGAGAAGAGAGCTAGTAAACTTGCAAGGGAAGGCCCTAGGATGACTCACTATAGAAGACTACATTTGACTCTATTTTTCTATGGATACTCAAAAGTTTGGGACTCAGATCCAACTAAGAGATGTATAGGGATTACACATGAAAATCCTTCTTTTCACCATTGTCTGAGTAGCTGGATCAACATCATTGCATCAAGCCTTACGAGCTACAATGAGTTTGGCAACAGATTTCCTAACTACATTATATGATTGGTGAACAAATTTACTAACCAACTTGAAAAAGCAATTTACTTCAATTCGGAAGGGTAAGACTAAGCACTTTGGGTATGGAACTATCCTTTGCACATTGATTTTTGAGAGATTACCCAAGCTTCGATCCAAGGTGATTTCAATGATCAGAAAACCAACAGATCCATGCATAGCAAGGTGGGTTGACCTGATGAGGAGACTAGGGGGTGGCGAGGTCCCTAGGACTACCTTTGATGATGAATTCTTCCTTTGGTGGGGAGAACAAGTGACCACCATTGAGGATTACCCCTACGTAGGTATGTAATTTAGAGCAGACCCAGATTTTCCACTTCCACCCGGAGCTGCATGGGGAGCAATTGGTAAGATTGCTTTTTATGATTTTATGATTTATTTGATTTTTTGGATTTTCAAAAAACTTGAAATGAACATACTTACAAAATTATTGAGCATGACACAGATGTTGGATCAGTAAGACCTGAGGGTCTGCTGAGGCTCAAGCGAAATGGAAGAGAGGGAAAAAAATGTCGCAAGTGTTCCTGAAAGAGTCCTTCACGCCATACTGAGGAACCTAGAGGGTTTAACCTTCCAAGTGCCTATGGCTGTAGTGGAGGATCTGTTAGAGGCTATTTAGAGATGTGTGGTTGGTGCACCATGAGATTGGGTGTGATTATTTCGACGTGTGGCAACTTCCATAGTCTTCTTCTGGGATGCTCATCTAGGGCAGGGCCCTTAGACATAGATTTTAGGATGAATTGATCTTTTTGTGATAGACATGATCGAGCACAAGTCCTACTTTTGTAGGAAATTTTTTGTCCAATTTTGTACAAAATTTTGAACACATGACTCTTATCTATATACAGGCGATTGCGAGATGTGACTCTCTCATATATACAATGATGATTGATGATTGATGATGTTTTTAATGTGATGAATAAAAAATATGCCAATATAATGCTTGATTAGCTAATGAATCAACATATGTGTTTTCTAATAATGGGATATGGATATATGTAATGAAATTAAATGATCTCTGTAATAAACACACTATTAGAAACCGACAATATAAATAAGGATCTCTGACTCGATAGATGTTATTCAATTGAGACACCACTAGTTGTGAGTCCAAGCATACTACTAACGAACCAATACCAAGAGATATTGCTTCAGACAGTAGATCGACCACAACAATATATTCTGTAACATTATTCGAAGCAGGACCAATACATATGCCCCTTGAGACTAACAACTAACCGGATGGATAATAAATTACCCAAGTCACGGAAGCCAAATTCCAGGTATGTCGACTAGCACCATAGACAAAGCCTAAATAGATCATATCATCCATAGATACCTACCAAGGCATATCAAAAATATCAATGTCCAATAAAACCGATAGATAAATATGCACAAAAAATACAATATGTACAAATCAAAGCAAATGCTAGGCACAAGCCTGGGCATAATACTTTTTAAGATAGAGCTCATTTTTGGGCTCCACAGCTCGTTTCCATTAAAATCAACCAATTCATAAGCTCTCTTTTTTAGGAATCTTTTAATGATGAAAGGACTGTACCACATGGATTCAAACTTACCTGCCCCCAAGGCATCCTTATCTTGATCATATACCAGGACGAGGTCGTCTTCAAAGAAAACCCTACATCGCATAGTCTTATCATACTGAACCTTCACCCTTTTCTTATGAGCCTTGTTAATCGTGGTTGCATCTCGATGTTTCTCATCAAGGTGTTCCAAAAAAACAAGGTGTTCTTCAAGACTGGTAGTGTTTGGAAGAAGTTCAACAACTAGCTTAAGGGAAGGAATTTTGCATTCTACAAGGAATATTGATTCCAATCCGTAAACCAATTGAAAAGAGTGAAACCAGTTGTAGTCTTAATTGACATCTGGTATTCCCATAGCATAGGATACAATGTAACGTGCCAATTAGATCAATATTTATTGATCGTCCTTTGCAATATAACCTTCAAGGATTTATTCATGGCTTCCACTTTCCCATTGGCCTGAGGATAATAAGGAGATAAATGATGTTATCGAAAACCTAAATTCAGAGCCAATTCAACAATCATAGAGTTCTAAAAATGACTGCCATGGTTAGTGACAATATCTTTAGGATTATCAAAGTGAGAAATGACCTAGTTGAAATAAATAGGGTTTTTGCTTCACCATCGTTCGAAAATTTAGGGATGGCCTCGTCCCACTTGTTGAAGTAGTACACTGCTACAATGATATACTTATGACCCTTTGTTGAAGGCAGGTTACAAGTTGTAAAATTTATTCCTCACTTTGTGAACGGACCAACTGTAATAACAGTAAAGAGCGGAGCTGGATGAGAGCGCATTTTCCGAGTATAAACTTGACAAGGATGAAATTTCTTGACTGCTTCAACACAATCTTTGAAAATTTAAGGCCAAAAATATCTGGCACACGGAATTTTTTGGGTTGTAGCAAGCCTAGATAAATGACCACCACAAGCTCCACTGTGGAAATCATTCAGCACAACCTCAACTTCTTCTACAGTTAAGCAACGTCTAAGGATTGAATCAAACCTGTGACGATATAAAGTTTCACCATTGAGAACATAGCTTTTCGCCAAGTGATGTGATTTTCTACGCTCATCCTTCGAAAAAGTGAGGGGAAACTTCGAATTCTAAAGGTATATAATAATATCCAGATACCAAGGATCTTGTGAATAAATAAGGAAAAAATGTTCATTAGGGAATGATTCCTCATAAACTATTTCTTCTCCACAAGGAAACTCATAGATTAATTCTGCAAATATCAATGATTTCTTGGATTTAGCAGACAATAACTTGAGATTGAATTCTTGTAAAATAAAAATCCATCTATTATATTTTCCCCCAATCACTCGCCTACTAAGAACAAATTGAAATCGATTAACAGCTTCCAAAACAAAAGTTTTGCAAAACAGAATATAATATCTAAGTTGCTAGACAACATGGAGTGCTGCCAAAACTAACTTCTCGATGGGATAATATCGCAATTTAGGATAATCACATGCTCAGAGAGACAATCGTCTTCATGAGCCAAAACTATCGAGAACTATACCTCAACTTAGATAATAAATCACATGCTCAGAGAGACAATCGTCTTCATGAGCCAGAACTATACCTATTGTTGATTTTGCTACATCAAGATACAAGAGGAAATACCAGCTACAATCAAGCAGAATCAATAAAGGAGCATAGGTTAATGCCTTTTTAAAAGCATAAAACAAGCGTTGAGTGAAGTAGTCCCATAGGAATCGAACTCCTTTTTTCAACAATCTCATAAATCCTTTCATAATCTCAGCATAGTTGATAATGAATCTCCTCAAGAAATTGTCTTTTCCTTAGAGACTCTGAAGTTGACGAATGGTAGATGGGGGATAAAATTGAAGTATTGCCTCAACCTTGAGAGGATATACATGAATCCCTTCAGTAGACACTATGAATCCCAATAACTGACTAGATGTGACTACGAAAGCGCACTTATTTGAATTCAATTGGATTTTATAATGATGACATCTTTCAAAAACCAATCGAAGATGATGAGGATGATCAATTATCTTTTGATAATGAGTAGCTAAGTAATCCAAATAAGCTTCGATGATATGCTTATATCGTGGAAAGCATAATACATGGCCTATTGGAAAGTCACTCCAGCATTTTTGAGACCAAAAGGAATCTTCTTATATGCAAAATTACCCCAGGGGAAAATAAAAGCAGTCTTATGTTGACCTTCAGGATGGATATTAATTTTATTATAACCTGAGAAACCGTCCATGAAGGAGAAAATCTCATTCCCCGCACACTCATCTATAATTTCATCAATAAAGGGTGTGGGGTAATTATCTTTATCACATGCCTTATTCAAATATCTAAATTTTATGCACACATGGATCGTTCCTTGTTTCTTGCCCTCCAGGACTAGATTTGAAACCCATTTAGTCAAAGGAACGAGGTATATAAAACCTGCCTTAAGTAACTTCTCAACCTCAGCCTTGATAGCTACAACTTTTCTAGGATTTACCAGTCGAAGCTTTTGCTTTATAGGCTTAGAATTATCATAAGTCTTGATCTCATGTTAGAAAATTGATGGATCAATTCCAAACATTTCCTTATAATACCAAGCTAACACATCACAAAATTATTTAAAAAGATCAGTATAGATTTGAATCTCTTCAGGGAAACACTCTGGTCCGCTGAAAAAATTCTCTATTACAATGGGATCCCTAGATATGTTCACCGGAATCATTTCCAAAATGATAAACATATTACCTTTGGCAAAAATTTGTGCTAGAGCTAAAGGGTTTAGAATTGGGTGAACATGACGAGTTGACGAAGGGCTAGACAATCTTAACTCAACTTCACGTAAATATAGTAAAGAATATGACAATGATGCAAATCATCCCATGGTATTTCCACACCTATCATTGCTTCTAGAATTTCCTCCGTAAATGGTAATATAGTATCAAGGCAGTCCAAAGAAGAAGTCAAGTTAAGGGTCCAAGTCGGAGCCACATCTCCATCCAAATCCTCTAGTGAAAGAGGAACCAGATTGAAATCTGCAAATTTAACAATAGATTGATAATAAATTTTTGCTATAGACATAGGATATTCCATTCCACCCACTTTCCCTTCTTCTAATGTGGTGGTAGAAAAGGGTAAGGGCCAAGGATCCAAAAAATAATGAGTTCGAAAGAACTCTCTTTGGGAAGGAACTTTGGAATATGAAATAGGATTTATATGAACAACAGGAGGTGGAAGATCAAAGGTACCCATCAACGAGGCATACATCCCTACTCCTAGATTCTCCATAGGTTTCTTTTCATTCTTCACCAAGGGAACAGTAGAATCAGAGGATGCATTGGAATCTATCTAAGAATAATCCATCTAATCAACAGTAACAATTCTCCCTTCATGGGGACAACATAGGATGCGAGAAAATGAAGATACAATGGCATCCATCTCATAAATTCAATTTTGTCCCAATAGAAGGTTATAGTCCAAATTAGCAACAACTATTTCTACTTCGATATTGACTACCTAGCCCCCAACAGAGATGGGCAAGGCAGGAACAATGTTATGTGCCCTACGAGAATGACCATCAAATGCAGTCAAGAGAGTAGGTGAAGGAACAACTTGAGGAGATTGAATAGCTTTCCAACATGAGATATACATGACACATGTGGAAGCTCCTTCATCAACTACAGTTCGAAAAATATTGATATTTTTATACGTAGATTTAATCTGAAAATCCATATGATGAGGACACCTCTTCTTAAGATTTAACATATCGAATGTAATAATAAGAGAGTTCTTTGGATCTACTACCCTGATCATAGTGAGCAGCGCACTCCTTTGTGCTAGGCACGATTGGAGTACCTCCAACACAGACATAGCACAAGGACTCTAAGCCAGATCTTCTACAATGTAGTAATTTTGAGCTGCCTTGGCATTAGGGTTAATCATCGAATGTTTGGCAGAACCTTTTGCCATGCGAGGTATAGGCTCAACTACGTACCTCTCAATATGGAGTGGCTTGGAAGTATCAGGAGAGGCCTTAGCCTTAGAATATTCATATTCACCATATTCAGGTGATCGCGTGGCAACATCAATGTGAGCACTCATCATGTATGCATTTGAAGAATTTCCCCCCTACTGGTTGCCCCCTGTGGGAGCTCCAGTATTTTCATTCGTGCCAGCAAGTGTTTAATACCCTTGAGGAAAAGGGTTAGTTAGGATAACCTAGGAACTAGAAGAACCTTACTGAGCCGACAAGCGCTAAGCATCCCGAATCTTAGGGAAAATATGAGTGATATGGTCTCTAGTGCACAATTTGCAAGAAAACTTGACTTTATTTTTTTACTCACTATTTCCCTCTCCAACATTATTTTTGGGTTTGTTTACATTATCCTTCCCATCCTTATCCTTTTTCTTATTATTTCCTTTATTCTTCCCATCAGGTTGTTGATTTCCTTTGGGTTTATAGGATTGGACAATATTAATCGTTAAATGCTAGGAAGGCATATACACTGACGACATAGCCTGAATAGAAGGAGAAGTTTGTAAAGACAATTGCTGCAATCGATTCAAAAGGTTAGTCGTATTACTATAGATCGAACCAACTAGCCTGTTGATAGGGGGACCTAGCTTCGGCTTGGCTAAATCTATCTTGGAATGAGGAGCATCTGGAAAAATCTTATTAAGAATCCTAGACTGAGAATAGATAAGTTTTAAATGTTGGGCTCTAAAGATAACCTTCTTTTCAGTGAATACCCTAGAAAGAGAAACATCCTTTGAGATTTCTGGCTATAAGGATTTTAAGAACCATTCAAGAAGGAATTCATTGGGAATATTAGCTTTAATAAGCATATTCCTTATCCTCCATTCCTGAATATGGTCAGAAATGTGAGCTGCCTTATCTTGCTGGAAGTTGGACAAAAGCATAGTTCCAGCATCATACTAAATGAGCAACTGAAAATGATTCAAGAACATAGTAGCCAATTCACCAAATGAAGAAAAGGTGTTCCCAGTAAGCTCTATGTACCATTTATCAACATTTCCAGTCAAGGTGCGTTGAAACAATATCAACCTAATTGAATCATCAATAAGGGAGTTATATGAGCACCATAAGTGGAAATTTGTGATATGGTCAGCTGCATATTCACTATTATTCCATTTGAACTTTTTAATGGCCAATGGAAGCTTGGTAGGAACCAGAGGCCAAGCTGAGCTTTCGATAGATCTGGAAAATTTAGCGTTGCCAGGAATGGTAAGCACAGAGGACCTTGATAATTCCATCCACCACGAGAAGGATTCCTAATATTTTGAAAAGAATAACCTGAATTTTTTGAGGCACCAGGCTGCCAAGGATTTTTTGTAGAATATACTAAACCATAAGGAAAACCTTGTGGTCCAGAGAAATTCGAAGTGGGACCTCCTCCTGCCAAAGGGTTACCATAAACAAGAATTTTCCCCCAATAGAAGTATTAAAAGAAGATGATACCCCTTGGTAAGGGTTCCATGCATTAGCTAAAGGAGAAAAACCCTAAGAGGTTCCTACAGAGGAAAAAGGCACGTTCCCCTATTGACAAAACATGAACTGATTCCCAGTTCCTAAACCCCTAAAATTAGGGTTCTGGCCTTGAAAAGTATTGAAACCTTGAACTCCTAGAAAAGGATTGAAACCTTGACCTTGCACAAAGAAAGGAAAATAACCTAAGGAAGGGTTAGAATGAGGAATACGACCACTTCCAAAGGGAAACCCCTGAAAAGAGGTTGATCCACTAACCATAGAAGACATGGGTGTGGAGACAACAAATGCGGTGGTGAAAGAAACTGGGGGAATTTCACTAGAAGGCATCCCAAATGAAAATGAACCAATATGGGAAGTAAAAGTGTGGGTGTCCCCACTCGAATATGGAATGAAGGTAGAGCCAAAATTTGTAGTACTAGGAGTGATAGTCGATATAGAAATTGTTCCTCCTCCTTCAATCAAAAGAAGAGTATGCACACTAGAAGTACTCATAGCTGAAATTGTATTCTCAATAGTGGTCTTAGAAAGAAAAGAAGGAGAAAAATGAGGGCTTTCCAGCCTCTGAGTTGGGGTCCCACCATATAATATAACATCCGGAAAAATATCAAAAAGAGGGGAGGAAGGAGTAACTGGAGGTTCAGGAATCCCTTCAACCTCGACTCCTTCTGCCGAGAAAAGAACCATAGAAAGGAGTGGAGTACTCCTCTCTAAATCATGACTAACACTAGGATCACCCTCAGAAATTATAGCCCCTAATGGAGGATCATTCTTCAATGTGTTCGATGCTACTTATTAGAAATCACTAGCATAATTGCGCCTACACCTTCTAGAAGAAGGCTTGGCACTCATGGGAGAAAGCCCACGAAGCCTCCTAGATCGACGAACTGATCAATCAACCACTTTTAGTTATTAATAGAACTTATAAAGACTCAAAAAATTACAAATCTATGGGAGCCTAGGAGAAAAGAGAAATATCCAAAAATTTCCCTAAATATTCAGCCAATCAAGTAGCTCTCAAGTTTTTCCGCTTCGAGTGATTAGGACCGGACACCAAAATACAAGAAAGCCAAAATATAAGGACCTTCCGAAAATAGTTTGGGGTAATTACGCGACAGGCCTACTAGCGAAGGTGACAGAAACAGTTACGCTGACCTTCAGACAAAAGCCTTTGTTGGTGCAAGTACCCAAGCTTCACAAGGGCACCATCTAGAAGTACTAATGAATGTGATTCAACGTTTGCCTTATGTACCATGGGTATTCCCCCCTGCAGTCACCTATGTGATACCTAGGAATGGCAACTAAGGTCACCAATTTGTATCAACAGTTGGGCGGAACAGCCTTTGGTCGGGATCCAACAAGTAGGAGAGGGGGGATCCCTCTTCCTTGCTTTCACTCACCCTTGTGCTTGACTCCCTTTTTAGGAGAGCTTTCTTGGAAAGCTTAACAAGACCGGGTTTCACTCTTTTAATCAAATTATAATTTTAAATTTAGAGTGGCTTTGGAGATTTAACCCTTCACACACCTATTCCAAGGCCTTAATGACCTAGACTAGTTAATGTTTTTAATGACAATTCAAAAATATTCTAGTTCATTTTAAATTTTATCGCTTGATTTTAAAGGTTTTTCTTTTAAGTTAGGGGTGAAATGGAGGTGCAACTTGTGGTGTTATGGATGCAAGAAGAAATCAATAGAAACCTAATACATGAAAAATGAAAATTTTTCTTTGATGAAAAGAGATTTATACAAAGAGAAATATGAACAAGCTAATGAAAGAAAAAAAAATCTTTACCTTTTCAAAATACACCCGCACACACTCAAAATCTACAAAAGACTAAAAATTCTTACAGTGCAACTACTCTAATGAAAACTACCAATGCAAGATTCTAGGACTACTCTAAAGAAAAAGAAAATGTATTTCCCAATAAAGAGGTCTCAAAAATTGAAACAAAAGAAAGGAAAAATTCAAACAATAACTTCTCACAACAAACATGCAAAAAACTTGATACAAAATGGGGCAAATTCAACCAATAACTTGTCCCAAAACCAAGCGAATTCAACCAAATGACAAAATTTACATTTGCTCAAAAACGATAAAAATCCTTAAAACAAAATCAAAATAAAAAGAAAAGGCAAACAAAGATGTCCTTTTCTTTTTAGGGAAGCAAGAAATTCCTTGAGAAAGGAAAAAATACCCAAAAACTCAAAATCACCAAGCTGAACAAAAAATACCTCCAATTCCTTAAGCCATCAACATCATTTTCATGAAAAGGCTTAATAAGAGGAAAGAGGTAACTAACTAAAACAAATGACCTGATTAGCAGTAGAGAACTCCAGCAAACAAATAAACTTAAGAAAATCAAGAAGACTATTCAATATTTCCAGAAATGCTTTCTCAAAAACCAAGAAAAACCAAGAAAGCCAACAAAAGAAAAGCAAAAAGTGAAACAATAATAAGGCTAAGCATGAGAAAATTGACACTAACTAACTATCCCAAATGTTCAGAAAAACCACGAAATTTAGCAAGAAGCCCTGGTTCCAAACCCAAAACTCAAATTTCACAAAGAAAGGCAAACCCTAGGTTGACTAGGTTTTCAACAAGAAAGAGAGGAGATTGATAAAAGGTAGAAAGAAACACTTTCTAGACACATCAAATATTCAACAGTAGTGGCCATAAACAGGAAAAATACTTTATGGGACTCAAAATATCAAAATTTTCATTTAAAACGGGCCATATGCAGCTTGATAGTGAGTAACTAGCGAGCATACATGACTGTGTACAAGGAAACCATCGTATATGCGTGTTTCTTTGCAGAAAAATGTGTATATATGCGAATGTTTAAACTAGAAAGCATGTATAAAAGGGGAAGTATAGAAAAAATAAAAAATCCAAGCCTGATCCAGAAGATCGAGACTTTTGCCTCGATGGATAGTGAACCAAAGAAACTGAAAAAGTGATCAAACCAATAAGAGAACCCAAATCCAAAGAGAAACAACCCAAACTAGGAATTTCATGGATGCAATCCTAGTGGAGTCACCAATTTTGTTACGAGATAAATTGCCCTAGGGTTTGGGTTGAGAACCCCAACAGAGCAAGAAGCATACAAAAGCAAGAAGCAAGAAAATATATAGTCCTAATTCTTAAACTAGTAAAATTGGGAGAAGAGGCCTTACCCATAGGTACTACGTTTGAAGGCGGTCTCACAAGGTTCAAACCCTATGCTTATCCAAGTTCTTCAAAACCTGCAACTCATTCAAGAAAAACACATAGACTAGTAATAATTGAAATCATGTTTTAGATGTCAGCGTTAGATCATATAAGCTTATAAACAAAATAACATGAAATCAACCATAACAAAATCATAACATGTACAAAGCATAAATATCACGACATTAGGAATGGGACAACGCTTCTTTATTGATGTATGTAAAGATGTGTGGAGGAATACCACTTGATTCAGCCATGGCTCCAAGCGAAACCATCCTTCGGATCCGCCCATCCGAAGTCTCAACAATATCCTTCCATAAGAATATACAAGAATGTCACATAGGAGGAGTGAACATCTCTATGGGGGAAACAAGGGTTTCCAAAACCTGGGAAGTGTAGGAGGCACAAGGCTGTATTAGACTTGATCAGGGACTAAATGGCTATAATATCAATCTGTCTGGATGTTTTGTTCATGCTTCAACTGTTAGGATGGTGATTTTTTTCATGGAGGTTTGGATGTTTTTGTAAACCTCTTTTAGAAACTATTTGGTACCAATACTTTTGGCAATAATGAAAACTTCAAACTACATATTACAAAGGGAGGAATCATAAATTGATATTTTCTAAGAATGTTTATATATTAAAAGCTGCAGAGGATTACCACACTAATTTATCTACGTGAGGTTTTATAGTAAAAACTACAAAATATTACCACACTAATTTATCTTAGGCATTAACCAAAGCAAATGTAACACACCAATATATACACCCATCAAGCTAAAATCATTATCCACCTTTGCGTTAAACTTATACGACCCTCTAAATTATCACACTGACATTAGATGTATGCTTATCTGCCTGGATGTTTTGTTCATGCTTCAATTGTATTTCACCAATTTTTATTCATTTTAAATGGAATTGTTTAATTTTTCAAATTTTTTATTTATTTAGTTAAATTTCTACTCATTCTAATTTTAATTGTTTATGATTTTATTGATTTAATTAAATATATATTTTTAAAAGATAATTTCATTTTAAATTAATCAAAATTTTGATTAAAAATTTAACTTTAATATTAAAATATATTTTTAAAAGAAACAAACTTATGCTTAAAATAATGCAACTTAAAATTATTGAGGAAAAAAAAGTCAAAAGATTTTAGTCCAGTGGTTTAGTGAACAATTTGTTCCTTCGATGGTATTTTATGGTATTTATAAAATACATAGTTGTACTTGGTTTAATAGTTGCAAATGATGTTTCTAAATTACTATTACACAAAAAAAATTATTGTGTTTTAGAAAAACAAACAAACAAAATTGCTTTGCCATAAACATTTAACCCAAACTTGTGGTCAAAAAAACTTATAAACCTAAAATATTCAATAACAAGTACGTAATATGAAAATGGAGAGGTTAAATTCAATAGATAGTAATAAAATCACTTTATTTAGAGGTAGTCTTGTTTTGTTTCTCTAGAGGTCAAAATTTCAAAAATTTTAATAGGTTTTTTTTTTAATCTCTCATTTTAAGTAGTTTTATTGGTAATTTTATCATTTTGTAAATAAACCAACTTTTTCACATAATTATTGAATTTATGTCTATCTATTGAAAACTTCATTGATGCTGGATGACTATCAGTTGGAGAGAGAGGGAACATAGTGCCATTGATAATGAGGTGATGGAAGATCCTTTGTCACTGGATGTCCTTAGAGGACGTGGTTTGTTAAAATTATTCAAAATTCCAAACATGAAGACAAACACAAGATTTCTTGAAATGCTTGTGAATTATTGGGATCCATAAGAGGATTCATTTATGATTGATCAGATGCCTCTATGGATTGAGATAGAATACATATACTTCATCATTGGAATTTCCCGCAGAAGAGAGCCAATAAAATTGCAAGGGAGGGCCCCAGGAGGACTCACTGTAGAAGACTACATTTGACTCTATTGTTCTACGGATACTCAGAATTTTGGGACTCAGATCCAACTAAGAGATGTATAGGGATTACACATGAAAATACTTATTTTCACCATTTTCTGAGTAACTGGATCAACATCATTGCATCAAGCCTCATGAGATACAATGAGTTTGACAACAGATTGCCTAACTACATTATATGATTGGTGCCCAAGTTTACTGACCAACTTGAAAAAGCAGTTGGCTTCAATTCAGAAGGGTAAGACTAAGAATTTTGGATATGGAACTATCCTTTGCACATTCTTTTTTGAGAGATTACCCAGGCTTCGATCCAAGGTGATTTCAACGATCAGAAAACCAGTAGATCCATGCATAGCAAGGTGGGTTCACATGATGAAGAGACTAGGGGGTGGTGAGGTCCCTAGGACTACCTTTGATGATGAATTCTTCCTTTGGTGGGGAGAACAAGTGATCACCATTGAGGATTACCCCTACGTAGGTATGGAATTTAGAGCAAACCCAGATTTTCCACTTCCGCCTACAGCTGCATGGGGAGCAATTGGTAAGATTGATTTTTATGATTTTATGATTTATTTGATTTTTTGGATTTTCAAAAAATATGAAATGAACATACTTACAAAATTATTGAGCATGACACATATGTTGGACTAGTAAGACCTGAGGGTCTTCCAAGGCTCAGGTGCAATGCAAGAGAGGCGAAAAATGTCGCAAGTGATCTTGAGAGAGTCCTTCACGCCATACAGAGGAACCTAGAGGGTTTAACCTTGCAAGTGCCTATGGCTATAGTGGAGGATCTGCTAGAGGCTATTTAGAGATGCGTGGTTGGTGCATCACAGGATTTGGTACGATTATTTCGATGTGTGGCAACTACCATAGTCTTCTTTCAGGATGCTCATCTAGGGTAGGGCCCTCAGGCTTAGATTTTAGGATGACTTTATCTTTTTGTAATAGACATGATCAGGCACAAGTCCTAATTTTGTAGGAAATTTTTTGTCCAATTTTGTACAAAATTTTTGAACACATGACTCTTATCTATATACAGGTGATTACGAGATGTGACTCTCTCATATATACAATGATGATTGATGATTGATGATGTTTTTAATGTGATGAATGAATTATATGCAAATATAATGCTTGATTAGCTAATGAATCAACATATGTGTTTTCTGATCATAGGATATGGATATATGTAATGAAATTAAATGATCTCTGTAAACCAGCGATATAAATAAGGATCTCTAACTCGATAGATGTTATTCAACTGAGACACCACTAGTTGTGAGTCCAAGCATACTACTAACGAACCAACACCAAGAGATATTTATTCAGACGGTAGATTGACCACAACAGTATATTCTGCAACATTATTCAAAGCAGGACCAATACATATTCCCATTGAGACTAACAACTAACTGGATGGATAGTAAATTACCCAAGCCACGGAAGCCAAATTCCGGGTATGTCAACTAACACCATCGACAAAGCCTAAATAGATTATATCATCCATAGATACCTACCAAGGCATATCAAAAATATCAATGTCACAATGAAACTGATAGATAGATATGCACAAAAAATACAATATGTAAAAATCAAAGCAAATGCTAGGCACAATCCTGGGCGTAATACTTCTTAAGATAGAGCTCATTTCTGAGCTCCAAAGCTCGTTTCCATTAAAAAAAACCAATTCATAAGCTCCCTTTTTGAGGAATATTTTAATGATGAAAGGACTGTACCACATGGATTTAAACTTACCTGCCCCCAAGGCCTCCTTGTCTTGATCATAGACTAGGACGAGGTCATCTTCAGAGAAAACCCTACGTCGCATAGTCTTATCATGTTGAACCTTCACCCTTTTCTTATGAGCCTTGTTAATCATGGCTACATCTCGATTTTGCTCGTCAAGATGTTCCAAAGAAACAAGGTGTTCTTCAAGACTGGTAGTGTCTGGAAGAAGTTCAACAACTAGCTTAAGGGAAGGAATTTTGCATTCTATAGGGAAGATTGATTCCAATCCGTAAACTAGTTGAAAGGAGTGAAACCAGTTGTAGTATTAATTGACATCTGGTATGCCCAAAGCGCAGGATACAATGTAACGTGCCAATTGGATCAAGATTTATTGATCATCCTTTTCAATATAACCTTCATGAAAGATAACCTTCAAGGATTTATTCATGGCTTCCACTTTCCCATTGGCCTGAGGATAATAAGGAGATGAATGATGTTGTCAGAAACCTAACTTGAGAGCCAATTCAACAATCATGGAGTTCTAAAAATGACTTCCATGGTCAGTGACAATCTCGTTAGGACTACCAAAGTGAGAAACGACCTGGTTGAAAATAAATAGGGTTGTTTCTTCACCATTGTTCGAAAAAGTAGGTATAGCCTCGTCGCATTTGCTGAAGTAGTACACTGCTACAATGATATACTTATGACCCTTTGTCAAAGGCAGGTTACAAGTTGTAAAATATATTCCCCACTTTGTGAACGGACCGACGATAATAACAATAAAGAGAGGATCTGGATGAAAGCGCATTTTCCAAGTATAAACTTGACAAGGATGACATTTCTTGACCGCTTCAACATAATCTTTGAAAATCGAAGGCCAAAAATATCTGGCACATAATTTTTTTTGGGTTGTAGCAAGCCTAGATAAATTACCACCACAAGCTCCACTGTGGAAATCATTCAGCACAACCTCAACTTCTTCTAGGGTTAAGCAACATATAAGGATTGAATCAAACCTGTGACTATATAAAGTGTCACCATTGAGAAAATAGCTTTTCGCCAAGTGATGCAATTTTCTAGGGTCATCCTTCGAAAAAGTGAGGGGAAAATTCGAAGTCTGAAATTCTATAATAATATCCAGATACCAAGGATCTTGTGAATAAATAAGGAAAAATGTTCATCAGGGAATGATTCCTCATAAACTGTTTCTTCTCCACATGGAAACCCATAGATTAATTCTGCAAATATCAATGATTTATTGGATTTAGCAGACAATAACTTGAGATCAAATTCTTGTAAAATAAAAATCCATCTATTATATTTCCCCCTAATCACTTGCCTACTAAGAACAAATTGAAATGGATTAACAACTACCAAAACAAAAGTTTTGCAAAGCAGATTATAATATCTAAGTTGTTGGACATAGGATATGCCATTCCACCCACTTTCCCTTCTTCTAATGTGGTGGTAGAAGAGGGTAAGGGCCAAGGATCTGAAAAATAATGAGTTCGTAAGAACTCTCTTCGGGAAGGAACCTTGTAATATGAAATAGCATTTATATGAACAATAGGAGGTGGAAGATCAAAGGTGCCCATCAACAATGCATGCATCCCTACTCCTAGATTCTCCACAGGTTGCTTGGCATTCTTCACCAAGGGAACAGTAGAATCAGAGGATGCATTGAAATCTATCAGAGAATAATCCACCTGATCAATAGTAATGATTCTCCCTTCATGGGGAAAACATAGGATGCGAAATAATGAAGATACGATGGCATTCATCTCATAAGTCCAATTTTTTCCCAATAGAAGGTTATAGTCCAAATTAGCATCAACTATTTCTACTTCGATATTGACTACCTTGCCCCCAACATAGATGGGCAAGGTAAGAACAATGCCATGTGGCCTGTGAGAATGACCATCAAATGCAATCAAGAGAGTAGGTGAAGAAACAACTTGAGGAGATCGAATATCTTTCCAACATGAGATAGACATGACACATGTGGAAGCTCCTTCATCAACTACAATTCAAAAAATATTAATATTTTTTTACATAGATTTAATCTGAAAATCCATATGATGAGGAAGCCTCTTCTTTAGATTTAACATATTGAATGTAATCATAAGAGAGTTCTTTGGATCTACTGCCCCAATCATAGTGAGCAACGCACTCCTTTGTGCCAGGCACGATTAGAGTACCTCCAACGCAGACATAGCACAAGGAATCTAAGCTAGATCTTCTACAATGTAGTAGTTTTGAGCTGCCTTGGCATTAGGGTTAATCATCGAATGTTTGGCAGAACCTTTCGACATGCGAGGTATAGGCTCAACTGCAGGCCTATCAATATGGAGTGGCTTGGAAGTATTAGGAGAGGACTTAGCCTTATAATATTCATATTCACCATATTCAAGTGATCTCGTGGCAACATCAACGTGAGCACTCATAATGTATACATTTGAAGAATTTTCCCCCTAGTGGTTGCCACATATGGGAGCTTCAGTATTTTCATTCGCGTCGGCAATAATTTACTACCCTTGGGGAAAAGGGTTAGTTAGGACAACCTAGGAACTAGAAGAACCCTGCTGAGCTAACAAGTGCTAAGCATCCCCAATCTTAGGGAAAAGATGAGTGATATGGTCTCTAGTGCACAATTTGCAAGAAAACTTGACTTTATTTTTTGACTCTCTATTTCCCTCTCCAACATTATTGTTGTGTTTGTTTTCATTATCCTTCCAATCCTTATCCTTTTTCTTATTATTTCATTTCTTCTTCCCATCAGATTGTTGATTTCCTTTGGGTTTAGAGGATTGGACAATATTAATTGTTAAATGCTAGGAAGGCATAGACACTGATGGCGTAGCCTAAATAGAAGGAGAAGTTTGTAAAGAAAACTGTTGTAATTGATTCAAAAGGTTAGTCGTATTACTATCAATCGAACCAACTAGCCCATCGGCAGGGGGACCTAGCTTCAGCTTGGATAAATCTATCTTGGAATGAGGAGCATCTGGAAAAATCTTATTAAGAATCCCAGACTGAGAATAGATAAGTTCTAATTTCTGGGCTCTAAAGATAACCTTAACTTCAGTGAATACCCTAGAAATATATATTGTTAGAGTCGGTCCTTACAGCCCTCCGTCAGAGATCATTTCGCTTTTTGCATATCATTTTTATGTGTCTCGCTCATTCCACTTCGTTGCATTTCGCTAGGGGCATGCCATTGAACTGACAAGAGGGTCTGGTCGTCTTGTATTTCCTCATGCTTATACCTGCAGGGCTAATTAAAATTCCTCAAAAATCACTCAAGTTCAGGTCACTTCATTCATGGTCATAAATGATTATTTTCGTCAACAAGAGTCATTAGTCCTAGAGTCTAGGGTTTTCAGTCTTTTGATACATGTGATAAAAGCCCGCAGGCCATGAGGTTGGTTTGGAAAAGGTTCCCATTTCATATTTTTATTCTCAAAAACATTTGAAGACATTTCTAGGTCAAAACTCTGTTTTGAACTAGAAACTGTCAAATTTATTTTTTGTAATAATTGTGTATTTATTCCACCATAAGAAGTTCAAAAGCAGCCTCTGGTCTTTGCCAAAGCCAAAATGCCAAAATCCCTGCAAGAATCTAGACATTTCATCAGTCCAAGACTCAGAAAAAATAATGAAAAGCCAAAAGACAGCATTGTATTAAGTGATAAAGTGCCAAAATTGCCAAACATTACAAAGTGGGTTATGGAGCAAATTAAAATCATATTTGATTTTTATGAGATATTTTTCAACCTATATAAACCATGGAGGACAAGTCATTTTCACAAATTCCCAAGGCAAAGTTCGAATTGGTGAGTTAAAAGGGCGAAAACTTTTTTTCCAAGCCGTGGAAGCTGAGGTGGAAGTGCGCGCGGCGCACACAGGAGGCGTGCGACGCACACAAGGCGCGCGACGCACTGGGCTTCACAGGCCTGTGCAAATTTGCACGCGCGCGACGCACATACCGCGCACGGCATACTGGGTAAGCGCGCGACGCATAGAGTTTCAGGGCCGAAAATTTTTGCTCCTTCGCCCAGATTCATGCCAAATTGCCTCCATTTGCTTGCAAGTAGGTTCTTCACGCTTACTTAGTGAATTTTGGATAGGATTATGGTGTTTTGAAAATGAAAAAACAAGTGTTTAGTGTGGTGAGATATAAACCCTATGTTAATTGCTAAATCAATCCCTAGGGTTTTGAAACAAATGTTAGTGATTGTGTGGGGGTTTGCAAACTTGTGTTGTTGATATATATGCTCATGCCATCTACTGTCAGTGGTGTCCCTGCTCATTATTTACCTTAGCCTCACGCTCTCTCTTTTCCATTACATCACTGCTGTCATTGTTATTTCCATTGTCATTTTCACACTGTTTATCATTCATGTTATGACATAGTCCCATTTTCACTTGTCCACATCCTCCATTGACATTGTCAAACACTGCAAGGGCTATTGTCACTTTTGTTTCTAATAGTTGTTTCCCCCACATTACACTCTTTTCTACTCACTTGTCAAATCCCCTTATAATCAAAAGCAGTGACTGTTTTTCATGCAAACTCATTTGACAGAACCATTATCATTGTGACTTTCCTATAATACTTTGATACACATGTGACACATTTGGGAGTAAAGCATACACTGAAATCTTGTCTTCACTATACCTATATCAGCATATATTTTGCAAACATCTTGTTTTCAGTGCCATGTCAGAGACGGATTCAGTTTATGAGCAGGAGTATGACAGTGATTCCACAGCAGAGGGTAGTGTGCCACGGAGGTCTCACAAAAGTGGCAAAAGTGGTAGGCATGTCAGGGAGGAGCCTACTTCTTTGGCTCAATTGCAGGCTTGACCGCTTGCAATGGATTGTTTTCAGCATCAGTCATGTTTCCAATACTGTGAGATGATTTCACAAACCCAGCATCATCATGAGCTAGCTCGTCTATTTGTTCTACATTTACATGATGGCCGTGTAAGCCTTGCCGGTGTAGATTTCATTCTGTCACCAGAGCCCATTGCTCAGGCCACCAGAATACCAAACATAGGAGAGGAATGGAACAAACGACAGCAGCTAGAGAAATCCTACTATGAGCCATACATCAAACTTGGGTTTATGAGGCAGCTGAGCAGGGTATTTCCATTCAGATTTCTAAAGGATGAGTTTGCACCATTGATGAAGCTCATCATTCGATATTTCAGTTGCGAGGGCAGATTCTTGCGCCTCTATGCGTACCATATCCGTTTGTTGATGCATTTCACGAGGGTACGTATGATGAGCATTCCATACTTCATGTATCGCAACATAGAGAGGATGACATTTCTTGTACAGAAGAATACCCCAGCACAGCAGCATAGCAGCATATATCATTACGCGTTGATCAAAATCATGGTGGTACATCAGTTGACACAGCAGGGCATTACTTGGGAGGATTTCATCTCCCGTGACTTCTTCACAACGCCACAGCCGCCTCCCGAGGTAGTTCATGATGAGGGAGAGCCTTCACATCAGCTTGACATTCCTGAGACCGAGCATATCAGTGCTCCAGTGTATGTGACATACTAGCGAGGCCACAAGGCCTTATTTGCAGCTACACGACGAGTACTATCTCCACCCGGGGTGGAAGGGGTCTCGTTGACTTCATCAGCAGTGCGAGTATTATCTCAACCAAGGGTGGAAGGGGTCTCGCCTTCTTCTTCAGCACAGGTACAGATTCATGACAGAGGCAAGAGGCCTATGCATGATGAGGGCCCATCAGGCGGTCGAGACACTGATTTCACATTCATCGATGTTGATGCGAGCTCTCCTAGCTCGAAGCTGAAAGAGATCATCCAGGAGCAAAAGGCTGAGAATGACATGCTGAAAGAGAAATTGCAGAGATCTAAGTGGGTGATAAAATACCTGGAGCAGCGTAACAAATAGCTAGAGGACCAACACACACTTTTAGAGCTGCGGCGAATCCGTGAAGATCGACAATTGGCCCGGAAGAGACCTGGTGATATGACACCGGCTGATCAAGATACTTGCCTCACGCATGTTAAAATTCATCTGGAGAAGTTGTTGGCAAAGGCCAATAGAGACAAATACATGCTCCGTCACATGAAAGGTCATTATTGGGCCCGCATGCACGTCTACAAAGCAAAAATGAAGATTCTGAAGAGGAGGTTGAGCAGAGCACTAAAACGGCGGAAGAGGCCTGATCCACTCCGGATTTTGGCCGAGGCTTCGTTGGCTGGGCATGATACATGATGGAGGGTCTTCCCTCCAAATTTGAGCAAATTTGGAGAAATTTTTGTCATTTTGGAAAATTTTGGTCTCAAAACAGGTTTTTCAGCCCAACGCGTAGCGCGTCGATGCGCGCGCTTATGATTGGGACACTTGCTGGAGGAAAAATTTATATTTTTGGATTTTTCATGTTAAGTTATGCATGATCCAGTATGGCCAAAGCATTTCATCAAGTTTTGGATGATCAAAAGGGCTAAAAACACCATGAAAATCACCTTTCTGCCACCTTTTCCACCAGCAGGAAGTACTTGTGGGAGAATGAAGTTTTGGAGGGGCAAATGAGCTCCAAATTGGGAAATTCCACTTGGGCTGGATAGCAGACATCCAGGGATTTCAAACAAGCTATCATGAACTTGATTTTAATGCTAGGAAGTGCCCCAAAAGTAGGCTGAAAGGCGCGTGATGCATAGAGCTCAAGCGCGCGACGCATAGAGATTTTTGGCTAATTTTTCATCTTCCAGCTCAGAATTTCGGCCAGTTGGACCAGTTTTTATTGTGGATGTAATTTTTGAGTTATCTTGATGTAATTTTTTGGTTGGCGTGTAAATTGGACTCAATTTTACCTATTCTAGAAGATTCACTCCTAAAAAAGTAAAAATCAAGTGTAAGAACCTGTTTCCTTCCTTTTAGAGGCAAGTTGTTTCGCTGCCTAGATTCTAGCTCCTTGTTTAGAATTAGTTGAAACTACTCCTAGAAGGAGGAATTTGACCCCTAGAGGCATGGAAAGGGGTTAGGAAGGTCTATATGATGTAATTTCTGAGACATTCTATAGGTTGGACTCTTGGGAAAAGTTTGGCACACTATTGTACATATTTTTCATATTTTGGCTAAGGAAAGATCAGAGGTTTTGCAGCACCTGTTGGGATTCTTGTGGCTTTCAGTTCTTGATGGTTTTTTCTCTCAGTTTATTGTAAGTTATTTCATGTTTAATGTAGGCCATTCCCTTCTTATGCTTCTGAAACTAAATGAATGAGTAAATGAGGTTGAATCCATTGTTTCCAGTGCTCTGCCTTTAAATTTGTTTAGTTTTACATGTTTTCGCCAGTTTGGAGAGGATCCATGTTCTCCCTTGCCCTCTTCAGCTCCTTGTCATTCTGATCCATCCATACACCTGATCAAAAGCATCAAGACTACTGCCTACCTTGCCCCAACTCGAATTCTGCAAAGATCTGGCCTTATCCCCGGACCCAAAATTGTTTTTCCCATTTTTTCAACAAAAACCCAAAAAATCAAAAATCAAACTTTCCTATCTCTTTACTAGCCTAAAATCAGTATTCATTATAAGTCATCTCAGCCCCTTTGAAGATCTTTTGCCGAGATAGACCCGGAGAGAGCCCTCTCCTGTCCTCGTAGGGCTAGCTACGAGGCTGAGCGTGGTTTGATGTTGCCTTGAGTTTTACCTTATTTCAGCCTAAGGTAGATTTGAGCGCTAACATAGTGGCGACCATACTGGGGAAAAATCTCAATGGTTTGCTTGTTGATGTGTTTGTTTCATGAGTCTTAGACGGAGTCTGAAGTCACGCCAGGTAGCTTTCGAAATGATTTTTCCATGCATAAGCGGAAGTAGATAAACGTTGCTTCAGTCAATCTTCGGTTAGCTGGTGAATGCAGCACTTGATTTTCAAATCACCCCAGTATACTTATTCGTTCTAGAATTTTGGATGATTGAGTCTAGAAGTCGATAGGCTGAAAATAATCTATTGTGTCCCTTGAATTTTTCTTGAGTAGATCAATACACTGGCTTCAAAAAGGCATACCAGATCAAATCCTGATCCAAATCCGCCTCCAGTATATGAAAACCCCAACCTAATCCCAATAATTTTCCGTTGAGAATCTCCTATTATTTCTTTGGTCAAATCTCACTCATACCCCACTGTTTTTGAATACATTGAAGATATTGAGTTTGACGATCAGTTTGAGTTATCATTGTTTGAAACCAAATTCGAAAGTGCCACTGGTTCTACCGTCATCAATCCTGAGTTCATCAAGTATCTATAACTTGAACAAGAAAATAGATCTATCGATAATTATATTTTGAATCTTCAAAACTCCATTGTGGCAACCAACATTCCCAAATTCATTGAATCTGCTTCACAAACTCTTGGGCCATCTGAAATTGCATCCAGTTCACGAATTCCCACTGAACCTCCCTTTATCCCTACCATTCCCGTACAGCCTGAGATCTCTGATCAGCAATCAGCAGTAGTTCCTCCCCCATCTCCAACGCATACACCTCGTTCATCTACTACTCCCATTCCACCTGTTTCTCCGAGACAGTAGATTATAAATCCGCCAAGAGCCATGGCTGCGAGATTTGCACCTCTTGTTTTACCTGCAAATTTGGATCCTATGCCTGCTGATTATCAGAGTAAGATTCCAATATTTGATGGCACGCCACAGAGTATATCCGCTTAGCGGCATATTGTCAGAATGACAGATTTCCTGGACCTGCATGAAATAGATGAAGAGAATGTGTCCATGAGGTTGTTCGCCCAGACTTTTGGAGGTGAGGTTCGTAAATGGTTCAGATCTCTACAACCCGCAAGTATCAATACATTACAAGAGCTTCAGACACAATTTTTAGATCGATGGGAGATGAAAAAATATCCACTGCAGATTACTTCTGAGTATACCAGCATCAAGCGTAATCCTGGTGAGTCTGTTCAGGATTCTATTATCAGATTCAATATAGTGTATAATGCAATTCCAGATGACTTAAGACCGTATAGAAAATCAGCTCTCCTTAAATTCCCGGATGGTTTTGATCTGGAGATGGATTATTCACTACGAGACAGAGATCCACCTACCTTGGAAGATATGCAGAAGATTGATGTTAGTGTTGAGGCGAATCTGAATGATCAGAGAGCTCGGTTGAAAGCAGAAAATAGAGTGACCATAAAATAAGAAGCTTCCACATCTACATCAGAACAGCACCTGCTTTGTGAGATGGAAAAAATGTTCAAAAGAATGACGCTTGATAAACCAGAAATGCAGATTCGTAATCCCAACTACCGTGGCCAGCAACAGCCACAGTTCAGAATTAAGCAGCGTGAACAGAGAGCACAAGAGCCGGCAACCCAGCAGCAAATTAAAACTCCTCTTTTGCAGAATTTTGTGAGTCAAGATTCAGACGATGACGATGATGTAGTAGGTGAGCAAAACCACTTCTTTACTCCCGACGATCTGCCCATTTACATCACTGAGGATGAAGAATATGGAGAAAGTTCAGCTGCACAGAAAGATGAGGATTTCATTTTAGCAAACGATGCAGATCTGGAGGAAGAAACAGATGAATACCAAAGAGGATATATGAATGCTTTGTCCGCTCAGCAGAAGCAATACTCATTGAGAAACAGAGATGTGCCCATAAACCCAATTCAGAAGAGAAAAGAGGCTTCAGCACCAAAGATAGATTCACCTATACCACAGAAGAAAGGAAAAGAGACAATTGATCCCGCAGCTAGTAAACCATCATCAGCAGAAAGGGCCAATCAGTCAAGTATAATGAAGGATAAAGCTGAAAAGAAAGAAGTTCCGGTCAAAGAGGTTGAAAGAGTTTCAACCTTTATTTTGGAAAATGAAATTTCCAAATTGAAGGTATCTATTCCTTTGACAGAAATTATGAAGAACAGCAGCTATCAAGGTCAAGTCTCCAAAATTCTGAATTTTGATCCAATGTTTGACATGGTAAATATTGAAGATGATCAGCCTGAATTGATATTTGGGCCTGCTTTAGATGGTGAGTCCCCTGACAGTGATGTTCCTCCCTTTTATATTAGTTTGAGGTTGCATGAATATATATTGCACAATGCCATGTTTGATTCTGGTGCTTCGCACAATCTTATGCCAAAGGTGATCATGGAAAAGTTGGGTTTAGATATTACAAGGAAATACCATGATTTGTATTCATTTGATTCCAGCCACGTGAGATGTATCGGACTCATCAAATATTTGGTAGTAAGTTTAGATCAAATTCCTGCAAAGAATGTCTTGATGGATGTGGTTGTGGCAGACATTCCTCCTCGATTTGGGATGCTCCTTTCTAGATCTTGGGGGGCAAAGTTGAAAGGTACACTACAGTTAGATTTCTCCTATGCAACAATTCCAGTCTTTGGTCAAATGAGAAAGTTATATCGAGAGCAGAAGATGAAATACATGATAACAAGCAAGGAGAAACCAATCAATCATCCTGTAAATTATGTACATACCGACTTAGAGTCATTTTTTTTGTTTGCTGATAGTTTTAATGATATAGATAGTCAATTAGTTCAGGCAGAAGATATACCAGAGATCACTGAAAATTTTAGAGAGGTTCTGCAGAAAGAAAGACGAGAAAAGCAATCTACTGTTGAGCAATCAGCTAAAGACGATGGGCAGCAAACAGAAAAAATAGAGCTGATGCAATTTCAGCACTTAGAGGAGGATGAAGATGGTCTTTGGACCATGGATTTTGATGGCGCAGTGGGTAGTGATGGTGCTGGAATTGGTGTTTGGATACGCAGTCCATTTTCCGCTCCGGATAAGGTTCCAAGCAATGTGAGAGTATGTTCCTACAAACTAGCATTTGACTGTTCTAACAATGAAGCGGAGTATGAGGCTCTGATTGCCAGCCTTAAGATTCTAAGAAAGCTGAAAGTGAAAATAATTGCAGTCTATGGTGATTTGGAGTTGGTGATAAAGCAGGTAAAGGGTGAGTTTCAAGCCAAGCATCCTCGCATGAGGACTTACCGTAATGCAGTTTTAGACATTTTGAAGTTATTTTCAGATTATACCTTGACGTGTGTGCCTCGCATACAAAATGGTGTTGCTGATGGACTTGCTAAGGCAGCAAGCAATTTAAAAATCCCAATGAATTCTAGCAACAAGTTCGAGATCCATGTGAAGCACCGCCCCACCGTTCCAGACAATCAGCGATGTTGGCAAGTTTTTCAGGACGACGAGGAGATTAGTGATTTTCTGCAAAATAAGGGTAAGTTTAAAGACACCTCCATAGATGCAGAACATGATGATGGTAATGATGATATACAAATAAATCAAATGGAAGTGCTGCAACTTAAAGATAACATCATTCCTAAAGGATTGATTCCTTTAGAGGAACTCTTTGATCAAGACGATGTAGCCCGCAAACCGACATTGAGGCCGACTGAAAAGGGTGTTGAAGAGGTAAATATTGGGACAACTGAAAATCCCAAGATGGTAAAGTTATCCAAGTCATTGTCACCAGAGGTAAGAGCGGAGTATGTGAGATTGTTGTCTTCATTTGCTGATGCTTTTGCATGGGATTACTCAGATTTAAAAACATATGACACTAATATCATTCAGCATACTATCCCTATCAAACCAAATCAGAAGCCTTTCCGTCAGAAGTTGAGGAGAATCAATTCGAAGCTGCTATTGTCGATTGAAAAAGAGGTAAACAAGTTGTATAGGTTAGGAATCATTGTGCCTATCAGATTTTCTGATTGGATATCAAATTTGGTGCCCATGAGAAAAAAGACAGGTGAAATCCGTTTATGTATCGATTTCAAAAATTTGAATAAGGTATCATTAAAAGACAATTATCCGCTGCCAAAAATGGACCATATATTGCAGCGAGTAGTTGGAGCATCAAGGATGTCACTACTTGACGACTATTCAGGATATAATCAAATTTTAGTGCATGAGGATGATCGTGACAAAACTACGTTCACCACTCCATGGGGAACATTTCATTATGCAAAGATGCCGTTTGGTTTGAAGAATGTAGGTGCCACTTTTCAGCGTGCAATGGACATGGCTTTCGCCAATGAGAAAGATGTATTTTTGGTTGTTTACCTTGATGATTTAACTGTGTTTTCAAATTCTGATGAAGAACATTTGTATCATTTGAAAGTTGTTTTCCAGAAGTGTAGAAAATATGGCATTTCGCTGAATCCGAAAAAGAGCCTGTTTTCCATGGATGAAGGCAAGCTCCTTGGCCACATCATATCGAAAGACGACATTCATGTTGACCCTGCACATGTTGAAGCCATCCAGCAAATTGAATAGCCCCGGAACAAGAAAGAAATACAGTCATTTAATGGTAAAATGAATTTTATGCGTCGTTTCATTCCAAATCTTGTTGAGCATCTTAGAGAAATCACAAACATGCTGAAAAAAGGACAGTCAGGTAAAATGGACAGAAGAGGCGGTGAAATCATTCAATTTGGTAAAGTTAGCTCTTTCTTCAGCCCCTATTTTAATCAGCCCGAACTACACACAGGACTTCATTTTGTTTTCATTTGCTTCTGAGCACACTTCGGCAGCTGTTTTAATGCAGAAAAGGGATGGAGTTGAGAAGCCCATTGCTTTTTTCAGTCGGATTATGAGGGATGGAGCGTTGAAATATAACATTATTGAGAAACAAGCACTTGCACTTGTAAAGGCCTTGAAATATTTCTGTGTGTATATACTGCATTCACACATTATAGCCTACGTTCCTAACGCAGCAGTTAAAGATGTTTTGGTACAGGAAGATCCAGAAGGAAGACGGGGTAAGTGGATCGCTGCCTTGTTAGAATATGATGTGGAGACTAAACCAACCACGCTGATCAAAGGACAAGGACTCGCCAAGCTCATGGCTGAAACAAATCTGCATGCTCTAGATATAAATTTGATCGTTGCCATGTCTAATGAAGATGAGGAGAGTACATCATTTAAGGTATCTGATAGTTTTGTTTCTTCCCCTTGGTATGCTGACATTTTATACGTACTTCAGAATTTGTCTCCACCACCCGGGATGCCTAGAAATAAGAGTAGAACCTTGAAGTTGAGGGCTGAAAAGTTTTGCATATTGAATTCTGCATTATATTGGAAAGACCCTGGTGGAATGTTATTGAATTGTTTGGTAGAGGAGGAAGCCAAAAGAGTTTTGGAGGACTTTCATAGAGGTGACTGCGGGGGCCATCTGTTTTGGAAAACCACAGCGAATAAGATTCTAAGGGTAGGTTACTATTGGCCTTCTTTGTTTTCTGATGTATATAAGGTTGTTAAGAATTGTCACGAATGTCAAATTTTCGAAGGGAAGCAGAAACTACAGCCTTTGCCTCTCAAACCAATTGAAGTCAGTGCACCATTTCAGCAGTGGGGGTTGGATTTCATTGGGGAAATCCATCCGGCATCTTCCGGACAGCATAGATGGATATTGACAGCAACGGATTACTTCACGAAGTGGATCGAGGCCATTCCCACTCGACAAGCCACGGATGCGGTAATTATCTCTTTTCTTGAAAACAATATTTTGTCACGTTTTGGGTGTCCTAGTAAGATAATCACAGATAATGCAGCGGCCTTCAAGTCAAAGAGGATGGTTGAATTTTGCTATAAGTACAACATCAGCTTGGGACATTCGACTGCCTACCATCCGCAAGGAAATGGCTTGGCAGAATCTTCAAATAAGTCTTTGGTAAATATCATTAAGAAATTGCTGGAAATCAATAAAAAGGGCTGGCACAAGAAATTAGTGAATGCACTTTGGGCTGATAGGGTAAGTCAGAAAAAATCTATCGGCATGTCTCCTTTCGAGTTGGTGTATGGGGTAGACACAGTTTTTCCCACTTCTCTTGCTGTCCCGGTAGTCAAATTGCTTTAGGAGGCTGGTAGTGAGGAAGATCCCATGCAGCGAAGGATTAATCAGATGATTCATTTACAGCAGACACGGGAGGAGGTCTTTCAAAATACATTCAAGCTGCAGGAGCGTATAAAGAAGATCTATGATAGGAAGGTGAAAGAAGATAAGTTTCAACTGGATGAGGTGGTTTTGAAGTGAGATGCTCGAAATGAAGATAAGGGAAATCACGGCAAATTTGAAAACCTATGGAAGGGTCCTTTTAAGATTGCAGCGTATCGTGGTCAAAACTCCTTTCTTCTCAAGGAAATGAATGGGGATGATTGTCCGGGAGGGCCGATCAATGGTCGGCTACTCAAGCGATACCACTTCTGAGTATTTTCTGCTAATTTCATCATCATTGTATATATAGTTCTATTTCTGTTTTATTGCTAGTGTGTACTGATCTCTCATCTTCAGTCTGGGGCCCGGAGCGAAGGCTATAATTCTGGAGATGGAGATTAGTTGGTTTGAGGTTTGTAAAGTTAGTATTATCAGTCTTTTAGTTTTAAAATTGAGTTAGTTTCCAGTCAGTTTTCAGTCAAGTTTTCAGTCAATAAATCTGTCAAAAGTTTTTGTGTTATCTGTTGAAATAATGACTCCATCGCCCAATGGATGGAGGCACTGTCTGACTCCCCCAGAGATCTTCCGTTCTTGGCATCTCCTTGGAGCCACCATCCCCATTGGAGCCAATGTTAGAGTCGGTCCTTACAGCCCTCCGTCAGAGATCATTTCGCTTTTTGCATATCATTTTTAGGTGTCTCGCTCATTCCACTTCGTTGCATTTCGCTAGGGGCATGCCATTAACTGACGAGAGGGTCTGGTCATCTTGTGTTTTCTCATGCTTGTACCTGCAGGGCTAATTAAAATTCCTCAAAAATCACTGAAGTTCAGGTCACTTCATTCATGGTCATAAATGATTATTTTCGTCAACAAGAGTCATTTGTCCTAGAGTCTAGGGTTTTTAGTCTTTTGATACATGTGATAAAAGCCCGCAGGCCATGAGTTTGGTTTGGAAAAGGTTCCCATTTCATATTTTTATTCTCAAAAACATTTGAAGACATTTCTAGGTCAAAACTCTGTTTTGAACTAGAAACTGTCAAATTTATTTTTTGTAATAATTATGTATTTGTTCCACCATAAGAAGTTCAAAAGCAGCCTCTGGTCTTTGCCAAAGCCAAAATGCCAAAATCCCTGCAAGAATCAAGACATTTCATTAGTCCAAGACTCAGAAAAAATAATGAAAAGCCAAAAGACAACATTGTATTAAGTGATAAAGTGCCAAAATTGCCAAACATTACAAAGTGGGTTATGGAGCAAATTAAAATCAAATTTGATTTTTATGAGATATTTTTCAACCCATATAAACCATGGAGGACAAGTCATTTTCACAAATTCCCAAGGCAAAGTTCAAATTGGTGAGTTGAAGGGCGAAAACTTGTTTTCCAAGCTGTGGAAGCTGAGGTTGAAGTGCGCGCGGCGCACACAGGAGGCGTGCGACGCACACAAGGGGCGCGACGCACTGGGCTTCACAAGCCTGTGCAATTTTGCACGCGCGCGATGCACATACCGCGCGCGGCGCACTGGGTAAGTGCGCGACGCGTAGAGTTTCAGGGCCGAAAATTTTTGATCCTTCGCCCAGATTCATGCCAAATTGCCTCGATTTGCTTGCAAGTAGGTTCTTCACGCTTACTTAGTGAATTATGGATATGATTATGGTGTTTTGAAAATGAAAAAACAAGTGTTTAGTGTGGTGAGATATAAACCCTATGTTCATTACTAAATCACTCCCTAGGGTTTTGAAACAAATGTTAGTGATTTTGTGGGGGTTTCCAAACTTGTGTTGTTGGTATATATGCTCATGTCATTTACTGTCAGTGGTGTCCCTGCTCATTATTTACCTTAGCCTCACGCTATCTCTTTGCCATTACATCACTGCTGTCATTATTATTGCCATTGTTATTATCACACTGTTTATCATTCATGTTATAACATAGTCCCATATTCACTTGTCTACATCCTCCATTGACATTGTCAAACACTGCAAGGGCTATTGTCACTTTTGTTCCTAATAGTTATTTCCTCTACATTACACTTTTTTCTACTCATTTGTCAAATCCCCTTGTAGTCAAAACAGTGACTGTTTTCCATTCAAATTCATTTGACAGTGCCTTTGTCATTATGGTTTTCCTATAGCGCCTTGATACACATGTGACACATTTGGGATTAGAGCATACACTGAAACTTTTGTTTTCACCATACCTATATCAGCATATATTTGTCAGACATCTTGATTTCAGCACAATGTCAGAGACGGATTCAGTTTATGAGCAGGAGTATGATAGTGATTCCACAGTGGAGATTAATGTGCCACGGAGGTCTCACAAAAGTGGCAAAAGTGGTAGGCATGTCAGGGAGGAGCCTACTTCTTTGGCTCAATTGCAGGCTTGCCCGCTTGCAATGGATTGTTTTCAGCATCAGTCATGTTTCCAATACTGTGAGATGATTTCACAAACCCAACATCATCATGAGCTAGCTCGTCTATTTGTTCTACATTTACATGATGGCCGTGTAAACCTTGCCGGAGTAGATTTCATTCTGTCACCAGAGACCATTGCTCAGGCCATCGGAATACAAAACATAGGAGAGGAATGGAACAAACGACAGCAGCTAGAGAAATCCTACTATGAGCCATACATCAAACTTGGGTTTATGAGGCAGTTGAGCAGGGTATTTCCATTCAGATTTCTAAAGGATGAGTTTGCACCATTGATGAAGCTCATCATTCGATATTTCATTTGCGAGGGCTGATTCTCGCGCCTCTATGCGTACCATGTCCGTTTGTTGATGCATTTCACGAGGGTACGTATGATGAGCATTCCATACTTCATGTATCGCAACATAGAGAGGATGACATTTCTTGTACAGAAGAAGACCCCAGCATAGCAGCATAGCAGCATATATCATTACGCGCTGATCAAAATCATGGTGGTACATCAGTTGACACAGCAGGGCATTACTTGGGAGGATTTCATCTCCCGTGACTTCTTCGCAGCGCCACAGCCACCTCCCGAGGTAGTTCATGATTAGGGAGAGCCTTCACATCAGCTTGACATTCCTGAGACTAAGCATATCAGTGCTCCAGTGTATGTGACATACCAGCGAGGCCACATGGCCTTATTTGCAGCTACACGACGAGTACTATCTCCACCTGGGGTGGAAGGGGTCTCATTGACTTCATCAGCAGCGCGAGTATTATCTCCACCAAGGGTGGAAGGGGTCTCGCCTTCTTCTTCAGCACAGGTATAGATTCATGACAGAGGCAAGAGGCCTATGCACGATGAGGGCCCATCAGGCGGTCGAGACACTGATTTCACATTCATCGATGTTGATGCGAGCTCTCCTAGCTCGAAGCTGAAAGAGATCATCTAGGAGCAAAAGGCCGAGAATGACACGCTGAAAGAGAAATTACAGAGAGCTAAGTGGGTGATAAACTACCTGGAGCAGCGTAACAAATAGCTAGAGGACCAACACACACTTTTAGAGCTGCGGCGAATCCGTGAAGATCGACAATTGGCCCGGAAGAGACCTGGTGATATGACACCGACTGATCGAGATACTTGCCTCACGCATGTTAACATTCATCTGGAGAAGTTGTTGGCAAAGGCCAATAGAGAAAAAGACATGCTCCGTCACATGAAAGGTCATTATTGGGCCCGCATGCACGTCTACACAGCAAAAATGAAGATTCTGAAGAGGAGGTTGAGCAGAGCACTAAAATGGCGGAAGAGGCCTGATCCACTAAGGATTTTGGCTGAGATTTTTCAGGTTTTTCAGCCCAACGCGTAGCGCGTCGACGCGCGCGCTTATGATTGGGACACTTGCTGGAGGAAAACTTTATATTTTTGGATTTTTCATGGTAATTTATGCATGCTCCAGTATGGCCAAAGCATTTCATCAAGTTCTGGATGATCAAAAGGGCTAAAAACACAATGAAAATCACCTTTCTGCCACCTTTTCCACTAGCAGGAAGTACTTGTGGGAGAATGAAGTTTTGGAGGGGAAAATGAGCTCCAAATTGGGAAATTCCACTTGGGATGGATAGCAGACATCCAGGGCTTTCCAACAAGCTATCATGAGATTGATGTTGATTCCAGGAAGTTCCTGAAAAGAAGGCTGAAAGGCGCGCAACGCATAGAGCTCAGGCGCATGACGCATAGAGATTTTTGGCTAATTTTTCATCTTCCAGCTCAGAATTTCGGCCAGTTGGACCAGTTTTGATTGTGGATGTAATTTTTGAGTTATCTTGATGTAATTTTGTGGTTGGAATGTAACTTGGACTCAATTTTACCTATTCTAGAAGATTCACTCCTAAAAAAGTAAAAATCAATTGTAAGAACCAGTTTCCTTCCTTTTAGAGGCAAGTTGTTTGGCTGCCTAGATTCTAGCTCCTTGTTTAGAATTAGTTGAAACTACTCCTAGAAGGAGGAATTCGACCCCTAGAGGCATGGAAAGGGGTTAGGAAGGTCTATATGATGTAATTTCTGAGACATTATACAGGTTGGACTCTTGGGAAAATTTTGGCACACTATTGTACATATTTTTCATATTTTGGCTAAGGAAAGATCAGAGGTTTTGCAGCACCTGTTGGGATTCTTGTGGCTTTCAGTTCTTGATGGTGTTTTCTCTCAGTTTATTGTAAGTTCTTTCATGTTTAATGTATTCCATTCCATTCTTATGCTTATGAAACTAAATGAATGAGTAAATGAGGTTGAATCCATTGTTTCCAGTGCTCTGCCTTTAAATTTGTTTAGTTTTACATGTTTTTGCCAGTTTGGAGAGGATCCATGTTCTCCCTTGCCCTCTTCAGCTCCTTGTCGTTCTGATCCATCCATGCACCTGATAAAAATCATCAAGACTACTGCCTACCTCGCCCCAACTCGAATTCTGCAAAGATCTGGCCTTATCCCTGGACCCAAAATTGTTTTTCCCATTTTTTCAACAAAAACCAAAAAATCAAAATCAAAATTTCCTATCTCTTTACTAGCCTAAAATCAGTTCCCATTTTAGTCATCTCGCACCCTATTGCTCATTTTATCGAGATTGACTAGAGAGAGCCCTCTCCTGTCCTCGTAGGGCTAGCTACGAGGCTGAGCGTGGTTTGATGTTTCCTTGAGTTTTACCTTATTTCAGCCTAAGGTAGATTTGAGCGCTAACAGATACATCCTTTAAGATTTCTGGCTATTAGGATTTTAAGAACCATTGAGAAGGAATTCGTTGGGAATATAGGCTTCAATAAGCATATTCCTTCTCCTCCATTTCTGAATATGGTCAGAAATGTGAGTTGCCTTATCTTGCTGGAAGTTGGCCAAAAGCTTAGTTCCAGCATCATACCGAACGAGCAATTGAAAATGATTCAAGAACATAGTAAATAATTCACCAAACGAAGAAAAGGTGTTCCCAGTAATCTCTATTCAACATTTATCAACATTTCCAGTCAAGGTGCATTAAAACAATATCAACCTAATTGAATCATCAATAAGGGAGTTAGATGAGCACCATAAGTGGAAAGTTGTGATATGGTTAGCTGCATCTTTGTTATTATTCCCTTCGAACTTTTGAATGGCCAATGTAAGCTTGGTAGGAATTGGAGGCCAAGTTGAGTTATATTAGATAGGATCGTTAGTCAACATCGATAGATCTGGAAAATTTAGAATTGCTAGGAATGGTAAGACTGGAGGACCATGATAATTCCATCCACCATGAGAAGGATTCCCAATATTTTGAAAAGAATAACTTGAATTTGCTAAGGCACCAGGCTACCAAGAATTGTTCGTAGAATATACTGAACCATAAGGAAAACCTTGTGGTCCAGAGAGATTCATAGTAGGACCTCCTCTTGCCGAAGGGTTACCATAAATAGGAATTTTCCCCCAATCGAAGTATTAAAAGAAGATGATACCCGTTGGTAAGGGTTCCATGCATTATCTAAAGGATAAAAACCCTTAGAGGTTCCTACGGAGGAGAAAGGCATGTTCCCCTATTGACAAAACATGAACTGATTCCCAGTTCCTAAACCACTAAAATCAAGGTTCCAGCCTTGAAAAGTATTGAAACCTTGACCTCCTAGAAAAGGATTGAAACCTTGACCTTGCACGGAGAAAGGAAAATAACCTAAGGAAGGGTTAGAATGAGGAATATGACCACTTCCAAATGGAAAAGCCTGAAAATAGGTTGATTTACTAGCCATAGAAGACATGGATGTGGAGACAACAAATGCAGTGGTGAAAGAAACTGAGGGAATTTCACTAGAAGGCATCCTAAATGAAAATGAACCAGTATGGGAATAAAAAGTGTGGGTGCCCCAACTCGAATATGGAATGAAGGTAGAGCTAAAAATTGCAGTACCAGGAGTGATAATCAATATAGAAATTGTTCCTCCTCCTTCAATCGAAAGAAGAGTATGCACACTAGAAGTACTCATAGCCGAAATTGTGATCTCAGCAGTGGTCGTAGAAAGAAAAGAAGGAGAAATATGAAGGTTTTCCATCCTCTGAGTTAGGGTCCTACCATATAATATAACATCTAGAAAAATATCTGAAAGAGGGGAGGAAGGAGTAACTGGAGGTTCAAGAATCTCTTCAACCTCAACTCCTTCAGTCGGAAAAAGAACCATAGAAAGGAGTGGAGTACTCCTCTCTAAATCATGACTAACACTAGGATCACCCTCAGAAATTATAGCCCCTAGTGGAGGATCTCTCTCCGATGTGTTAGATGTGACTGATTGGAAATCACCAGCAGAATTGCTCCTACGCCTTCTAGAAGAAGGCTTGGCACTAACAGGAGAAAGCCCATGGAGCCTCCTAGATCGACGAACTGATCGATCAACCACTTTTAGTTATTAAGAGAATTTATAAAGACTCAAAAAATTACAAAGCTATGGAAATCTAGGAGCAAAGAGCACTCTCTAAAAATTTCCCTAAATATTCAACCAATCAAGCAGCTCTCAGGTTTTTCCGCTCCGTGTGATTAGGACTGGACACAAAAATACAAGAAATCCAAAATATAAGGACCTTCCGAAAATATTCTGGGGTAATTATGTGACCTACCTACTACAAAGGTGATAAAAAAAGTTACGCTAACCTCCAAACAAAAGCCTTTGTCGGTGCAAGTACCCAAGCTTCACAAGGGCACCCTCCAAAAGTACTAATGAATGTGATGCAATGTTTGCCTCAGGTACCATGGGTATTCCCCCCGCAGTCACCTATGCGATACCTAGGAATGAAAACTAAGGTCACCAATTCGTATTAATAGCTGGGCAGAATAGTCTTTGGTCGGGATCCGACAAGTAGAAGAGGGGGGATCCCTCTTCCCTGCTTTCACTCGCCCTCACACTTGACTCCCTTTATAGGAAAGTTGTCTCAGAATGCTTAGCAAGGCTGGGTTTCAGTATTTTAATCAACTTCTAATTTTAAATTTAGAGTGGCTTTGGAGATTTAACCCTTCACACACCTATTCCAAGGCCTTAATGACCTTGACTAGTTGATGTTTTTAATGACAATTCAAAAATATTCTAGTTCATTTTAAATTTTATCGCTTGATTTTAAAGGTTGTTCTTTTAAGTTAGGGGTGAAATGGAGGTGCAACTTGTGGTGTTATGGACGCAAGAAGAAATCAATAGAAACCTGCTACATGAAAAATGAAACTTTTTCTTCGACAAAAAGGGATTTATACAAAGGGAAATATGAAAAAGGTAATGAAAGGAAAAAAAATTCTTTGCTTTTTCAAAATACACACTCACACACTCAAAATCTACAAAAGACTAAAAATGCTTACAGTGCAACTACTCTAATGCAAACTACCAATGCAAGATTCTAGGACTACTCTAAATAAAAAGCAGATGTGTTTCCCAATAAAGAGGTCTGAAAAATTGAAACAAAAGAAAGGAAAAATTCAAAAAATAACTTCTCACAACAAATATGCAAAAATCTTGATACAAAAAGGGGCAAATTCAACCAAGAACTTCTCCCAAAACCTAGCGAATTCGACCAAATGAAAAAATTTACATTTGCTCAAAAATGATAAAAAACCTTAAAACAAAACCAAAAGAGAAAGAAAAGGAAAAAAAAAGGTGTCTTTTTCTTTTTAAGGAAGCAAGAAATTCCTTGAGAAAGGAAAAACTACCTAAAACTCAAAATCACCAAACTCAACAAAAAAGACCTCCAATTCCTTAAGCTATCAAGATCATTTTCATGGCAAGACTTAATAAGCAGAAACAGGTAACTAACACAAACAAATGACCTAATCAGTAGTAGAGAACTCTAGCAAACAAAGAAACTTAAGAAAATCAAGAAGACTATTCAAAATTGCCAGAAATGCCTTTCTCAAAAACCAAGAAAAACCAAGAAATCCAACAAAAGAAAAGCAAAAAGTGAAGCAAAAATAAGGCTAAGCATGAGAAAACCGACACTAAATAACTATCCCAAATGGTCAGAACAACCAAGAACTTCAGCAAGAAGCCCTAGTTCCAAACCCAAAACTGAAATTTCACAAAGAAAGGCAAACCCTAGGTTGACTAGGTTTTCAACAAGAAAGAGAGGAGATTCATAAAATGTAGAAAGAAACACTTTCTAGACACATCAAAGATTCAACAGCAGTGGATAGAAACAGGAAAAAGACTTTATTAGACCCAAAATATCAAAATTTTCATTTAAAATCAACCATACGTGGCTTGGCAGCGAGCAACCAGCGTGTATACATGACTATGTACAAGGAAACCAATGTATATGCGTGTTTCTTTGGAGAAAAATGCTTATATATGCGAATGTGTAAATTGGAAAGCATGTATAAAAGGGGAAGTATAGAAAAAATAAAAAATCCAAACCTGATCCAAAAGATAGAGACTTTTGCCTGGATGGATAGTGAACCAAAGAAACTGGAAAAGTGATCAAACCAATCAGAGAACCCAAATCCAAAGAGAAACAACCCAAAATAGGAATTACACAGATGTAATCCCAATGGAGTTTCCAATTCTATTATGAGATAAATTACCCTAGCGTCTGGGTTGAGAATCCCAACAAAGCAAGAGGCATACAAAAACAAGAAGCAAGCAAATATATAGTCCTAATTCTTAAACTAGTAAAATTGGGAGAAGAGGCCTTACCCGTAGGTACTACGTTTGAAGGTGATCTCACAAGGTTCAAACCCTATGCTTCTCCAAGTTCTTCAAAGCCTGCAACTCTTTCAAGAAAAACACATAGACTAGTAATAATTGAAAGCATGTTCTAGATGTTAGCGTTAGATCATATAAGCTTATAAACAAAATAACATGAAATCAACTATAACAATATCATAACATGTATAAAGCATAAAGGTCACGACATCAGGAATGGGACAAAGCTTCTTTATTGATGTATGTAAAGGTGTGTGGAGGAATACCACTTGATTCATCCATGGCTCCAAGTGAAAATGTCCTCCGGATCCGTCCATCCAAAGCCTCAACAATCTCCTTCCATAAGCATATACAAGGATGTCACATAAGACGAGTGAACATCTATATGGGGGAAACAAGGGTTTCCACAATCTGGGAAGTGCAGGAGGCACAGGGCTAAATCAGACTCGATTAGGAACTAAATGGCAATAATATAAATCTTCCTGGATATTTTTTTCATGCTTCAACCGTTAGGATGGCAGTTTTGTTCATGGACGTTTGGATGTTTTTGTAAACCTCTTTTAGAAACTATTTGGTAACAATACTTTTGGCAATAATGAAAACTTCAAACTACATATTACAAAGGGAGGAATCATAAATTGATATTTTCTAAGAATGTTTATATATTAAAAGCTACTGAGGATTACCACACTAATTTATCTACGTGAGGTTTTATAGTAGCCATCATAGGAACATGAATAGGGTCGGATCATCCCTTATGTATAAATAAGGTGGTGACTTGGCTTCTCTTACCCCCATTGCTGGTGGGTATGATAGGCAGGTCCCAGCCACTGAGTCTGCATCTAATCGACACATCAGAACTACGGTCGGTTCCCAAGGAGGAGTATCTCTTCTCTCGTGGCTCTTAGTCCAGTCTGTACGGATGGTCACTCAATAGATCCTAATTAGATAGGATGTGGTTTATCCCGTTTATGGTTCCCATAATCCAAATAACCTTATACCTTTATATAGGATGTTCTCACCAATATTATCATAAAATAGATAAAAGCTAGGAAGGTTAACTCAGATATTTTTTTGACTCACTTGATTGCATTGCTAATATCATGTCTTATCTTCCCTTGGGCTCCTCTTGAAAGGTTTCAAAGCAGAAAAGGGAGGAAAAATCGAAAGGCAGAGGCAAGGAAAGGCACTTCAATCCTTGGGCGTTGAAGATGGAAATGATTATGAGAAATAACCAAATGTTGCAGATGGTTGTTTTAAAAGGCACCTCATGATGGTTGTTTTAGAGGATTTCATTTTATTTCAAGGTAGATGTGGAATTTCCAAAGTAATTTATTGTTTTCTTATGTGTGTGGTTAATGTATAAATATGTTTAATTGTGAATTTTGAAAAGTAATTAATCTCCAATTTAATATTTAAAGTGATTTTTTTTACATATTTTTTTAATGCATTATATATATATCTTTATTTTACGATTACACTATTTTCATGTGGATTTTAAACTCTCCAAGTACCTTTTAAATTCTCTAGGCACATATAATAATTTATTTTACTAAATAATTAATGAGTTCAAATGAGGTGGAATTTCCATTTTGCATGTCTATCAAACATTTAACATGGTCCAAAATCACATCAATATCAAATACTCAACATGATCTAAAATTATTTCACTAGATTCTCCTACTTCCTTAAGTTGGTAAAATTTTATTTTGATGACATATTTTAAGGTGTTGATAGTCATTACATTATTCGTGGTAGAAATGAAAGTCACGGTTCCCTCTTAGAAGATTTGGAAGAATCACTGATATAAAGAAACAACCATTTTTCAATAACACTATATTCATCTACACTTCTATTGACATGTCTTTACACCTTTTAATACAAATGCTAGTTAATTTACAAAACTTATTTGACATAAAATAAAAATAAAATACATCCAAGTAACTCACTCATGGCCCATCATGGGATTATGACATCATTGATATGATAGTTTAGATCAGTGTTACTCCTTCAAAGTAAGATGTAATATTCAAAAATTTTGAATTTGAATAATTCAATTTACAGGAATTTGAATGTTAAATATAATTTTATAAATATTTTATTTAAAAAATATTAAAATATGTTTTATATTTAAATTTCTTGGTAATATAAAACTAATTATTATTTTTTGTATTTTTTCAGAATTTTAGCTTCACCAAATTCTAAACCAAATTCTAGAAGAAATTTGACGTTTTCGAAGCAGTTTTGAACAACCACTCATCTCATTTTGTCACTTCCAAATGTCGTCATCAATCATAGGTGTCTAGAGTTGAATTGCCTAACGAAGATGGGAGGTCCAAAACCCCACCTTCCCCATCATCCCAAATGTAAGGTTATTTTACGTTATTTTTCTTAGTTTTTTGAAAATGGTGTTGTTTGCGATTTTTTGGAATTTCTGATGTTGATAGAAAAAAATTAGGTGAAATTTTGATTTGTGTTATTGAAACTAGTTTTTTTAATATATAGATTTAGCACTTTGAAAAACTCCTAGATACTTGGATGGAACTGGGGTTACTCATCAAACTTGTGATTTCAATAAATTTCTCTTAGAGAAAATTAATCAGAGAAATTTATTTAGAAAAATCTTCAAAAAATGAACTAAAACTTCGAAATTAATAGCTACTATCTCAAACTTAAATAATTTTAAAATATCTACAAAAATTTTGATTTTAAAATATCACTAGAGAACTCCATTGACAAAGAAATTTTCATTTTGAAATTTGTGAATATTCAGAGATACTCCTTGTGGTTGTTTTTGTTGGAAATATTGTCATTGATGGCAAAGGAGACAACATAGAAGCAGAGAGATAGCAAAAGAAAACTGACAAGGAGAACATTAGACATGAAGAAAGGCAAAGAGAGATAGCAAAAGAGGTAGAAAAGATGTAGAGAGGTAGCAGAGAGGCAAAAGAGACCGGAACAAAGATAGAGAGATCTAAAGAGTTACAGAGGGTTGAGCAGCTGTGAAAAGGGTCATTTGAAGAAGCAGCTCAGAGGAGACAGGGCCATTTGAAGAAGCAGGGTAACAAAAAGAAGTAGCTTAGGCAGCAGAATATACAGTGAATATAGAGAAACAATCCTACACTGACATGCACTGCCTGTGCACTATCATGCACAGTAACTGAATGTAGAGAAACAGTCATGTCGAATAGGATTGGAGTGGTAATGTGGGAGTCTACATGGTAAAAGAATTTGATACACACATGACTATGCACATGCATAAACAAAGAGGATTTACACATCCAACTGTGTAAATATGATACTGCAATATCAAGGGCTGGTTGGAGCAATGACTTGAACATCAGTGAGATGGAGTGCATGGTGAGAAGGAGAATCGAAAATTGGGGTGAAAGCCTGATTGAGGAGTAGGTTCTAGTGAAAATTGGAGCAATTTTAAAGGGCGAGAGCCAAATCTTGAATGCGTAGTGAAAACCTAATGGAGCTGGGCGTTAAACATATCGAAGTGCCGTGTTAAAATGTGGATGAAACAAAGGTTAACAAATGAAAAGCGGGATTGTGAGTTGGGCAAAACCTTAAGCCAAGGAGCAAAGCGGGACCGTGAGAAGGAATAGTAGAAGCGGTTTCAGAGGGAATTACCAGCAGTATCGTGTTTTTTAAAAGTGGTAATTTGTAAGTCGAGAAAAAATGCGATATCGGTTATCGATTGCCACGTGTCCTAAAGTGGTATTCTATTACCACTTATATCATGCAAATTTTGAGATTTAACCCTCGAGCATTTTAATTGTGCGATATTGCGCGAGATCCATCGGATTTGGGCTTGGAGCGCGATAAATTGTGGACCGTCAGATCCATTCAACAATTAGTCGAGGTAAGCTGTTGTGGGCCCGATGTTTAATATATGTTAGTCTTTGGCATTTTAATTAAGTTATAATGCTATGACCGAAGGTGTGTAAACTGTGGGTCCCGAGGATACATATATATATATATATATATATATATATATATATATATATATATATATATATATATGTTATCTCGTGGGGTTTGAGTCCGAGTTATGGTTTAAGCTAAGGTCGAAGACCTTATGATATTTGATGCTTAATGTTGAAACGTGGAAAGTTAAGTATGGCGAAGATTTCAATTGGTAAATGAAATTAAAATGTCGTGGGCCAGATATGAAGTTTGGGCGTAACATAAAGTCTTGAAACACATTAATATATGTGGAAATGCATGTTATAATTCAAGTTCTACACACAAAGTCTTAATTTTACTAGGTCGGAGATATGGTGGGCCCGAACATTCATTCATACTCTGGTGGGTTAGTTTTAAATCAAGTCAGATATTTGCGAGTTTGGGTTTGTTATCAAAGTCTGAGTTATACATATAAGAATATTCTGTGAAGCGACCAATATATAACGCATTTTATTATAAAGGCAAACGTTAAATGGAAATTCACACAGAAAGTGAGAGCGAAGACTTAATGATATATGTTGCTGGAATATAAGATGAAAAGGGTTATAGTGGTCCAGCTATTAGTATGTTGAGTTTTATATGTATTTGTGGGTTGCACTTGTTAGCACTCGAATCTGCCACAGGCTGAAAGAGGCGAGGCTCGAGGCAACATCAAACCAACCTTAGCCTCGTAGCTAGCCCTACGAGGACAGGAGAGGGCTCTCTCCAGGTCTATCCTCAGCAAAAGGATCTTCAAGGGGCTGAGATGACCGATAGGGATTGCTAATCTTAGGCTAGTAAAGAGATATGGATGAAGTTTTTAATAAAATGATGGAGTTTTTCTGGGCTGCATGGGGCAAAGAACAGCTTGAACAGAGAAATGTAATCAAAAACACAGATTGTCTCCTGAGGCAAGGTAGGCAGGAAAATTTAACATCAAATTAAGATTAAATGGAATGGTAAGACTGTTGAGGAGCCGACAAGGGCATAGAGGATGAATCCTTGTCGAACAGAAGAAAACATTAAATATGAACAAACTTAAAGGCAGAGCATACCAAATATGAATTCTACCTTAACACTTCATTTGTTCAATTGGAAACGATCATGAAATGACATGAACACATAACAGGCTACATATGAAACAAAAGAGGACACAAATGTTAATTTTCATACCACAGGAATCTCAGAAGCCAGAGCTGAGTATTTTCATTAAAATCTCTGTCAAAATCTGTACAATGAAGCTCCGTTCTATCCTCCACCAGCTCTCAGAATTCTCTACTCACTCTCCGCCACCACAATTGATTTACAATGTATGAATAAAACTATGAGAGGTGATAACTGATCAATGAAAGGAAGGAGCAGTTTCACCTAAAATCCTAAAATAGGACAAGTCTGCTCTTGAAAGAAGCAGCTTTACAATGAATTTGTAAAACCTGTAGCTAAACGTTTCTGGAGTGCAGCTTGAAAACCCAAAATAGACTAACCAATTCGATTTCTTTGCTGAGATAGTTATTTGTATTTAAATTTGGCTTTTGACTTTTATTGCCACGTTACTTTTACCATTTGAAAATCTCTGCTGGCCAATTCAAAGATACAAACTAGAGCGCAGATCACTAACTGAAGTTTTAAATAGAAGATCAGTTCCTATTTTTCTGTTGTGGTTGATATCTTCATTCTAATTTTGTCTTTCAGTTTCAAACTCCAAAATAGTTTTAACAAACTAATGATCATAAGGACATTCAGTATCATTCTCAGTAACTTTGAAGGGCTGTGGATGCTTCCCCGAGCAGTATAAGTTCCACATCTTATAATATGCCCTATCCAAATTCCGCACCCATCGAGCAGTATCAAACAGAGGACATGTCAACCGTACTGCTCCAACTCCTCTTCTTCTTCAACACTTTCCAATGTCTCAGATCGTTCGGGCTTGTTTACCAACTGGGGGCAACCTTTGATACGCAAATACTTCAACTTTGCCATTGCATTAACATCTAATGCGGGAAATATTTTCAAATCTTTGAATTCTTCTATAATGAGCTGCTGCAATTCAGGAAATGCCCCACGTTTTCCAAAATCCTCTGGAAAGCTAACACACTTATCATTTTTTTACGAGTGTAGTACTCCGAGCTTCGGAATGTTTTCTAGGCCTCCATACGCCTCCATAATCCAAGCTTTGACAACTGTGTGACTTGAGCTCCTTGGGATTCTGAAGTTGGGAGATCCATTCAATTGGCAACCTGCAACGACGAAGATGAACAATTTCAAGGCTTTTCCACTTTAATAGCCGGTCCTTGTTGCATTACCACAATAATCAATTATTAATGATAAGTGTTGCACAAGTGTCAATCCTTTGAGATCTCTCAATTGCAAGGCGTTGGCTCCCTTTTTGCTCATGGACACGAGAACCCCTTTCAGCGTCTGTAGAGAGACTAACTTCGATATTCCTGTTTATAATCATTAACAAAATAACAATGTGGCATATGAACAATCTTTTCCGAATATATATGTGCAAACCGCATTGGAGAGACAAACTCATCTGTCACCATTATAGAAACTGTTTCCGAACATCCACTCTGCAACAAAGCAAACGCTGCAATCTGTGCTTCCACCAATCACAAAATCAATGAGCCACTTCTGTTCCACGAGGAAAAAATCCAAGCCTGGGAGCGAAAATGAATTTCTGGGTTCGCATTTTAAGTGGGTCGCCTTTTTTTTCTAAGTGGGTCGCTCGACCTCCAAGTGGGTCGCTCGACGCCCAGGTGGGTCGCTCGAGCTCAAAACACACGAATTTGACTTCTGAGATGCCGAGACACTGTGAAAACTGCCAACAATACGCTTCATATTCAAAGGAAATATCTCAGACATTAACACTCCTCCGAGAATAAGAGAAGCGCCAGTGGCACTTGTGCCCATTCTCTGTGCAGAAGTTTGAAAGTATCCACTCACGAAGAACTGATAATATTGATCGAAGAAGTCGCAGCCGAAGTGCTGGTGATGGCAAGATCACTCCACTAGATAATAAGCGTTCATATGCACGATGTACTAGAGTAGAGAGGTGGAAATAATTAGGCATAGGCACATCCTCCGTTCAATTATCCTCCAACCAGTCCCAACACCACCAAAAGTTTGCGAGAAACTTTTCATCTATGGCTGCCTTATACGATAAAGACAGAGAACTGATTTTGTTCAGCTGCTGAACCTGCACCAGCATGCTTGTTTACTTCAAACTGTTATATTATCAAAACATAAATGGATTTGAAGCAGATTGTTGAGTGAAGCTAGAAATGCGGGCTTGTTGGGCTCTTGCTCTTGCTAGCCAACAATTTGGCTTCTTTCTATAATCATGCATGGTCTAGTCCTTGTTCATCAGCTGTGGAGAATGAAAATTCATTTCTAACTTTTGCAGAGATTGCCTCACCATCCACATCAAAAACACTGTCATTTGAAGAACTGTAGAGTTTTGGAACATCATGACAAATTACATATTAATGATTTCTTCTTCAAAACAGGGTTTTGAAGAAGAATCAATCTCGCCTTATTTATGACGACATTCCTGAAATGAAGACTTACTGAAGCTTCCTCTAGCCTACCTCTGAAAACTAAACCCTGAACTGCAGAATTACTCTTTAATGACTGCAAATAAGGAGAAATGAACCTTGGTGAGTTTGATTGCAGCAGTCTGACAAGACGGAGTCTAACAGCACTATTATTCCGAAGTAAAATAAATGTTTGCTGGGTTTATTAGAAGAGCATATTATATGCTTTATGGGTTTTATAACCTTGAGTATAAGAAGCTTCCACATTTATTTAATTTGCTGGCAGATAATAAGAAGAAGCTACATTCTTATATACAATGAGAGTTTGAGAGTTATTGGGGAATTAAACTTGTAAAACAGGTATATATGCAGCAGAAACACAACTGCAGTGAACAGGAGAATATGCAGAAATTGAAAAAGACACAAGGCATTTTACATGCATGGAAAATAGAAGTATGCAGAACAGTTACATGACAGCAGTAGAAAATACAAAATCACAGCAAGCCAAGAGCCGAAAAAGGGTTGAGTAAACTTGTTTTATGTAACTGAAATTGTGAATGTAAATAATTTAAAATTATTTTTATATTGTTTGTGATTGAAAGGAAAGTCTCCATAGGCAAACAAAATTCCACTGTAATATTGAAATTTGTACATATTGTTATATTTTCTGAATGAGCTTGACAAAGAAATGATAAGGCAGAAGTCAAAGAGTCATGGTTGTTCACTCCAAATTCTCTGTAGAATGCAAACAGTCATGAGGTGAATCTATAAATGATATCAAATTGATATGCTTAAGGAGGTTAGAGAATGTAGAATTGAGGCAGAGAGGATAAGAAGAAGGAGGAGAAGATAGAGATGCTGTGAAGAATCAGAGAAGATATAAAATAAATTAGAAAGCTGGAGGACAACAGTGAAGAAGGAAAAAAACAGCTCTGATATCCAAGGTAAATAAACATATGATTTTTTGAAAGAGTGAGGAAGTTGGAGCTTCCATATCAATTTCTAGCTTGATAGATGTCAATTGTAGCTGACTGAGGTTGGAGCCTCCTGTAGGTTGGAGCCTATAGAAAATAGTTGGAAGTTGGAGCTTCCTTGCAAGTTGTAGCTTGCAGAATTGAGGTAGGAACCTCCTGTACGTTGGAGCCTACAGAAAATCAGTGGTGAGAGGGAGTTGGAGCTTGCATTTACATCACAACAATAATAAGATGTGGTTTTCTCCCTTTATGGATTTCCACTTATATATTTTGTCTATATGCATGATGATTATGTGTTGATACTCTGTATTTACTCTGCTTAATACCTGCTGCTCATTTATTAATATTGTTGTTCCATTGTATATTAACTTGTTTCATAATGATGATGTGAATGAGTATAAAAGGAAGTTTAATAAGAACATGACTGCATTAAACTGATTCAACCCCCCTCTCAGTTTAACCAAGGGTCCAACAATTGGTATCAGAGCTAGGTTCTTCTGTATCAACTTAACAACTGGAAGGAGATCCTAGGACCCCATGATGGCTAGTGTAGAAGGTTTCTCAACAAATAAAGCCCCTTTGTTCACTGGTACAAATTATGCCTTCTGGAAAATAAGAATGAGGACATACATAATGTCTCTAGAAATAGAGGTTTGGACTATTGTGGAACTAAGATATGCCCCAAAGGAGACTGACTCAGAGAAAGAGGCCAAACAAGACTTTGTAGCAAATGCAAAAGCCATGAATGCACTCTTAAGTGGACTGTGTGAGGCATAATTTATCAAAGTAATGCACTGATCCAGGTGGATATTGGTGGTCACCCGCCTATTCCACTTGGGGCCCCACCATTGTCTCTTTCAGTTTTTTAGTTTTGGCACAACTTACTATTTTTAGCAGTTTTTCGGGTCCTGAACTTCTCGAGCCATTTTGAGGCCCTAAACAATGTTTTTTGGGAAAACGAAGAGCAACATGGATCCATGGACAGATGTTTCTCATTCAAAATTTGTATTCCTTGGATATATATTTCTAACGAGGTATGGTACGCATCAAACAGAGATCGTATGCCAAAGTTATGCCCCTGGGAAGTTGAAACACCAATTTACCCAAACGGGGCCCATAGTTTTGGCGCTTCATCTCTTAGGGTTAGGGTTTTGGATGTTTCAGATTTCCCATTGTTTCTAAATAATAAATAGGCCCTTGAGCCTCATTGTAACTCAATTCAGAGGCCTGTAGCCGCCACATCTCTTCTCAAAGATAGCTACCAGCGCCCTAGCTAGTTTTATTTCCATTATGTCTGTAAGCAACTTTCAGTTCTTTGATATTAATGAAATGAAGTGTTATTTCCACTGCATCTTTGTATTTATGGTTATATGTTTATTCTATTGTGTTCCTGCATAAATCTGGATCAGTGGTATCAGAGCGGTCTGCTTTTTTCTCGATCTTTCTTTGCATGTCCCCAACGAGGTCGGGGTATAAGGAGTTAGGGCTCGATCTAGTGGAACCTTTGCAAGATCAGCCTTGCAAACCCCGACGGACACCCATGGGGGACGAAAAGAAAGATGAGGGAGCAGGAGATCCTATCAAAATATTGCTCGAGGAGGCCCTCGAAAAACAAAGGAACGCGATGATGGATAACTTTGCCCAGATCCTTCAACAGCTGCCCACCGGCAGTGCATCTGCATCCAGTAGCCACTTTGGAGGTGTGACTCCTTTTAAGGTACAAGTAAATTTTTACATTCCCATATTTGAGGGTCAAATAGATGCAGATTCCGTACATAGATGGTTGAATCTATTAGAAGGATATTTCTCAGTTCATGACTTTTTCGACAGGGAGAGGATTATTTTTACACTCCTGAAAGTTGCCCCCCATGTCAAGGACTGGTGGGAAACCCACTGTGAGAAAAAGAACGAGATAGAACCCTCTCTGTTCTCGACTGTACCCACTTGGAATTCTTTCTGAGACACCATCAAGGAACAATACTATCCCGTGGGGAGCTATGAGGACAAGTACATATAATGGACCACACTGCGACAACAAAGGGATCAAGATGTGCATGAGCTGATGAATCTATTCCATACCCTGCGCACCAAGTTGGATATCAAAGATTCAGAGAAGCATCTGGTACTAAAGTATCACATTTGTCTGCACAGATACATTCAGGAGGAAATGGAGTTCCTCGACATCTCCTCGCTTGGTACGGCATACCGATATGCTGCCAAGATTGAGCATAAATTCAAGCAGAAGAAGCGAGACTTTGGATCTGCGAATCAATAGCAAGGGAAGGGTGCTCCCAAACTACATAACAAAGGACATAGCTAAGGCATGGCGACTTAGGACAACCTATCGAATCCACAAGCAAAGAACAACACCGCAAAGCCAAATAAGGACACGAGAAAGTGGTGTGAGTTCCATAAGAGCTCCACTCACAACACAAGTGAGTGTCGGGCCAAGCAGTCGCTGGAGGCCGAGATGAGGGCTTCTGAGTCAGATGCATGCTCTGACTTTGAATCAAAACCTGACAAGGGGAATGAAAAATGGAAACAGATTATTGATGTGGAGCCCAATGCCACTGTTGCCACTACAAAGATCCAAAAGGAGGAACCAGAAGATCCAGAGGAGGAGGAATGTCTCTTCCACTCCCAGATGTGGGTAAAGGGCTCCCCAGTATGGTTCATTGTCAACAATGGGAGCCAAAAGAACCTCATTTCAGTAGATGCCATGAAGCAGTTGGGCTTGTCGACCACAACTCACCCACATCCATACACCATCGGGTGGCTTCACCAAGGACGAGATCTCCGCATCAGCCAGCAGTGTTGCCTTCCCTATAGCATCAAGCCCTTCACAGATGAGGTATTATGTGACATTTCTCCTATTGATGTTTCTGATGTATTATTAGGACAACCATACTTGTGGAAGTGTCATGCTGTATATGAGTCTCGGCCTCGCGGTGTTATTGTTACTTTGGGAAATAAATTGTACAGGGTACTAGAGGTACCACCTCCTGCCGCTATCTCTTTGATTACTGCAAAACAATGCAGTAAGCTCATTTCCCAAACCAGGAAATTCATTTTCCTTATGATCTGCCCCCAGGGCAAGAAGAAGACTGTGGCCACGACCTCCAAATAGGGCTCCTCTGCACGACAACAAAAAATGGATAATTTTTTGGAGGAATATGGGGACATCTTCACCTCACTCACAGGGGTTCCTTTGCACTGTCAGGTCAGGCACTCGATTGATCTAACCCTAGGTGCACCGCTACCCAATGGACTGATCTATCGATGCTCTGTTCTAGAGAACGATGAAATCAAGAGGCAGATTCAAGAGCTGCTGCAGAAAGGTCACATCCGACCGAGTTCATGGCCATGTGGGAGCTCGATCGTGTTGGTACAGAAGAAGGATGGGATGTGGAGACTTTGTATTGACTATCGAGCGCTGAACAAGATCACTGTCCAGAATAGGTACTCAATCCCATGGATTGATGACCTTCTGGACCAACTCAAAGGTGAAAAATATTTCAACAAGATTGACTTGAATTCTGGGTATCACCAGGTACCAATTGAACCCTCCGATATGTGGAAGACTGCCTTCAAAGCCAAGGAATTCCTTTTCGAATGGCTGGTCATGCCTTTCGGGTTGACGAATGCTCTCACAACCTTCATGAGGATGATGGACGACATCTTGTGGCCATTCACCAACTCATTTTTAGTGGTGTACCTGGATGACATTTTGATCTTCAGCCAGAATTGGGAAGAGCACCTTCACCACATCCGACAAGTCCTCCAAACACTGCGGCAACACAAGTTGTGTGCCAATTTGGAGAAGTGCACTTTTGGCATGACCCAAGTTCAATATCTGGGATACATTATTGATGAAAGGGGGTGCATGTGGATCCAGCCAAGATCCAAGTCATTCGGGATTGGCCAGCCCCAACCACTATAACAGAGCTTCACAGCTTTCTGGGTCTTGCTAATTTCTATCGGAGGTTCGTGTTGGGATTCTCTCATATCACTTGGCCCTTGAGTCAAGTCACCAAGGGAGGAGCGAGAGAAAATTTTTTTTGGTCGGAACCTCAACAGAAGGCGTTCACAGAACTGAAAAACCGCCTCTGTTCTGCCCCAGTGCTCACTTTACCAGACTTGCAACAGCCATTTGAGATCGAGACAGATGCCTCTGACTATGCTATTGGGGCAGTTCTTACTCAACAGGGACATCCAGTGGCATATCACAGTGAGACATTGTCTGAGACAGTTCACAAGTATCCCACCTATGACAAAGAAATGTATTCCATTGTGAAAGCCTGTCGACAATGGAAGCATTACATTTTGGGGAAGGAAACAATCATCCACACAGACCACCGGCCCCTGCAGTTCATACAGACACAAGGAAAGTTGCAGAATGATCGCCATCAGAAGTGGTCCACATATCTGCAACAGTTTCATTTGAACATCAAGTACAAGAAGGGTAGCACCAATAATGTTGCAGACTGCCTCAGCCAACCACCGATCGTGGCACTCACCACCGTGCTCAACTCTTGTGGGCACGAGACTTCTGATTGGCCGCTTCTCTATGAGAGTAACCCAGAATTCGGCCACACTTACAAGGCACTCTTGGGGGGTACGCAAGTTCCAAATTTTCACCTCCAAGATGCACTTTTATGTCACCTGGGACACCTTTGTGTTCCTTCAAGTGAGCGTGCCAAGGTGATATGGGAAGCACACTACAGTCGAGTCGCTGGGCATTTCGGGGTCGAGAAAACAGTAGCAATACTACAGAAGTATTTCTATTGGCCGAACCTTCGAAAGGATGTCGAGAAGCACATCAGATCCTGCACTGCTTGTGCCATTGTCAAACCGACCATCAAGAAGCAAGGCCTATATACTCCTCTACCTACCCCTAGTCGACCTTGGGAATCCATCTCCATGGATTACATGTCGGGCCTGCCTTCTACTAAGCATGGAAATGATTGTGTTTTTGTGGTCGTCGACAGATTCTCGAAGATGGCCATTATGGCGGCCTGCAAGAAGAATATCACAGCAGAAGCCACTGCTAAACTCTTCTTTGAACGAGTGTGGGTGCACTTTGGGATCCCACAGTATATCATATCAGATCGAGATAGCAGGTTCCTCAGCACATTTTGGTCCAGCCTCTGGTCGATGTTGGATACCAAGCTCACCAAGTCCACAGCTTTCCATCCCCAAACAGATGGCCAGACAGAGGTCGTCAACAGAATGATTGTACACATTATGTGCATGTACAATTCAAAGCATCCATGCACATGGGACGAGAGCCTCCCCTATGTACAACATAGTTATAATCGGGCTCTCCACAGTTCAATCGGCCATAGCCCCTTTCAGGTGGGCTTGGGATTCCAGCCACTATGTCCCATTGACGTAGCCATGCCATTTGCGGCTACTCAGGCCGATTCGGCTCATGTCCAGTCTGAAGTCGACAAAGAAAATAGCTTCATCGAGCGCATTCAACACATCCGCCAATAGGTTCATGACATATTGGACAGAGCCAATGATAAGTACAAGCAACGCGATGATCAACACTGGGTGCCACACAACTTCTAGGTGGGCGACAAAGTATGGCTACATTTGCAGAAGGAGCACTTCACTAGACCCCACCGCAAGCTTCGCCTGCTTCGATACGAGCCGTAATTCATCACCAAGGCTATAGGGAACAATGCCTTCAAGCTCAGTATTCCACCATTCCTTGGTCTACACCCAGTATTCAATGTGGACCGCCTTCGTCCTTACTTCCCACCTCTACTAGACACCTCTGACATTGCAGAACAACTCACACCAATAGAGTTAAACCCAGACTGCATGGAACAGGCCACCACAGATTGTATCATGGACATGAAAAACAAGAACACTCGCCAACAGAAGATCCAACTGTATCGGGTTGTCAAAGCTAGCCAACTCCTGCACCAAGGAAAGCGGTTCACCAGGGACCAAGTTCAACATAAATTTCCTCATCTCATGGAGGAAATTAACGCAATGGGGACCATTGCTTCCTAAGGGGGGAGGAATGATCTAGGTGGATATCGGTGGTCACCCACCTATTCCACTTGGGGCCCCACCATTGTCTCTTTCAGTTTTTCAGTTTCAGCACAACTTACTATTTTTAGCAGTTTTTCGAGTCCTGAACTTCCAGAGCTGTTTTGAGGCCCTAAACGACGTTTTTTGGGAAAATGGAGAGAAAAATGGGTCCATGGACTGATTTTTCTTGTTCAAAATTTGTATTCCTCGGATAGATCTTTCTAACGAGGTATGGTACACATCAAACAGAGATCGTATGCCAAAGTTACGCCCCTGGGAAGTTGAAACACAAATTTACCCAAACGGGGCCCATAGTTTTGGCGCTTCATCTCCTAGGGTTAGGGTTTTGGCTGTTTAGGATTTTCCATTGTTTATAAATAATAAATAGGCCCTCTAGCCTCATTGTAACTCAGTTCTAAGGCTTATAGATGCCACGTCTCTTCTCAGAGATAGCTACCAGCGCCCTAGCTAGTTTTATTTCCATTCTGTCTGTAAGCAACTTTCAGTTCTTTGATATTAATGAAATGAAGTGTTATTTCTGTTGCATCTTTGTATTTATGGTTATATGTTTATTATGTTTCATTCCTACATAAATCTGGATCATGCACAACAAGAATGCCAAAGAAATATGGGATACACTAGAAAACATTCATGAGGGAGACAAAAAGGTGAAGATAGCCAAACTTCAAGTCTATAGAGCTCAGTTTGAAAATTTAAAAATGATCGATGATGAAGACACTGCCAACTTCTTTTTAAGGGTTGTAGAAATTTTAAATAACATGAAAGCTCTAGGAGAAACCATAAAAGAATGTGTAATTGTTCAAAAGATTCTAAGATCTTTACCATCCAACTTTAATCCCAAGGTTTCTGCCATAGAAGAAACAGCTGATTGGGAAACTTTGACCATGAACAAATTACTTGGAAATCTAACAGCCTATGAGATGAGACTACCACAGAGGAAGTCAAATGCGAGGGAGGTAGCCTTTAAGACAGAGAGGAAGAAAGAAGAAAAAGAAGATATATGTTCTTGCTATGATGAAGTAGAGGCCAAATTTATCAAAAAATTGGATAGAGGCTCAGGGAAATATAAAGGTAAACTTCCATTTAAACGATTTAACTGTGGAAGAGTTGGACACTATTCTTCTAAGTGTCCTCATAAGAAAACAAAGAATCAGACTCAAGAATCAAATAAAACCATATCAAAGAATTGGCAGAAAGGGAAGAGATTCAATAGAAAATATTTTTATGCTCAGCAAGACAGCAGTGCATCTGAAGACTCAGATGAATCCTCAAGTGAAGAAGGAACCTTTGAATTTGTATTGATGGCTAAGGAAGAACTTGAAGGATTCCTTCTAGAAGATGAGGAAGAAGGTGAAGTTGATCTTGAGGGGTAGCTAAGAAGTGCCCTAGAGGAAATATACAGACTTAAACTAAAGTGCAGAAAATAGAAAGACATTCCCCTCAAATATGTAAGAGAATATCAAAACTCAGAAGACCTCATTCAGTTGAAAGTAGAGCTTGAAGAAGCCAAGAAGTTAGAAGACACTCTACTTAAGCAAATTAAAAATAAAATTCATAAGCAAGAGAAATTGGAAGAAGAAGTAGTGTGCCTGAGAAAGAAATTAGAAAAAACCCAAAGAGAATTATTAATGAATACTCCTAAAATGAGAAGCTCTGATAAGTTGAATGAAATTCTAGATGCTCAAAGGTCTTCTTTGATAAAAAATTGGATAGGCTATGAAGGAGAATCAAGCAAAGGCAAAGAAAAGGAAAACAAAAATATCATTTTTGTAAAAGCTGATAAGGATAATGAAGCAGCTCAGAAGGTTCCTACAGAAGAAGAAACCTACAATGAAGTAAACAGAAACAAGAAGGAACCTCAAATGACAAAGAATTAAATAAATAAACAGTCAACTGAAAAAGGCTCATATACTCCTGAATATATCAAATTTGGAAGCTATCAAAGGAGATTCTTCCCCCCTAGGAAAAATGTCACTTGTTATGTCTGCCACAAACTGGACATATTGTTGCATACTGTCATACAAGGAGAATCGATTCAAACCAGCAAAGGATGCAAATAGTGAAAACACTACCTCAAGCAAACAAATGGAGAAGACAACCCTTCATTAGGTATGCAAATTGTTTTTATGGATATTGTTTTACTGTAAGGAATTTGGCCATAAAGTCTTATAGTGCAGAACATATGGACAAAGACTGATGTTCAAAACCTCAAGGAGGTTTATGAATCATGGAGAGATTACTCGTACTCATTATTATGCCAAAAAATATGATCAAATGTTGTGTATGCCATAAAATTGGACATATGTCTTCCAAATGTCCTCTCTGATAATGTGGCCCATCATCTCGGAAAAGGTACCAAACAAAAGGATGCATTCAGTGGAAAAAGAAGGTGAATAAATGTGACCTGGCTCTAATAGCTCAAGACTTGAAAAGCCAATGGTATTTGGACAGTGGATGCTCAAAGCATATGACTGGAGATAGAAGCAAGTTTATAACCTTTGATGAAAAGAAATCTGGAAATGTTACTTTTGGCAATGATAAAGCTAGGAAAATCAAAGGAAAAGGCTCAGTTAGTCTGGATAATGGTAGAGGAAAGGCCCAAGATGTACTATTTGTGGATGGGCTGAAAGAAAATCTGCTGAGTGTCAGTCAAATGTGTGATAAAGGCTGTGAAGTTCTTTTTAGAGCACAAGACTGTGAAGTAAGATCAAGCACCACATGAAAGACCCTGATCAAAGGTGTTCAAATAGAAAGTAATGTCTACATAGTGAAAGAAGAGAATGAAGCATGTCACATTAGCAAACTTGAGGAGTCATGGTTATGGCATTGAAGATTGGGACACCTAAACTTCAACCATATTATAAGTCTAAGCAAGAAGAATGCAGTCAAAGATATGCCAGTCATAAAGAAGCCTTCAAATACCATATGTAAATCTTGTCAAATAGGTAAGAAGACCTGCACATCCTTCAAGACCAAAGAGAAACTATCTACAAGTAAACTTCTTCAGCTTGTTCACATGGACCTATGTGGACCTTCAAGGACTAAAGCACCAAGTGGAGAATCTTATTTCATGCTGATAATAGATGGCTTTTCAAGAATGACATGGGTTGCATTACTCAAATATAAATCTGAAGCACTTGAGAAATTCAAGATATTCAAGGCATTGGCAAAAAAATCAAACAGGATGTAAGCTAAAGTGCATTAGATCAGACAGAGGAGGTGAATTCACAGACTATGATTTTGCAGACCTATGCAATGAGCATGGGATTAAACAACAGTTTACAATTGCAGGTACACCTCAACAGATTGGTGTGGCAGAGAGACAAAACAGGTCAGTACAATATATTTCCAGAGCAATGATGCAAGAAAACAACATTCCCCAAACCTTCTAGGCAGAAGCAGTACACACAACTATGCACATTCTTAACAGAGCACATTTGAGACCAAACAGTGAAAAGACTCCTTACGAATTATGGCATGGTAAACCAACATCAATCAAGCACTTTAGAGTCTTTGGAAGCAGGTGCTTCATAAAAAATAATGATGAACAACTAGGGAAGTTTGATGAAAGAGCAGATGAAGGAATCTTTCTAGGATATGCATCCAAGAGCAAGGGGTGCAGGTGCTACAAAAAAACACTACATAAAATTGTGGAAAGAATTGATGTAAAATTTGATGAAGATCTACCAAACAGAACAAGAAGTACAAAATGCAGCAATCCTACATAAGATAATGAAGAAGAAAACCAAGAGATTGATGAACTGAGCCAGACAACAGAAGACACTGAATTAAACTCAAAAGGTCCCTTAAGGCACACTCAACAGAATCATCCAGAATATCAAATCATTGGGGACAAAAGTGTGGGAGTCCAGACTAGGAGATAGCTTGCTGAACAGACAGAAGAAGTATACCTAGCTATGTTATCACAAATAGAGCCAAAGAAGTTTGAAGAAGCTAGCAAAGATAAATATTGGGTGAGTGCTATGAATGAAGAATTGGACCAAATTGAAAAGAACAATACCTGGGAATTAGTTCCAAGACCCACTGGAAAAAATGTCATAGGCTCAAAATGGGTATTCAAGAATAAGGTGAATGAACAAGGACAGGTAATTAAAAATAAAGCTAGACTTGTACGTAAGGGATATTCACAAATTGAAGGTCTTGATTATGATGAAAAATTTTCCCCTATAGCCAGAATGGAAGCTATCAAAATGTTTTTGGCCTTTGCATGCTACCATGACTTCAAGGTATATCAAATGGATGTGAAGTCTGCCTTCCTGAATGGATATTTAGAGGAAGAAGTCTACATGGAACAACTAGAAGGATTCTCCTTAACAGATAAACTAGACTATGTGTGTAGATTAAAGAAAACCTTATATGGGCTGAAACAAGCTCCTCGAGCATGGTATTCAAGGCAGACAAATAATTGCAAAAACAAGGGTTCAAGAAAGGAGGAGTAGACAACAATTTGTACATAAAGGCTAATGAAAATGAACTCTTAATTGTATTAGTGTATGTAGATGACATCATGTTTGAAAGCAAAAAAGATGAGTTAGCAAAAGGATTTGCTGAAGAAATGAAATCAGAATTTGAAATGTCTATGATTGGAGAGCTCACCTTCTATTTAGGAATTCAAATTCAACAAAAGAACACAGGAACATTCATCTCGCAAGAAAAATACTTAAGAGATATGTTGAAAGGGTTCAAAATGGAAGACTGCAAACCTGTGTCAACTCCCATGATCACTGGATGAAAACTTTGTCCATATGATGGATCAGCAGATGTAGATCAAAAGCTTTATAGATCCATGGTAGGAAGTCTGCTATACCTAACAGCTTCTAGACCAGACATTGTGCTAGCTGTAGGACTTGTGGCAAGATATCAAGCAGCACCAAAACAAAGTCACTTACTGGCAATTAAGAGAATATTCAAATATCTACAAGGAAATGCATGCAGATTGGGCCAGTTATGTAGATGACATGAAAAGCACAAGTGGAGGAGCATTCTATTTGGGAAAAAATCTGGTGGCATGGCTAAGCAAGAAGCAAACTTCCATCTCTCTATCTACAGTAGAAGTAGAATACATAGTAGTAGCAGCATGTTGCACACAAGTAATGTGGATGAAACAAACTCTCCAAGACATGAAAGTAAGCATTGATGAACCTATTTCTATCAAATGTGACATTACAAGTGCAAAAAGTATATCAAAAAATCCTGTACTTCACTCAAAAACAAAGCACATCCCAATAAAGTACCACTTCCTCAGAGAAAAAGTAGCACAGAAAGTAGTAAAGCTGGAATATGTACCAACAAAGGAACAAACAACAGACATATTCACAAAACCTCTTGCTAAAGAGCCATTCGAATATCTAAGAGAAAAACTAGGGGTAGTATCTACAGATGTTACTCTCTGACATGAAAAGAAAGCATCATTCCAGGGGGAGAGCAGAAAAGAAAGCATCATTCCAGGGGGAGATCAGTCAACAAATTGTCACAAAAGAGCCAAAGCTAGTGAGCAGTGCATGGAACAGGTCCTCAAGATCAAAGTTTTATGGAAAACAGTTGAAAACACACTAGGAAATGGGCAACCCTTTGCCATTGATGTCAAAGGGGGAGGAAAAACAAGCATCAGAAGAAAGGGTATTCTAAAAATCAAGTAGAGGAAGTGTATTGCCATCAATTCCAAAGGGGGAGACTATTGGAAATATTGTCATTGATGGAAAAGGAGATAGCATAGAAGTAGAGAGATAGAAAAAGAAAAATGATAAGGAGAACATTAGAAATGAAGAAATGCAAAGAGAGATAGCAAAAGAGGCAACAAAGATGTAGAGAGGTAGCAGAGAGGCAGAAGAGACCTGCATAGAGCTAGAGAGATCTGAAGAGCTGCAGAGGGTCGAGCAGCTGTGAAAAGGGTCATTTGAAGAAGCAGCTTAGTAGAGACAGGGCCATTTGAAGAAGCAGGGCAGCAAAAAGAAGCATTCCAGGCAGCAGAATATATAGTGAATATAGAGAAATAGTCCTGCACTGACATGCACTACCTATGCACTATCATGCACAGTAACTGAATGCAGAGAAACGATCATGCCGAATAGGATTGGAATGGTAATGTGGGAGTCTACATGGTAAAAGCATTTGATACACATATGAATGTGCACACGCATAAAGAAAGAGGATTTACACATCCAACTGTGTAAATATGATACTGCAATATCAAGGGCTGGTTGGAGCGATGACTTGAACAGCAGTGAGATGGAGTGCATGGTGAGAAGAAGAATTGAAAATTGGGGTGAAAGCCTGATTGAGGAGCAGGTTCTAGTGAAAATTGGAGCAATTTGAAAGGGCGAGAGCCGAAGCTTGAATGCGCAGTGAAAACATGATGGAGTTGGGTATTAAACATATGGAAGTGCCTTGTTAAAATGTGGATGAAACAAAGGTTAACAAATGAAAAGGCGGGACTGTGAGTTGGGCGGAACCTTAAGCCAAGGAGCAAAGAGGAACCGTGAGAAGGAATAGTAGAAGCGGTTTCGGAGGGAATTACTGGCAGTATCGCATTTTTTAAAAGTGGTAAGTTGTAAGTCAAGAAAAAACGCGATATCGATTATCAATTGCCACGTGTCCTAAAGTGGTATTCGATTACCACTTATATCGCGCAAATTTTGAGATTTAACCCTCGAGCATTTTAAATGCACGATATTGCGCGAGATCCGTCGGATTTGGTCTTGGAGCGCAATAAATTGTGGACTGTTAGATCTTTTTAGCAATAGTCGAGGTAAGCTGTTGTGGGCCTGATGTTTAATATATGTTAGTCTTCGGCATTTTAATTAAGTCGGAATGCTATGACCGAAGGTGTGTAAACTGTGGGGCCTGAGGATATATATATATATATATATATGTTATCTCCTGGGGTTTGAGTCTGAGTTATGGTTTAAGCCAAGGTCGAAGACCTTATGATATTTGATGCTTAATGTTGAAACGTGGAAAGTTAAGTATGGCGAAGATTTCAATTGGTAAATGAAATTAAAATGTCGTGGGCCAGATATGAAGTTTGGGTGTAATATAAAATCTTGACACACGTTAATATATGTGGAAATGCATGTTATAATTCAAGTTCTACACACAAAGTCTTATCAAGTCGGAGATATGGTGGGCTCGAAAATTCATTCATGCTTTGGTGGGTGGGTTTTAAATCAATTCAGAGATTTGTGAGTTTGGGTTTGTTATCAAAGTTTGAGTTATACATATAAGAATATTCCTTGAAGTGACCAATATATAACGCATTTTATTATAAAGGCAAACGTTGAATGGAAATTCACACAGAAAGTGAGAGCGAAGACTTAATGATATATGTTGCCACAATATAATATGAAAAGGGTTATAGTGGTCCAGTTGTTAGTATGTTGAGTTTTATATGTATTTGTGGGTTGCACTATTATTCCGAAGTAAAATAAAACGTTTGTTGGGTTTATTAGAAGAGAATATTATATGCTTTATGGGTTTTATAACCTTGAGTATAAGAAGCCTCCACATTTATTTAATTTGCCAACAGATAATAAGAAGAAGTTGCATTCTTATATACAATGAGAGTTTGAGAGTTATTGGGGAGCTAAACTTGTAAAACAGGTATATATGCAGCAGAAACACAACTGCAGTGAACAGGAGAATATGCAGAAAATAAAAAAGACACAAGGCATTTTACATGCATGGAAAACAGAAGTATGCAGAACAGTTACATGACAGTAGCAAAAAAGACAAAAGCACAGCAAGCCAAGAGCCGAAAAAAGGCTAAGTAAACTTGTTTTATGTAACTAAAATTGTGAATGTAAATGATTTAAAATTATTTTTATATTGTTTGTGATGCAAAGGCAAGTCTCCATAGGCAAACAAAATTCCACTGTAATATTGAAATTTGTACATATTTTTGTATTTTCTGAATGAGTTGGACAAAGGAATGAGAAGGCAGAAGTCAAAGAGTCATGGTTGTTCACTCCACATTCTCTGTAGAATGCAAACAGTCATGAGGTGAACTCTATAAATGATATCAAATTGATATGCTTAAGGAGGTTAGAGAATGCAGAATTGAGGCAGAGAGGGTAAGAAGAAGGAGGAGTAGATAGAGATTCTGTGAAGAATCAGAGAAGATATAAGACAGATAAGAAAGCTGGAGGACAGTATTGAAGAAGGAACAGAACAAAGCTGATATCCAAGGTAAATCAGCATATGATTTTTTGAAAGAGTGAGGAAGTTGGATCTTCCATATCAAGTTGTAGCTTGATAGATGTCAGTTGTAGCTGACTGAGGTTGGAGCCTCCTGTAGGTTGGAGCCTGCAGAAAAGAGTTGGAAGTTGGAGCTTCCTTGCAAGTTGTAGCTTGCAGAATTGAGGTAGGAGCCTCCTGTAGGTTGGAGCCTACAGAAAATCAGTGGTGAGAGGGAGTTGGAGCTTGCCTTTGCATCAAAACAATAATAAGATGTGGTTTTCTCCCTTTATGGGTTTCCACTTATATCTATTGTCTATATGCATGATGATTATGTGTTGATACTTTGTATTTACTCTGCTTAATATCTGTTGCTCATTTATTAAGATTGTTGTTCCATTGTATATTAAGCTTATTTCATAATGATGATGTGAATGAGTATAAAAGGAAGTTTAATAAGAACATGACTGCATTAAATTGATTCACCCCCCCTCTCAGTTTAACCAAGGGTCCAACAGTTTTTGTCTTTGAGAAAATTACATTATATCTGAATCTATTGTCATCTCCAGATTGGTTGGTGTGAGCATAGAAAAATTATTCTACTCAGACTACTTTGGACTTCCAAACTGGGGAGAGTCGTGGATAATTGAATATCAGGTGTATCTTACTTGAATACGATTTAAAATTGTAAATACTCATTTTATTTCAAAATATAAAATACAATTTTTATTTTTAACATAAAAAAATGATATATATATCAACTCTAAAACCTCTCCCAATTGTTAACCCCCATTCAACCTAGGAATACTCTCCCATATTTAAGATACATAATTTGTGTTCCATCATTTTAATGGTAATGATTTTGAGTAAAATTTATAAATTAAAGTTTGAGAAATCATAATTAAATTTCAAGCATTGTTTATTATTGGTTAGAGATGTATTTTAGGAGTAGACAGTAGGTGTAATGTAAGAAATATTGTGTATCGATATTTTTAAAAATTATACATAGAATATTTTTTTAATGTTGTTTTTATATGTTTTTATTACATCAAGAACTCAACAAGCAATTGGAGAGTTTTGCTTTCAAAAGAGCTACTAAATTGAGATTTGAAGTTGATAAATTAATTGATTGTTGAGGCACAAGGATTTGCATAAATTTGGGTGGGTAGTAAGCACTAATAAATCTACACATTTATAATTTTACTTTTATAGAAGTGTCGAGGAAAATATAAATAATGGTGGGAAGTTATTTTGATAAGTATATGGGTTGTTTACTGTTTACTTGTGAGGAGCACATGTACAATTATGATACGCTAGGGTTTATGCTTCGAACCTGTTAGCACTCCGTAATTTTGAGGTTGAAGATTGAATCCCGGAGGCAACATCAAACCACTTCAAGCCTAGGATCTAGCTCTCCTAGACTCAGAGAGGGATCTCTCTGTATGTTGTAGCTTTGTTTTATATTTCTAATATTAGGCTAGTTATGAAGGCAGAAAGGTTTGTTAAGATTTATGGTTGAGACAACAGAAGAGGAACATTGGGCTAATGGATTCAAGAGGTCAAAGCAGATTTAAATGAATGAATGAATGAGATCGTGTGTGACCAGGAAAGACAGTCATGTCAATGGATCTTTACAATTTGTGAGTTACAGAGAAGAAAATATTAGGATTCCATTTAAATGCAAAGCAGACCTTATCTGAATTCTACATTCAAACTTAAGAGGAAAAATAGAATATTGTTTAAAGCATGAGTAGGGTGTCCATGACAAATCCTGAACAAAATTTTCTTATAAACAATAACGAAATAAAGCAATGTATGAAACAAGTAAATGACATATAACAGCAAGAATCACTTCACCATTTAAACATGACACAAGAATCTAAAAACATAAGGTCCTTTCATTCATTCAAGAAAATTCACTTACAACCAGTTGAACATGTTCACAACATCCTTTCCTTCAGGTCTAACCCTTATCCCATATGACATCCTATCTTTTATAATTTCCTCAGATCCTATAAACTAGGATGATCAAATCAGTTACTTAACTATTTTCAGATACTTCTGGAAAATATCTATCTATGTTCTACCCAAAATAGAGATTTGATCTTTTTTACAATAATGCCCTATATCCTAAATATATTACAAAATATTCGATCTCTAACAATGAAAAAGGCAAAAATAGCCAAAAATAGTTGCTGATTACAACCCTCGAATCTGGAAAATATAACAAAATTCCAACAAAAACAGATTTGTTGTTGATCTTCTTTAAAACCCAATATGATCACATATGAGGTGAATAGCAGCATGTTTAGGACGAACTATAATTAGAAGATAGCTCTGGAGGCTTTGGAGATCACTGAAGGAATCAATTTGCCTTGATTTTAGGAGATTTGATAATTTTCGTCCATAACAGAACTTTCGGCAGCTAAGGAGGTCAGACAGAGCACACTTAGCTGCCGATTATCTGGGCATGATTTTCAACAGATAACTAGAGATTCTGAAATGGTCCTTAGCTAGAAAAAGTGTAATTGCTCCTGAATTTAACCAAAAATTGCTGAGTTGTCCTTCGACCCTACCTTCATTTATTACAACCACTTCAACTGAACTTAAGGGTAGCTTGAGCTAGGGTATCAAGTGTGAGGTGAGCTTGAGGTCTTAGCCTTTTGTGAATAAGTTTGAACCTCAAAACCTTGTTCATATTTTGAAACTTGATATTATTTTGGCGAATCCTCTTATTCTTGTCTTTTAATGTTTCATATTTGATGGCCAATTGATCGAGTGCAGAACTGAATTTACTAAATAATTGTTTAAGGGTTTCATTCTCCTTCTTCAAAAGTCTTTCCAATACTTTTAACTCATCATTTTCCTTTTGCAGCTTATGTATCTTAGGTTTTATGATAACCTTATTTTGTGATGTTTTTGCAGCTTCTTCAGGGGTTTGTGTTTCTACCACTGATGGTTCTGCTTCCCTTTCTATATCTAATAGTTTTGGTTATGTTCCTACAACTAATGGTTATTGTTCTGTTCCTGCAGCTAAAGGCTCAGAATATAAATATGAATATGGTAGGTTGAGAACATTTGTTGTTGCATTTCCACCTTGAACCTCTTCCTTCGTCCCAAAATCTAGCCTTTTCTTTGAATTTTTAGATTTTGAGGGAGAATCTTTGCTGACAGCTTGCACAGGAGACAGTGCCCTTCTCTTTCTCTTACTGATTTTTGGGGAAGACAACTCCTGTGAGGGAGTTCCTCCTTTCTTTGGCTGGATTTATTGCTCAAAGTCTCCACAAAACAGTAAATAATTCCAAGTTTTTCTTCTTCTATTGAGTTTTTCTAACACTACCAAATTGATTATCCCATGGTGGAAAAGGCTATTGCTAGCTATCTGGGGTTTAGCCTGGACTTTAGAATCCATTTTAGTGAGACTTTTGAGGAGATAAAATGGCATGTTTATAGGTTGCTTACCTGTGAAGTGGAGGAGCAACCTGAAATGATAGAGCATGGCCCTCCCATGTCTCCCTTCACAAGTGATGTAGACTTGGATCATCTTCAACAATGTTTGCCACTTCTCTTGCAAATAACTCTTGGGGATATCCTTCTTCCATTTCATGCTTTGGTGTTCTTCTTTGAGGAAAAACCTAAAATCCATTTCTTTGATGGAGGTGGTCTTAAACCACCTTTCTCCTTCACCTGGCATCTCTGTGGCTGCTGCCACACTAGCCTCATCAATCTGCATTGTCATGTGTCCAAGTTGCACCTTATAACCATCAAAAGTCTTTACAAAGGCTTCTGTGATACCCTGATGGTATCCTTGGAACTTCTTGTAGAGCTTGTAACATCCCACCTGCTTGAAAAATTCACATGCTTGAGGGTGTGCATCAAGTATGTTGTGTCTTGTAATTCCTTCCTCAACAAAGCACCTCCAGTTGACATATTCTTCACTTGGACCTGAAAACGTTCTAAATAAACTATAGAGGTTACAAGGTGGCAAGGGTATGCGGTGGTGAGTGATGAAATTACCTGAGCGTGAAAGTGAGGGCAGAACAGAAAGTTTGAGGACATAGAAAAACAATAAATTACCGTGGATTCAAATATTTCAGGAATTTGTGGGTGAATTTTAAAACAAACAGAACTAACTTTCCACCAATTTAAAACGTGGGAGGGCATCATGACTGTTATTCGGGGATTAATCGAAATGAATGAGCATGTTTTAACTCATGATTGCATGATATGGAGATATGAACGAGTTATGATGTTTGTGAAAATCAGATGAAATGATAGCTTGGTGAGGTTCTGGTAGCTTACTTTCACATGATGACATGTGTACCACCACTGATACGAAGGTGACACGACACTGAAAACCCTAAATATTTTCAGTACTTTTGGAAGCTAGCAATAGATGCAGGTAAGTTGTTTTAGCTATCGAAAGCTTTAACTTTCGGTAGCTAACAGTTATGAAATTTCGACTCTTTAGCTATTGAAAGCCAAATTTTTTGATAAAATTAAAACATAGCCAAATTCATTAAAAAACTTAATCCAGCCACTTTAAGGCGCTACACGAATTTATGTGAATGCATTATAATTCCAATCCCCTATGTGACAAGACTAGAAATAGATGACTATCTTATTTGAGGCGTTTGGCACACCATTAGACCCTTGCTCTTGAGCACCTTATAATGAAAACATTTTCAACCTGATTAGAACAATTCCCAAATTGATAACTGGAGAACAGATACCTATATTATAGGGTCCTAACAGTGGCTCCAATTGGGGATGGCAGCTCCGGAGGAGGTGTCAAGAATCCCAGATATCCGGTTTCGTATTCATTGCTTTATCCATTGGGATGATCCCACAACATGTTTCTTGCTCTATCCTGCAATTCAGTGACTAAAAACCACATGTTTTCCCAGCAAGTTTATTTGCATACTATAAATTTGAATTGAAACTACAATTGCACTAACAATTGCACTATGCACTGCAAACTATCTAAGAATCACAACTTCATCTTGAAAACCTGAATGTAGAAATAGAATCTAAAAAATAAAAATATGCTTGCCCAAAAAAATTATTACCACAATCTACCTACTCCAATCTAACATAAGGATTACCATATTAAGTAATAATCATACTTCCAATGCAACTAGTCAAGAAAATGAGTACTTAACTAAAATTGGCATTCTATTTCTGTAGGTAGAAAAATGTGTTTAAAACATGGCAACTTAACTCTTCCACTGGATTCAATAACTCTATTGATCAACCTGGTGAATTCTTCCTTTATTGATGAATGAAATACACTGCTCAAAGGATCGAGGTAAACATGCAACATGAGATATTTTAGATGCTTTGTAACATAAAAACAAACCTCATCCTAGACTGTTGCTTTGCTTTTGTGTTGCCACTAATTATCTTCAAACAACAAGGAAGAAAATTGTTTTTCCTCATTTTCCATTATAATCAAGTGCTCTGTGTGCTTTTCATCATTCCCTTTTTCATACAGAAACTTGCAAGGGAGTTGTAAACTCTCACTCATCTCGGGCAAAGGATCATGACTTATAACAATATGTTGTTCTAATATGTTAACATCCAAAGAAGAACTTAATGATGGAGAAATTCTAGAGCTTTTTTCGAGGTTAGTAAACTTAGAAAGAGAATTTGATTGGTATTCATTTGGAAAACCTGATTGGTCTTTAATCTCTAAATAAAACACTTCTTGTTGAAGATGCTCTTGTGGAGTCAAGACAATTGAGCTCTGCTACCTCTTTTTCCGAATCACCATACTGTTGTTGATTTTCACTATTGTCCTCTACTGGATTAGGTTCAGGAAGCTAAATTTCTTCCTTAACCTTTGGCTAATCAGTTTGTCCTCCTGCTACAAGAACTGTCTCCTATGGTAAACCTTCATGAACCTCTAGACAACATACATCATTTATTTTTTCCTGATGGGAAGACAATTCAAGCAAGACTTCTACTTTCTGAAAAGCTCTTTCTTCTAAAGCTTCTAGTATTTCATCATTCATAAATTGATCATCTTCATAATAATCTTCCAGATATTCAATAAAAATATCAAAATTATCACAGCATTCTTGGGCTAGCGACAAAGAAGGATAATCTTCTTTGTACTTTTCAAAAAATATAGCATGAAAAACTTTAAAGAACATATACTAGCAGTTGGTAAATATTCATACCAAAATCTAGCCTTCTCCTCCAAAATTTCCGCAAACATTTTCATAAGACAGTCTTTAGGAAATTGGATTTTAAACCTACGGATGTGCATATGAAACCTTAACAAATGTATAACAACATCGTCTCCTTTTTTATCTTTAAATACTGGAAGTTATTTAACCAATCAATGTTTGGCATAGGGTTTGGAAAACCTGGAATATTTGATCTGTCCAAAGGAGCATACCTGTGTTGTATTCTTGAATTCATTTTGAAAAAACCAATCTATACGAGAATGGAGTCGCCATAGGTTCACATCGAGCTTCTGGATTCTTTGTACCGCTGGAGTCTGTAGATGCGCGCAAATCTGCGTCAGCAAGTGGATGAGCAACCTCTTGTGTGCTGCACGTTTGTCCACCATCAACAACTCGCGATTCGAATCCTAAAATTATAGAACGATAACATAGTGGCGACCATACTAGATCGTGAACGTAGTTTCGAGTTCTCGTTGACAATTTTCAAGTTCAAATCTGTTGCTGATGGTGGACAAACAACTAGACACAAGGAGGTTGAAATCATCCACTGCGACTGACTGGCACATATTCTCGACTTTGATCTAAAGACCTCAGCTGTAAAAGAATCCGTAGTCTGTTGTGAACTGATAGTGACTCCCATTATCCGGTTGATTGGTTTTCAAAAATGAATTCAAGAATACAACGCAGTATGCTCCTTTGACAGATCAAAAGGTTCCGTGTTTCCAAACCTTATGCCCAACATTGATTGCGTAAAAATATCTTCGCAAGTTAAAGAGCAGAGACGACGTTATACATCTATGAGGTTTCATATGCATATCCGTAGGTTTAAAAATCCAATTTCCGAAGATTGTCTTATGAAAATGTTTGTAGCGTAGTTTGGAAGAGAAGGCTCGATCTTGATATGAAGATCTACCAAATTGCACAGATACGTTCTTTAAAGTGTTTTCATGTCGTATGTGAAAAATACAAAGAAGATTATCCATCTTTCGTTGCTAGTTCAAAACTACTCGTGATAATTTTGAAAGTTTTATTGAATATCCGAAGATTATTATGATGATGATCAGCTCATGAATGATGAGATACTAGAAGCTTTAGGAAAGAAAGACCTTTTCAATGGTAGAAGTCTTGCTTGATATCTTCTCCCATCGGGAAAAAAATGATGTATGTGGTCCGCGGAGTCCATGAAGGTTCACCACAGAGACAATCTTTACAAGAGAGAGACAAATTGATCAACCGAGAGGATTAAGGAAGAAACTCGGGCTTCTTGGACATGATCAAAGTGAGAGGACAACACTAAAAACATACAACGATCGCGGGTGATCTCTCTCATGAGGCAACAAAGCCTAATTGTCTTGATCCACAAGAACATCTTGATAGTAGTGTTTTTCTCAGGGAGATTGAAGATCAATCATGTTTGCTAAATGAAGACCAATCAAATTCTCTATCTAAGTTCATCGACCTCGAAGAAAGCCCTAGAATTTCTCCATCATTAAGTTCTTCTTGGGATGTTAACATAGTAGAACAACATATTGTTATACGTCATGATCCTTTCGCTCAAAATTATTGAAAGTTTGTGTCCCTTGCAAGCTTCGTGTGACAAAGGGAATGAACGCCTGTGAGCACTTGATTATAATGGACAATGAGGAAAAACAATTTTCTTCTGTTGTTTGAAGACAATCACTCAACATAGAAGTAAAGTAGCGAGATGATGAGGTTTGTTTTTATGTTACAAAGTATCTAGAAGATCTCATGTTGCATGTTTACCTCGATCCTCTTTGGTTAGTGTATTACAATCATCAATTAAGGAAGAATTACAGTGCGATCAATAGAGCTTACTGAATCTAGTGGAAGAGTTAATTTGCCATGTTTTAAATCCATTTTTTCTATCTACATAAATGGAATGTCAATTTCGCTTATGTACTCATTTGCTTGACATGTTACATTGGAAGTCCGATTATTACTTGATATGGTAATCCTTTACGATTAGAGTAGGTAGATGGTGTAGCTTGCCTAGCAAGGCATCTTTTTATTTCTCGATCCTATTTCTACATTCAGTTTTCAAGATGAAACAATAATTTTCGGGATAGTTTCAGCGCATGTACAGTATTTGTTTCATTCAAATTTATAGTATGTAAATAAACCCCGCCCTGGGCAAGTAGCTGATTTCAATCAACCGAGTTGCGTGACGAATCAAGAGAAAGCAGTTGTAGGATCGAACCCAGATGGATGAGAAATCTGAAGTGCAAAACCAAATACTCTGAGATTTTGACACCTCCTCATCGGAGTTGACATTCCCAATTGGAGCTATCATTACATGCACTCCCTATAATATAGGTATTTGTTCTCCGCTTATCAATTTGGGAATTCTTCCAATCATGATTGAAAATGTTTTCACTATAAGGTGCTTAGGAGCAAGGGTCTAATGGTGTGCCAAGCCCTCAAATCGGATAGTCATCTATTTCTGAGCTGTCATTCGAAGAGTTGGAATTATAATGCATTCACATATATTTGTGTAATCCCTAAAGTCGTCGAATTAAGAGTTTTTTATGAATTTTAGTTATGTTTTAATTTTAATCAGAAGTTTGGCTTTCGTAGCTAATAGAGTCAAAAATCTTGTAATTGTTAGTTGAGAAGTTGAGCTTTCGGTAGCTAAAAGTGCTTATTTGCACCTATTTACACAAAAAGTACTAAAATTTTCTCAGGTTTGGGAGCCATGTCACCTCCATATCGTTGGTAACACTGAGTCATCATATGAAGTTAAGTCGACAAACCACGCCAGTACATCATTCATCCTATTTCAAAAGATCACACTCGTTCATATCTCCACTTCACGCAAAACATAACTTAAAACATGCCCATTTATTTCAATTAATCCCCAAATAACGACCATGATGCCTTCCACGCTTTTGAGTAGTTGGACAGATCGATCTTTTGTTTGTTTTTAAAATCACCCACGAGTCAAAGCCTTAATTCTTACCTTTTGTTTCTCATTGTTCTATGTCCTCGGTCTTTTTATACTATTCTCGCCCTTCACTTTCACGCTCAGCTAATTTCATCGCTCACCACCGCATACCCTAGCCACTTTGCAACGACAGGTTATTTAAGAGCGTGCGTGCATCGGTGAAGGGAGATGTCGACACGTAGGCGTTTGTTGAGGAAGGAGTTACAAGACACATTGTATTTGGATGCACACCCTCGAGGCATGTGAATTGTTCAAGCGGTGGGATGTTTCAGAGGTTCGCTAGAAGTTCCAGTGGATACCATCATGGTATCACGTAAGCCTTTGCAAAGAATTTTGATCGTTGTAAGGTGTAGCTTGATCCATGACAATGAAAATTGATGAGGCCGGGCAGGACAGCGAGCCCACAGGGATCTCATGAAGGAGAGAGGTGGTTTAAGACTACTTCCATCAAAGAAGTTGATTTCAAGTTTTTTCTCAAAGAAGAACACCAAAGCATAGGCGATGAAGGACATCCCCAGGAGTTATTTGCAAGAGAAGTGGCAAACATTGCTGAAGATGATCCAGGTCTACATCACTTGTGAGGGGAGATATGGGAGGACCATGCTCTATCATTTAGGTTGCTCCTCCACTTCACAGTAAGAAGCCTCTAAACATGCCATTTATCTCCTCAAAAGTCTCTCCAAAATGGCTTTCGAAAGTCAAGCCAAAACCCCTGAGATAGCTAGCAACAACCTCTTTTCACCATGGGCTAATCAAGTTGATAGTGTTAGAAAAACTCAATAGAAGAAGAAAAACATGGAACTACCTCCGTTTTGGGGAGAGTTTGATCAAGAAATCTAGCCAAAAAAGGAGGAACTCCCTCACAGGAGTTGTCTTCCCCAAACCAACAAGAGAAAGAGAAAGACACTATCTCCTATGCAAGCTTTTGCACAAAACTTCTCCCTCAAAATCCAAGAAGTCAAAGAAAGGGTTAGAGTTTGGGGAAGGAAGCGAGAGGTTCAAGGTGAAACTACAACAACGAATGTTCTCAACCGCCATATTCGATTTAGACTGTGAACCATTAGTTGTAGAAAGCCAGAGAGAACCATTAGTCGAAGAAATGGTAGCAGGGTCATCAATTTGTAGAAATAGAAACCCTTGAAGAAGCTACAACATTATCACGAAAAGAAGGTTAGCGTAAAAACCTAAAAAATACGAAGTTCGAGGAGGAAAAATGATGAGTTAAATGTGTTGGAAAGACTTCAAAGAAGAAGGAGAATGAAACCTTAAACAATCATCTAGCAAAGTCGACATGCACTCGATCAATTGGCCATCAAATATGAAACAAGCGAAAGCATAAGAAACAAGAGGCTTCATGGCATAATGTCTAGTTGCAAAACATGAACAAGGGCTTTTGAGGTTCAAATTTATTCACAAGAAGTTAAAAACCTCAAGCTCACCTCACACTTGATACCCTAGCTCATGTTGCCCTTGATCTCAATTGAAATGGTCATGAAGCGGGTGGTCGAAGGGCAATTCACCCATTTTTGGTTAAATTCACGAGCAATTGCGATTTGCCCGCCTAAGGACCGTTTTAGAATCCCTAGTTATCCTACTGAAAATCATGCCCATATAATCGAAAAACTAAGCACGCTCGCTTGACTTCATTAGTCATTTGAATGTTTTGTTATGAGTAAAAGCATCAAATCTCCTCAAATTGATTCCTTCAAAGATCTCCAAAGCCTCCGGAGCGATCTTCTAAATATAGCTCATCTTCAACATTCTTTCGTCCACCTCGTATTCAATCTAGATTGAGTTTTAGAGCGGATCAAAAAGAAAATCTATTTCGTTGCAATTTTTGTTATCATTTTCCGGATGGGAAGTTGTAACCAACAAACAATTTTGGCTATTTTTGCTTCTTTTCGAGTTGAAAGATCGAATATTTGGTAATATATTTAGGAGATAGGGCATGATTGTAAAAGAGATCAAATCTCTATTTTAAGTAGAACATAGATAGATATTTTCTGAAATATCGAAGATAGTTAAATAGCAGTTGATCATCCTAGTTTGTAGGATCTCGAAATGTAAGTGAAAATTATAAATGAGAGATGTCATATGGGATAAGGGTTAGACCTCAGAGGAAGGATGGTATGGGAATACCATCGGCTATTTTAAAGATGTTCAATCGGTTGTAAGTGACTTTCGCTTGGATGAATGAAAAGACCGATGTTTTCCAGTTCTTGTGTCATGATAATGTGGTGAAGTGATTCTTGTTGTTAGAAACAATATTTATGTTTTCCTATAGAAGTTTGAATGTAGATTCGTGATAAGGTGCCTGTCTGCATTTAGATTGAATTCTAATCTGTTCCTCTCCTCCATCTTACAAATTGTAAAGATCCACCGACATGAATGTCTTGTTCTGGTCACACACGATCTCATTCATTCATTCATTTAAATGCGCTTTGACCCTTTGACTCCATTAGCCCAATGGTCCCTCTTGTGTTGTCTGCAACCAAAAATTTCAACAAACCTTTCTGCGCTCATAACTAGCCTAAAATCGAGCATCACTAAACAAAGTTAAATCATACGGAGAGATCCCTCTTTGAGTCTTGGAGGGCTAGATCATTGACTCGAAGCAATTTTGATGTTGCCTCTAGGATTCAATCTTCAACCTCGAATTAAGGATTTTATTTGGTATATGTGGTGTCTAACTCTAAAGACTCGCATATTTTAGTGATAATAGTCAGCTATAGTTATTTCTACTAGTGAGTAAAATTGTGAAAATATATGGCTCAAGTAATTACAAGTCAATCCAAACCAAATTTTCTAGTTTGTGAGATTACAAATTCTATAAGGATAAGATCCCAACTACAAGAAGTAAATCTGATATAGGAGCATCTAGATGTACAACCATTTAAAGTAGCGTAGATGAAATTTGATGGAGTGAACTTGCAAAATGAATGACATGTTTGTATGTGCAAGGTTAACTATGGCGTGTAGAGGAAATTGGGGGCACAAAGAAGTGCATATGTGAGTATGTTATCAAAAAAATAAACTTGAGGAGAAATCGAGAGGGGAACCATACACTTAGAAGAGAGAACGTCAAAGTATTTGTTCATATAGTAGAATTTGTCTTCCTATATTTCTAGAAGTGAAGAGGAAAGATGTTATGTAACGTTAAATCTTCATTACTAAAGAAAGGATGTAAATAGTCATTTTGCGTAATACACTAAGTTTGTCTCTAAATGTAATAAACTTATTTGAAGCTAAAATGGTTAGGTAGGAAACTATTGAATTTCAATATTGTCATCTTCTACAAGTTGTGTGATGAAATGACAATGTAAATCAATGTGCTTAGTGTGTCTATGAAACACTAGATTCTTTACTAATTTTAAACTTGGCTATCACAAAAAAGAACAATTGGCTTGGTTTTCTCAATCATCAAATCTACAGAAATTAGATTGCATCATATGGTCCTTTTGTTGTTGCCATATCTTTTTAGCATCAATCAAAGAAAGATAAATGTGTTTTTTTGCTAGTCCATGAAATTGCATGCCCAATGGTTGATTTCTAACCATCCATTGATCTCCCCAATCAAAATTTGTATAATCGAGTCCATCGAAGTGCATCACTTTCACCATATAATATTCCAAAATGTATTATATCTTTAACATATTTCAAAATCATTTTCTCTGTTATCCAATGTTCTACTTTAGAATGTGTCATAAACCCTGGATATGTGGCTCTTTGCAAAGCCAATATTTGAACTAGTGACTATAAGATCGATTAGATGATCCAAGAGGATGCAAATGCCTCAAAATTCAAAGGTCCCAAATCTCGATGAAAATGGTGTCACAATGAAGAGCTCAATGAGAGCTTTCCAACGCCACTTGAAAGGTCCCAAACAAACTTCAGTACGTGAAGTTGTCACATTTTGAATTTTCAATGAAATAACAAAAAGATGGATAGGGGTGACATGTCACAAGTCCTATAGTGACATGTGATAATCAATATAGGTGATGTGGTAGGGCTTACAATAACATATGCTAGTCCAGGTACAACTAACATGGTAGGGACGTATAACTAATGTGGCAAGGGGCACATGGTAGAGTAGGGAGACATGGTGTGATTAGAAGCCGACATACGGGCATGAGGGTAGGTGATGTGGCAACTGAGTCGGTGGTTGACGTGGCATCCATACAACGAATGATGTGGCAACTAATAGTGGTAACATTGGCGTGGCCCTAGAGTGGCAAGGTGGACCTTTGGAAAGCCAAAAGGTTTGAAGTTTGTTGAAAGAAAATGGGATTTGATGGGCTTGAACCCAAAACCTCTAAGTTCCGAGTGGACGAATTAATGGACGTGTGACAAATTGTTGTTACGGTTAAAAAAACCAAAATGTATTTTTAAAGTTTCAAAATAGTTGTCTATGGAGCCAATGGGGCTAGACCCCGTGACCCTTGGAACCATAAACCCACGTGCCACCAATGAGCCATACGAATGATTGTAAAGGCGATGGAAGTTTCTTATAACATATTATGGTCACAAAGGGGCAAAAAAATGGTAGTTCCATGATTTTGACCACATGACCTATCACTTGTGAATGCAACGACTTAACCATTGTGCCACCGCACCGAGTTGTGTATGGACTCGTCGAGTAATTTTTTTTGATTTGGGTATATTTGCAAAGGCTAAAAATCATAACCGCAAACTCCCGACCACGGGCCTCATGGGTTGTGAAGTTTTATATACCAAAAATCATACCAACGGAGTTAGGTATGTTGAGTGCTACAAGTTTTTCAAAAGCGAAAAAACTTTTCTGTTATAGTTTACCTACATATTTTTGTAAACCAAAGGTGTTGGAGCTCAAATTTGGAGCAATCGAAGAGGATTTTATGGTAGGTATTCTCAAACCACTCTGTCTGTAGCGGTGATCAAGGGACTTAGTTGAAGTAGAACGAGGCTTCCTCATTGTAATTTTAATTTTTTGCCATTGGGTGAACATTGTTAACAATTCTGTTTGCGTCTCTCTTTTCTTTGCTACTTTTCTTGTCCTCTTTTATGTGTTTCAGTGAAGCTAATTGCACACACTTGTTTAAGCAAAATTGTCATTTTAAAGATCTTGGATGAAGTGGTATCGGAGCGGGATTGATATTAATTTGTGAGTGTGAATGCTTACTAGGTCCAAATTGAAGAAAGGAGAAGGATAACTTGAAGCATTCAATTCGAGAGATTGGTTCAAGGCTGAGCAACCTAAAGAACAAAGATGTCCTCACAAATAGGGAGGAAATCTATTTAACTCCAAGGCAAAGTTTTTCACATTCGATGCCATGAAGGCGAGTGGTGGAGGAACCATATAATGAGAAAGGAAACAATAAAAAGGGGAAAGACAATGTAGAAGTGAATATCGAAGGAGCTGGCAATGATCCTCCATTGCAAAATTCTCCTCCTTCTTCCCCCACCTTATTTTTTCTTCTCCTCTTTGTCCTCCTCCTTATCGTCTTAAAAAAATATTGCTTCAAAAGGACTATTATTGAAGTTGGATGTCAAGTTTGACTTGCCTATGTACAATGGTAAGCCTAATGTCGAGAAATTAGATATCTAGATTCGACAATTGGAAGTTTACTACAAAGTTCAACAAATTGAAGAAGACTGTGTAAAAATTCAATTGGCCTTTCTTCGATTAGTTGGCATAATGTTGATATGGTGGCAAAGTCAACTCAAGGAAGGCATTCATAAAAATGGTAAGATCATTCTTTCTTGGTATGAATTCACCTCAACATTAAAAAATCAAATTTTATCTTTTTGGACATACACAAAAAAGTCATCATGGAATTGCAAAATCTGAGGTAGGTGAAAGGGCGGTAGTGCACTGACGTAATGAAGAATTTAGGAGAGCATTGAATTTAAATATTCCATTATTTTCTCAAGAAACTCTTCTAAATTGCATTGGTGCATTGCATAGTGTTGAGAATTTGATAAGGCTTAGTTTACTTCAATTCTCTACTTGATAATGACTTTCTGAACTTATTTCTCTTACTTAGTTCTTCTCTTAATTACCTTATTAGATCTTCCATCAAGTCAATTATCAAAACACAAGAGACACAAGATTTTGGCTCTTCAAGCCGAGCGCAAAACCTCTCCCTCTTGGAGAGGAAAACCCACAAGTAATTCTTCTTATAGACCTTTAATTGACGAGTACCAAGACCATGACAAAGACCCTTGACACCAATATGCCTCCAAGACCCTTGTCACTTGCTCTTCTAAGCGCTTCTTATGTTGATCTTGCATCTCTATGCACCATGTTGCACCAATACTAGGAAAGCTCTGGGTTCTAGCTCTACATAGTGAACTCCTTCATGCCCTTACTTGCACCGACCTTAGCCTCCTAGAGACTTGTCTTCTCTACCTTCCCGTATCCTTGACGCCTTAGACCAAGATCTTCTTCTCTCGTTGTAGCCTTCCTTCACGCCCTCGTATATTCCGTACTTATTCTTCACCGACATAGCCTCGACCTTCCCGAGATATGCGAGACAAAAAAGGGACCCTTAAGCAAAGATGGTATAATCCTTTCTTTTGACCCAATCATAATGTTGTTCCTTGTCGAGATAACTTCTGTTCCTCGCTCCTTTTTCTTCGTACCAATATCACAAAACTTTGACCGAAAATATGTTAGACCTAAGATAGAGATAAGAGAGCCTCTCTATCTTCGATGAACAACCTTCCTTCTTCATCCCAAACCACGCATCTTACTTCGCATTTCCATCTCGGGGACTTTTCGAATTGCTTGATTTCATAATGAGGTCGTATTCCCTTATATATGCCGATTGTCTCTCGCTTCTTAGGCCAACGTGAACTTGTAGGAAAGCCGACTTCATAAAGGAGAATATTCCAACATGGCTTTAAGCCAATTTTTTGGAGCATAGTGACAATGGTTTGGAGCATATCTTTGTATCATAAATTTGTCTTTTTTCACAAGTGTAACATGACATCATATACATGACTCTAATTATATTTATCATTGGAAAAATTCCTAAAGACATCAAGAAGAAGTCTTTGACCTATAATAAAAACTACTTGCCCATGAAACCCATTAGTCAAGCTTTTTACAAAATACATTTTATTATCTTTTTTTCTTCTTCATAAATTCATAATTACTAGTCATTATGAAGACCGATCCTAGTTACACTTTCTAACACTCCTCTTAACTAGGGAGGTATTCATAATCGGTACATGGTCACTTTCAATCGAAGAATTTCTCATAAGAAGAATCAAATTGGTAACCCATCCGTATAGCATCATTTTAACCATCGACATTGTCATAGTGCAAGGCCTTGATTAACAATTCCATCTCTCCACGAGATCTTAGCTACAATGTGGCGAAACCAATGATGAGTAGACAACCTCATCATTGTTTCTCTTGGATCATATCCCACCCGGTTTCACTCGGGATATAACAATGTTACTGCAGTAGAAATAGTAACAACGTAATGTTACCTACTTTTTTTTGGTAGCATAAAAAAGCACCCGATTTTTGAAAAGTGGTGATGCAGTAATCACCATTTTTTTTTGGTGCACATTTTTGACACTCTAAAATTTTTTATTTATGAAGTCCGAATATTTGTTTTAAAATGTTAGTGATTTTCATGCTAATTTTGAAATGTATTGATGCAACATCATTTAGAGTGGTGATTTTTCATGCTAATTTTGAAACGTATTGATGCTTTGAATCAACCTTTTTTTTTGATGCAAAGTGATTTTTCATGCTAATTTTGAAACGTATTGATGCTTTGCATCAACCTTTTTTTATAGAAGCGATGATTTTCATGCTAATTTTGAAACGTATTGATGCTCTGCATCAACCTTTTTTTTAAGAGTGGTGATTTTCATGTATGTAATAAAACACAAACTTAGATTAAAAAAAATATATATAAAAACAATTTAAAAAAAACCAATAAAAATGTAAAAAAAAACAAAAAATAGCTCATAAAAAGAAAAAATTTAAACAAAAAATAAATAAAAAAAACAAAAAATATTTGAAAAATTATATCAAAGGAAATGACAAAATTTGAAGAAAAAAAAACACATAATTTAAAGAAAAAAAACAAAAATTCACAAAAATCAAAAACATTTTTTTTCGAACTTATTAAAAAAAACAATATATTTAAAAAATATATATATATATATTTAAAAAAAATTTTAAAATAATTAAAATTACAAAATTAAAATTTAGGAAAAAATAATTAATTTAAAAATATAAATTAAAAAAATAATAATAATAATAAGGAAAAAAAGTACAACTTTTAAAATTTACAAAAAAAACAAATTAAAAAAAAACAATTAAAATTGAAAAAAAGAAAAAGAAAATAAAAATTTAAAAACCTATCATTAAAAAAACAAAAAAAATGAAAAAAAAACCACGTGCAAATAATTAAAAAAACAAATATACATAAATTTAGTGTTTTTAGTGAAACCATTTATAGATTTTAAAAAATGAAAAACTAAATAAAACGAAAAAAATAAGAAAAAACAATTAAATTAAATTAAAATTAAAAAATTTTTAATAAATAAATTTTAAATTTTAAATTTAAAAAAAAATTATTCTATAATATTAAATATAAAAAAAATTAAACAAATTGAATTTAAAATAAAAAAAATTGAATTAAAAAAATAATTTTAAATTTTTTTGAAATTCAAATTTATTTATTTTTTAAATCAAATAAAAATAAAAATATTAAAAAATTAAAAAAAAATAAAAAAAATAAAAAATAAAATCAAATAAAAAAATAGATGTAAGTATATATATTATTTTACTTCAAATAAAAAATATTAAATTAAAAAAAATTATTTTTTGATTATTTTTTTCAAATTATTAGAAAGAAACAATTAAAAAAAACATTAAAAAAAATTAAATTTAATCAATTAAAAAAAATTAATTATAAAAAAAATCAATTATTTAAAAAAAACATTTAAAAATAAAAAAAATCAATAAGAAAGAGCTTTTTATTGGAGCGGCCCGCCGCGTGAGGCGCGCCGGGGTGGGCGGCCAGCGCCGTGCCTCACGGGCGTAGAGCCGAGTCGGTCAGAATCGGCCCTCGCGCGATAGGCTGGAGGTCACTGGCATTTTGCTGACGCCTTCGCCCAGCATCAGCCACCAATGAGGCGAGCCGCTCCAATAAAAAAACCTTTTTTAATTGATTTTTTTAAAAAAAAAATTTTTAATTGTTTTTATTTTTAAAATTTTTTTTTAATTGATTTTTTTTAAAAATTTTTTTTAATTGTAATTTTATTTTAATTGATTTTTTTTAATATTTTTTTTAATTGTTTTTTTTAAAATTTTTTATTTTTTTTTAATTTTTTTATTTTTTTGTTTTAAATTTATTATTATTATTATTATTTTTAATAATTTTTTATTAAATTTCACTCCATTTTTTTTATTTAATTGATAATTTCATAATTTTTCATTGTTATTAACTTTTACTTTTAGTTTTTTTAATATAATTTTATAAAATTCAATAAATTTTTTTATATTTTTTTTTAATTTATTTTCGATTTAATATGTTTTTTTAAATGTTTTACTCTCTCTGTTAATTATGTAAATTTTTTTATATTTTTTATTTCAATTAAAATTGTGTATTTAAAATTAGATTTTTTTAAAAATGAAACTTAATTTTTAAAATAAATTTTTTTTATTTTAATAAAATTTTTTTTCAATTTTCCACTTTTAATTGATTTTTTAAAGTTTTTAAAGTTTTCGTTTAACAATATATATATTTTTTTTCTTTTATATTTAAAATTTATTTTTTTCTTTCAAAATTTATTTGTTTATTCATTTATTTATTAAAATTTAATATTTTTTGTTTTTTAAATTTAATTTGTTATTTTAATATTAACCTCTCTTTTTTTTAATTTAATAAAATTTGATGTATATACCTATTTTAATTTAAGTTCATATATATATTTTATTTTTTTATAATTTAAATTTAATTTATTTTTTATAGTTTATTTGTTTTTTTTTAATATATATTGTTTTAAATTTGATATTTTTATTGTATTTTATTTTTATTTTTTTATTTTTAATTAATCCTTTTAATTTGAATAGTGTTTTTTTTTAATTTTTAATTTTTTAAATTTATTAAAATTTAATATATTTCCTTAAATTTAATTATTTGTTTTAAATTTATTTTTTTCTTTTTTAAAATTTAATAAGCATTTTTCTTTTTCTTTTTTTAAATTTAATTTCTATATTTTTTATTTTTTTAATTTCTTCCTTTTTTTTACTTGGTATTTAATATTAATTTCTATATTTTTTTTAAATTTTAATTATAATTTTTTTTGGTTTATTTTTTATTTTTTTATTTCCTTAAATTTTAGGTTTTTTTTAATGATTGAATTAAAATTTTTAATTTGTTTTTATTTTTATTTTTTTTATCTTCATATATTTTTAAATTTTAAGCTTTTAAATGTTTTTATTTTTTTTAATTTATTTTTTTTCTTAAATTTTAGGTTTTTTTTTAATGTTTGAATTTTAAAAATTAAAAAATGTTACTTCTATTTTTAAAAATGCCAAAAGTATGACACAATTTTTTTTTGTTATTCCAGATCAATTGGTTTTGTTTTGAGGGTGTTTTTTTCAATCCTTTTTTTCAAGAAACAATTTTGTTTTTACCATAATTTTATAAAATGTTGAAATTTGACCTTAAAAAAACGAAGTGCGTTCACGGAAGACACACTTTTTTTTGGGGGGGTGTTTTTTCAATCCTTTTTTTCAACAAACAATTTTTTTTTAGCATAATTTTAGAAAATGTTGAAATTTGACCTTAAAAAAAACAAGTGCGTTCCGGAAGACACTTTTTTTTGGGGGTGTTTTTTTCATGTTTTTTTGAGAGTTTTTTGGGCTAGAGTTCCCGTTTTTGAGGTCGGAGTTACCTATTTCATCGGTAACTATGTTATATGTCCATTAGGAGTTTTCTTACCTGTTCGATTTTCCAATCCTCGAAGAATAACGGTCCTTTCACGACTACTCTTACTGGAACATCTTATCACATTCTCAAAGAGTATCAGATGCCACATGATTACCCAATCTTTCATTATGTCTCCTAGAATGATGTGTCTATCTCTCCCTCTCAGCTAGGGAGGACATATTCCTAATATTTCTTCTTGGCTTAGGAGTCACTGAGTTTTCTTCCAAGTAAGAAACTCATTATCATGCTCCCTCTTAATCAGGGACCCGCAACTGCAATGATGAAAACATCCAACTACTCATGAAGTACTTGTTTCGTTGATGTCATGAATTGAGGAGACTTTGATTCTAGGATCTCTTCTTAGGGCACAGATCATCCATCGCTATCATCCAAGATCCATGTCTTCTATCAGAAAGTGATCCATCAATCTTCTCATTAGCTTCATGTTATGCTGCTTTCTTTCAAACCATATATCTTCCAAGGATCTTTCATCTAGCCGTATGGTTATCAATTTGTGGAAGTCATGTACTTCCATTTGGCAACCCTACATACGCTCATCAAAGGTTATTAAATTATAAATATGAATACTTTAAATCAAAAGTTGCCTTAGTGATGATCTTTCATCACGACATCTTCTTGTAGGCATCGACATCATTTGTTGACACATCTCTTAAAGATATGCACTGTCAAGGGTCTCTATCTTTTCTAGACTTCTATTAGACTCTACATATCTTCCCAAGAGATTTTCTAGTTAAGTCTTCTTGGCTTCCTTGGATGTTGACTGCTTCTTTTCATGATTGCACTTTTTCACGATCTCTTCTTTTCTCTTCCACACATTTTTATTTCATTCCCAGAAACTTCTAATGTGCAACTCCTTGATAATATATAATCACCTCATATTCCATATGAGGACATATTATGTTGATTTCATCTGGTGTGGACATGTCTATTGCCAACCTATGCATGCGAAGAGTTCTTGCTTTCTTTGATCATACTTCTTCTACCTACAACCATATGACCTGTGTACATATCATTTAGTGTCAACATAAATATATATGTACCTCATTTATTTTCTTTGAATCATCTTGCAACAAATTTCCTTGGAGTTAAGAGTTTTATTCCCTTGACCTGCTTCATCAATATGTCACCATTTCTAATCCCAGAATTCTACAAGTTAGAATTTCTCGAGGAAACCTATTACTTTCTTTCTAACCAGTGAGTCCAAAGAGGTTTCCATTAGAAAATGTCAACATCCGTTTCCTTATTGATTATTGAATGATGACCTTTATCTTGATGACTGCCTTCTATAAATGTTGTTTTCTTAATGAGGTTCCTAGGAGCCTTTTATAACATATGTCAGATATGTGTTACAAACATCCTCCTACAATGAGTGGTCCTCGTTCAATGCTTCCATCATGATGCCAATCCAGGAGTGATGTATTTATCTAATATACCATTCTTCCTAACAACCTGATAGATACCTCTTAAAGATGAAGATGATTTTAATTATAATAGAGATATTTCACATCTTCTTTCTTAGGCTTCTTTGAATTTAGTGCTTCCATTTTTCTGATGATATGGGCTTCTTCCCTTTTCCTCTTGTCCTCGCTAGATTTGGGAAATCTTTCATTACACCCATAACATCGTATCTTATCCATGTTTCATCTTCTCGAGGACCAAACTTACTGAATCTTCCCTTTCTCCTTAATATGGCAACATTGGCTCGATTCTCTTTATTTGATCTATATCCACTTTATCTTTTAACCTTGTCTCTTTTGATTCTCATAGAGACCATAGATTCTAGAATGATGTTGCTTCTTATTTTCCATAAATGCTTGAAGTGAAGTTTTCCCATCCCTCTGGCAGAGCATTCAACACCACTGTAGTTTTTCTATCAGACATTTCTTCTCCCAATTCCTGCAATTGATCTTGTATTTTAGAAATCTTCACGAAGTTATTTCCTCCTCTCTAGACATCTCCAATGTATATAGTTATTGTCTTAGAGATATTACCTCCCCTGCAGTACTTACTGAGAATTGCTCCACCAATCTGTCATATATTTATTTTGAAGATTTTAGTTTTGATACATAAGGGATGAGAGAGTCCTTTATGGATTCTATAAGAATCCTCTGGGCTCTTATGTCTCCCTTCATGTATGACTTCATTGTCCTTTTCTTCCATGCAAGAAAGTTTGAAACCCTAACCGGTTTGTTGCTTTCTTTGTAAAAAGACATTTTGATAGATTCATATGAAGTTATAAAGATACTTAGTTGAGTAGATGCTTTTCTTCTTCTATGAGCTTCCTTGTTGATGATGATGTAGATAGCACCATGAGATCCCTCTTAGATAGACTTCTTTAAGAGTGGTTTAAAGTGGTAGATCACCTTTGATCCTTGATGATGACTTCAACAAAAGGATGATTTGATGATGTCTCCAATAGTGTTGCCTTTGATTAAATCACGAGATAGATTTAGATTCCTTGAAGATAAAATTCACCCTTTTAAAGAACCTTGATGTATATGTTCTTTAAGTAAGATCTTTTTTCTTCTTGAGACATCTTGAGGACTTCTTCAATTTTTGCAAAGTGCTCCTTCTTGAATGAATGAAGATATTCTTAGATCTAGACTTTTTATAAATTAGATCCTTCTTTTGAAAATTGATCCTTGTGTGCCTTCTTGCCAAATAGCCCTTTCTAGCACCTTAGCTATGATACCATGTTGAGAAGTTTATAGGGCTTAGTTTAATTCAATTCTCTACTTGATAATTACTTGTGAACTTATTCCTCTTACTTAGTTCTTCTCTTCATTAGCTTATTAGATCTTTCATCAAGTCAATTATCAAAACACAAGATAGACACAATTTTGGCTCTTCAAGCCAGGGCCAAAACCTCTCCCTCTTGGAGAGGAAAACCCACAAGTAATTCTTCTTATAGACCTTTAATTGATGAGTACCAAGACCGTGACAGAGATCATTGACACTAATATGCCTCCAAAACCCTTGTCACTTGCTCTTCTGCACTGCTTATGTTGATCTTGCATTTCTGCACCATGCTGCACTAATGCTAGGAAAGCTCAGTTCCTAGCTCTACCAAGTGAACTCCTTCATGCCCTTACTTGAACTGACCTCGACGTCCTAGAGACTTGTTCTCAGTCTATCTTCCTGTATCCTTGATGCCTTAGACCAAGATCTTCTTCTCTGTTGTAGCCTTCCTTCACGCTATATATTCCAGATTATTCTTCACTGATGTAGCCTTAATCTTCCTGAGATATGCGAGACAAGAAGGGACCCTTAAACAGAGATGGTATGCTCCTATATTTTGACCCAATCATAATGTTGTTCCTTGCTAAGATAAATTATGTTCCTCAATCCTTTTCTTCTTACCAATATCACAGAACTTTGACCGAAATATGTTAGACCTAAGACAAAGATAAGAGAGCCTCTCTGTCTTCACTGAACAACCTTCCTTCTTCATCCCAAATCGTAGATCTTACTTCATATTTCCATCTCATACTTTTCTGAATTTCTTGATTCCATAATGAGGTCGTATTCTCTTATATATACTGACTGTTTCTCAGTTCTTAGGCCAACATGAACTTGTAGGCAAGCCGACTTCATAAAGGAGAATATTCTAGCATGTCTTTAAGCCGATTTCTTGGAGCATAGTGACAAGGGTTTGGAGCATATCTTTGTATCATAAATTTGTCTTTTCACAAGTGTAACATGACATCATATATACGACTCTAATTATATTTATGACTAGACAAATTCCTAAATACATTAAGAAGAAGTCTTTGACCTATAATAAAAACTACTTGCTCATGAAACCCATGAGTCAAGATTTTACGAAATACATTTTATTATCTTTGCCTTCTTTATAAATTCATAATTACTAGTCATTATGAAGACCGATCCTAGTTACATTTTCTAACACATGGTTATATTCATCATACCATTCTTTTGTTTAACCCCATTAATTTGGATGAAGTATGTGTCCAAGCTACTCATCTTGAGTCCAGGGGTTAGAATGTACAAAGTGATTTCGGAAAAAAGAAATCATCCAAGTCCATTGAAGGAAAATTCAAAGGAAAAGGGAAAGACGTGCCCTCGGATTCACCGTTTCCTCCATGTTACTTCATAGGATCCCTCAACATGACCCTTAGAGACGTAAATATTGAGCCTTCTCTAGGACACCTAAACCATGATGAGTGGTTGACCACCCAGATTAACTCATTTCCTCCTCACCCTTCATCTTGTCCACCTCCATCTAGAAGGTGTGCCTCCTCCAAGACGTCCACTAAAGGAAAATTCAAAGGAAAAGGGAAAGACAAGAAGGTGGAAACATTGAAGAAAAAGGGACAAAACCCCCATGCTCTCATTGCCAAAAGAAGGGCAGGATGATGCTCATTGTTGGAAGCTAGATCTTGAACTAAGGCCTAAAATGTTTGGAGGAAAAGGGAAGCAAAAGACTATTGCCACAATGCAATAAGATTTGGGATTTGATTCGAGGGATGAAACTCAGATCACAATGGTAGGGGTGCAAGGTACAACATATTCTCATGCTAGTTTTAGTTCTTCTAGTACATCTTCTAATTCTAAAAAAAGGAGAAGTGAGCTTTTTCATAGAAGGTTGATAATTAAGCATACAAAAGTTGATACCCTTTTTTATACTTGTTCCCAAGTGATTTTGATATCTAAAGCAATTGTCAAGAAACTAGGATTGGAAACAACACTTCATAAGAAGCCTTAACTACTTGGTTGAGTAGGTGATGATGCAAAACTACAAGTAACCAAACATTGTAAGATTAGATTTTCTATCACCGCTAAATTTGTTGCTGAGGTTGAACTAGATGTGGTTCCTCTTTATATTTGTGGTATTGTATTGAGTAACCCTTATTTATTTGGCATAACGCTATATTTTCTAGGGAAGAGAACAAATATCACCTCACCAAAGATGGAGTTGAATATATCGTAAGAGCACACAACTTGAAAACCAAATTATCTCTTGTTAGTGTAGGACAAACGAAGAGGCTCATCAATGCTAGCAAACACTTTAAACTCATGATATAGAAATAAAAAGATGTTGATGAAACTGATGCTCTTTAGGGTTGTGATCCTTCTCATAAGAATGCATTAGTTGAACTTATTTCTAACTATGATGAGATATTTTAGGCGCCTAAAGTATTGCCTCCCAAGAGGGAGATTCAACATGAGATTCAACTACAATAGGATGCCCCTCTTCCTAATGTTGGTATGTACAAAATGTTTGTGATCAAGAATGTTGAGATAAAAAATAAAGTTCAAGGCTTGTTGGATTAGGGAGCCATAAGGCCAGGTTCTTCTCCATGTAGATCTCCTACTGTCACAGTACCAAAGAAGGATGGAACATGGAGGATGTGCATTGAATTCTGTGCATTAAGCAAAATTATGGTAAAAAACTAATACCCTCCTCTTCGTATCAATGATTTGCTAGATTAGTTGAAAGATGCAATTTATTTCACTTAGACTTGCAAAGTGGCTATCACTAGATTCAGATTGTAGAAGGTGATGTTTGGAAAACCATGTTCAAAACAAAGCAAGTTTTGTTTAAATGGTTGGTAATTCCTTTTGGGCTTTGTAATGCCTCGACAACTTTTATGTGTCTGATGAATGATGTATTTTGACCATTCATTGATGTCTTTGTAATTTTCTACTTAGATGATATATTTATATCTAGTAAAACTTGGGGGGAGCATGTTAAGCGTGTTAGACAAGTATTGGATACTTTGAAAAAGGATAAATTGTATGTAAAATTGTCCAAATGTGAATTTGGAAAAACGTCATTAGTGTACTTAGGTTACATAGTCGGGGCGGTGAATTGAAAATAGATCCCTAGAAATTTGAAGTGATTGTAAACTAGCCCAAGCTTACATTAACAACGAAAGTTAGAAGTTTCTTAAGAGCAGTCTAGTATTGGAGGAAATTTATTGCTAACTTCTCGCTTATTACATCTCCTTTACATGGTTTGACTACTGTGAAATAGGTCTTTCAGTGGGGAGGAAAGCAACATAAGGCCTTTTATACATTGAAAGAAAAAATTAACACAACATTCGTTTTCACTTTTCCAGACTTGCAAGAGCCGTTTGAGTTTGAAACCGTTGCAAGTGGATATTCCATGGGAACAATTTTGATGCAACAACATAAGCCAATCCATTTTCTTTCTAAGAACTTTTTAAAATTTGTTGGTAACTATCCTACATATGACAAAGGGTTGTATGCATTAGTACAAAGTATTAAAAAGTGAAAGCATTACTTAATGGATATAGAAACAATAATACACAGGGATCATCAACCATTACGATACTTACTGTTATCACCCTAATTTTTTTTTCTAAACTCTGAAAGTTTACCTTGTTTTAGTCATAGTGTCAAAAAGGTCTTGAGTCATTCCATTCTTAATAAAGGTAAGTGATAGGTTTAGAAGTCTTAAAAAGTCAGTTTTCATTTCCAAATAAGGTCCTTAAGTCTCATTCCATGATTGAAAAGTCCCATCATTCATTTAGAAATCATGTTTTAAACTTTTGGAAAAATCCTCTGTAATTAGCCACAAAACTGCAGTTTCGTAGTGCAGTCAGTTCAAAAACTTAGTTTTGCGCTACGAAAGCACTGCTACTTTCGTAGCACATATCACAAAAATTGCACTACGTGCGCTACGAAAGCGTGGATTCATAGGAAGGTCATGTCAAAGCATAAAAATTTTCAAAATCAGTTAGGTTTTCATATAAAGACATCATTGTGAGTCAGTTAGGGGTCATTTCCAGAACGTGTAACCATTCATACTCATCATTGCAATCGTAGAGGTGCCATTTATGAAAAGAAGTCTCAAATTTGAAAGGATGATATGCGTTACTCACTCTAGTTTTCATAACAAACAACGAAACATATTTGTTTCAAGTTTTAAGCTTATGGTCATCTTACACCAAAGCTTTTCTTATCTGTTATCAAGCGAGGCTGATTATTTCATCAAGCGAGGTTGATCATTAAATTCTGCAGGAAGCAGATAGAAATTTCCGAAGGCAAAAATGACAGAGGAGAAAAAGAATCATAGGTCAAGGCATTGCTTGAGATTAGAACCTGAAATCATAGGAGTTCTAGCTAAAGACAAAACAGTGTTAGAGGCTTTCAGAAAGGCAGGATGTTTGAAGTTTTGTGAAAAGCTGCAGGGAGGACACAGTCAGGTAACAAAAGAATTTGCTTTGCATTTCACCGGGTCAAATACAAAGGTGATAATCTTGAATTTGTCAGTAACTCCTGAAACTATAGCTCTAGTGATTGAGATTCCTAGAGGACAGGAAACATGGTTTAAGGGTTTCAGATTTGACATGGAGGCATGCAAGATATTTTTAAAGCCAGAATTTATAGAGATGGATTTAAATAATGAAATTCCCAGAAGCTGCATTAAAGATAGTTATGCTAGGTTACTCTTCAATATATAGAGGTATTTCACATGCGAGGGCAGATATCATAAAGTTTACTCCTACCATTTCAAACTTCTATTACACTTTACAGGTATGATATCTTTAGACTTGTCATTTTTCCTGTATAGAAGCATTGCTAAGATGGCAGACAAGGTTCAAGTGAAATCTGAAGAGTGTGAAACATCTCTGTTTCACCATGGTTTAATCAAACTGATGGTCTTGAATGAGCTTCAAAATATTAATAGAGATTGGTCATCTTTTCTATTTTTATGTGGATTTGGAATAGAAGCTCAAAATACAGTCAATAACCTTAAGGCAAAAGAATCTCCACCAACAGAATCCAGCAAACCTGTAGTTGCAAAGACAAAAAGGTTTGTGAAATTGAAGCCTAGGAAACAGGTAAAAGAACAGGTAGAAAAGACACCAGTTGTCATTGCAGAAACTCCTCCACCTACAAAACAGAGGTTGCAAGAAATTGAAGAAAATACATAGAAAGAGATAGCTGGTAAACAAATTCTACAGAGACTGACTAGAAGTCAAGCTGCAAAAGCAAAAGGGAAAATAGTGCTTTCAGAAACAAGTGACAGTCCAGGTTTGAAAGGAAATTTAGATGATATTTTGAATGCAATAGATATAGAAGAGTCTCCTTTACTACAAGCTGACTTCATAAGAGTTGATGAAGGTAAACAGAAAAGGATGAAGTCATCTAAGACGCTAGAGTTCAAAGATGAAGATGTAGCATTTGTCTTCAAGGTTAGGAAGCTTGCAACTAGACAGTCAAAGAGGATATAAGAGCTTAATGCTAAGGTGGAGAAAACAATGAGGTACCCACTGTTTATGAAGAAATAATAGATCTTTCTTCACCTATATCAGAAAATGCCAAAAACAGAGTATTCTCAACACAAACAGTCAAAATCAGTTATGAAGAGATGGAGGAAAAATTGAAATCAGCCAATCATGAAATTGCCAGGTTAAAGAAAAGAGCTAGAAAGCATGCCATTGAAAAAACAAGTTTCAAGAGAATGAAAGCCCTTTGGGAAGGTGAAAAGGTTTCTAGACTAGAAATACCTAGCAGTGAGGAACAATTTTTCACTTGGACTGTACCAGCCATAAAAGAAGCGAAATTTGTGAGAATTATGAATACTCATTTGAGGGCCAACAACAAGAGGTTAAGAAGACAAGTTGAAGGCTTGGAAATTCAGCTAATAAAATTTCAAGAAAAGCCAAAGGAACAATGCAGAAAAATGATCAATTTATAAGCTAGTCTTTCATTAAGGTGAAGACAAACTTTGATGAAGATCATGTTTTTTAGGTTAAGTTACTATGTTTTTTGAGATAATATCAGCCCTTATGAGGTTTAAGCATCCCAAACTTACGAATTTTGAAGATTGTTTTGAGAATCTGCTTGCACGGCAGTTTCGTAGCCCAAATAGTGCAAATCTGCTGATTTGCGCTACAAGATTGCTAAAGCAATCTTTTGTACATTTACATATAAATTTTGCAGGGAAATTTGATGAGCCTTTGGTTTAAATTTGCTGGTGGAAGCATGGATATAACAACTGGAGGTTCTAATGAAGAAAGTAAGTGAAAATATGAGTAAAAAGAAAGGTTTTACACCGAGCTACAAAATGCGCTACGAAAACAAGCTACTTTCGTAGCGCAGGCTTATCTTCTAACTTTTTACATCATTTTGAAGATGTTTTTCTGCACAGCTGGAAGACTGAAAGATTTATGGCAATATTTGGCAAATATGACACATGTGAATCTGATCCATAAACTATTAAAGTGCTCAAAGATGACAATGAAAATAAAGGGTTGAAAAACAAGAATCATGTTTCCTAATTTCTAGGACAATTTTATCATCAGCAGCAGGGTGACTTTAAGTGAATGGTCAGCATCAAAATTCAAATTCATGGGATAGCAGGTGTCAAAGGATGAGTTAAAGACTAGATAAGGTTGTTAGAAGCATATTTAGGAGTTTCAGTCCTATTAGAATTATGACTTTTCAAAGACAGAATAACTGTCATTTTGTAATTAATAATATGTTTAAGATTAGGAAAGGTGTCAAAGCATGGGAATTCGAATTCTCTAGTGGAGGATGAAAGAATCCTATATTGTAAATGTTCTATATAGAGCATGAGGTCGAATTCTATAGGTGTTGGGCATTTTTATTAACAAAGACTGTGTGTTATTGGATGTCACTGCTTCTTCTTCACTTAATACAAAGATCTATTTTGACAACTCAAGATTCATAAGGAGTTTATGTTCGTTATTGTTTCTATGGCCTTCTTCAATATCTCTATTTGCAGTGGTATTTGTATGTGATACTTAGAATTCATTTGACAATGCTCTAACTTCCTTCATATGCAAATGGACTATGTATTTCACTGTGTTACTGTTTTACTCATTGACTTAGACTCTAAATGCCTTGACTTCCATGCTTAATAGATTGTGATGTTTTGTTGAAAATTATTTTGACTCCATTGCCCAATGAATGTTTGCTAATCTGTGATACAACCAGTTATATCATTTTATCTTTTTACCTTAGAGTTAGCCATCTATCCATTGTTTTCCCATCCCTCCTCGCGTGAGCATTCAACAGGCATGTAATGGCGAATGTATGGTTAATTGAGCTTAATTTCGTTTGAAAATAGGCGTGGGTATGTTGCCTAACGATTAGCCTTTGAATTAATTGGCTAACAATCAGGAGAAGGCAAGAATTAAACCGATTGGATGAAGCACCCATCGTCAAGATGACTTCATTGGCCGGAGGAATGATGGTTTTGTTATCAGGCCGTAAAGGTAATTTCTGAGGGGTGCCGGAGCGGGAAGTGGTTTCTGTGGGGGCTGGGTGAGAAATCGCACGGGCCTCACACATAGCATCAAAATCACTGTACAATACCACTTATTTCAGACCCCTCTCGACGTTAAGTCTCAGACGATGAGGGGAGGGGGGGGGGGGTGGGGCGAAGTCTGACACGGGCCGTCGGATGAAAGTGTAATGCAATGGACGATCAATTATATGAGGGGGGGTTAACGTACGACAAATGCAATTTTATTGGTGGGGTAGGGGTTATGACGGAAGTGATACGATACAAATGGCAGATGTATAAATGGGTGTAATGTGTCACGATTGTATTGGAGGATGATACGATAGTGGAATATGACGACATCAAATATAACTCATAGGATTTAATACCTATGGTTTCAAAATTATTATTTTTGAAATATTAAGGATGAGTCTTTAATATTATGGAATTTCCAAAATATACTTTTTAGCAAGATATCAAACCTTCTTTTCTCTTCTTGCATGATCAAGGTTTCAATTTTTGCATTGGCCTATTTAAGTTTTGACCTTGCAATTTTGTTTTTCTTGGCATAGTGCTTTGCCATCCTTCTTTGAATATCATTGTCCTTGTTTTCTTTCTCCAAGATCTTCTCAAGATGTTGGTTAGCCCTGTCAAGCCATTGCTCCTGGTTCTCATAGATTACCACTGCAAATTGTTCATTAAGATTGAGCTCATCTGCTAGTTCTCTTTCTTTCTGCCTTTCTAATTTTGGGACTCTCTTCAAACCTCTAGTTCTGGGCCTTCTTCTTGGCACTTGTTCTTCTGGTTCATCTAGCACACCATATTTTTCTAGTGTCTCTTCAAGCAAGACTTTAGTTTTTTCTGCTTCTCTTTGAGCTTTGATGAATTTCACTTCATCCATGAATTGTTTGTTCTTTAGCCGCTGGTTCTCCTGCTCAAGAAAGGTAATGACAAATCTAGATATATCAAGATTAGTTTGTAGGTCTTTAATCTGGGCTTCTTTCTCCTTGATGACTGTGCTACTGATCTCAGAATCATCTTGTTTATTCAAGTCAACAAGGTCAAAATCCATTTCTATCTCATGAAGATTTCCCTCCTCATGCCTAATCTCTTCTTGAACATCTGCCTTTGTCATCTTTTGCTTTCCTTTCTCTACCTGCTTTGTCGATGAAGAAGGCAAGGCCCCTTCCACAATTTGTGGAGCAAACACTTGCCTATGACCTCTCTGATATGTTTTTCCAAGTCTCTATCTCAGTCACTTTGGCCTTTTGAAGCTCACTGATCTTAACCATGCTAGATGACCCAATTTGAGTGTGAAATGGTGATGATGGTGGTTAAATCGGTGAAGTAGTTTGAGCTGATGAAGACATAGGTACTGTGGGCTGAGATGGAGGAATGGATGTGGAATGATGAGATGGTGGAGGCACAATTTGAGCATGTTGAATTGGTGGAGCAGTAAAGATGATGCATTGAAGGTGCTCTTATAGGAAGAGAAGGAGGAGAAGCAGTGATTGCAGCTTCAACTACATGTCGTGACAGACGCCTTGGAGGAAGTGAAGCGCAACGCAGGCTTAGAGAAGCCCTCTTCACATGTTTCAAAATCGATAGCTGAGGTAAACAATGTTGATTTCTCGTCAGTTTCATCTTCACTTGATATCATTTCTATTGGAAGTATGGAGATACCCATGACAGGAACCGGCATGAGACTACTCACCAAGATGGGTTACAAACAAGGAGGACTTGACATTCGAGGCCAAGGCATAACGCAACCATTGTAGGTTGTCCAGAGACCTCGATATGCACGTTTGGGATACACTGAAGGAGGATGTTCGAAGGACATCAAAGGCAAACAAACATTGTTGAACTCACCAAGGAAGATGATTGATGGGAACACTTCACCATCACCCCATGAAAGTGCATGCTACAGTGAAAGCGCTGAGGCAAGCTCCCATCACCAGGATCGCACCAGAGACCACCAGGGAAGGTATAACAAGTCTCACTATTCCAGAGTGCATTTTGATTATAAGAATTTTTCTAATCATGGTTGTAAATCATGGCATCGAAAAACTTGTCATTTTTGTGGTTTACAAACCATGTTATTTCTAAGTGTTGGAAAATGATGGCAACACAAAGGATGATGAGGCATGCAAAGCCTTCTCCACAACAGGGAAAGAAATTCGTTAAGCTGGTTTGGAGGAAGAAGACTCATTGCAGTTATTGCGACTGAAGTGGCCATCAGAGAGCAACGTGTTGGAGAATCCATCCAGAGCAGCGCCTCAAAGACAAAGCGCCCATGCATGAACTAGTTGAAAGAGCTATTCGACAAGAGAATCTCCCACAGGGGAATGGCCCATTCACGTTGCTAAAGAGGGGGTTTTCTAGATTTGTTTTCTAGATATGTTAGCTTGTCATGGCCGTGTTTGTAAATCATATGTTTCATTTTTAACTGTAAAAGTGATGATGTGTTTTTCCATCGCTTGTTCAGCAACAATGATATTTTGGCCTTGTATTATAAGTTGCGTGTTGCATTTCTTTTGTAAAAGTGATGATGCGATTGTCCATCACTTGCTATGCGACATTGATGTTCTGGTCTTGCAATGATAGTTGGGGTGTGATTTCCATTTTGATGTAAGCTTGACCACCGAGTACATGTTATAAACTCGTGGCAAGTATGGAAATGTTTGGGTCATAGTTGGTCATATTTGAGCATGTAATTTGCAAGAGCTTGTACTACAGGTTTGCAAAGGACGTGGGTGTGAGCTCCTCGCTTATGGCTCTGAAGGACAAAGGTGAAGGAGAAGGAAGGGTGACCTTTTAGGACACTTGTGGTGCATACATAGTACACAAGCAGTTGTAGACTATTGTTGATGCTTTTGGAGGACCAAAAGATCCTCAGTGGGGAGGATTGATCCAGGTGGCTCCAGAGACACACAGAGGAAAAAGAGGGCTGATGAAAGCTCAAAAATAAAAATGTTCGGATTTCTCTTGAACCAGGTTCATGTTGAAGAGTTCGTCTCCCTGATCGCAACGATGCGAATGTTGCGTCAATCCGAGCTCGTATAAGAAAGTTAGAGAAGTTTGAAGTTTTGTTAAGGCAGTGCACAACATGCCACATGGCGTCTTAGTAAGCATGTGGGACCCACATGGTAAGCCCCTCAGCTGTTGACACATGGCGCTCCTCCATTGGCCCCTTGCCCTTGCAAAAAAGACAACAAAATGATATTTAATTTCCCAAATAAAAACAAAAAAATCATTAAAAAAAATAACTATATATTAAATATAATTATTAAACAATCAAAATCAATTTAAATATGGTAAAGTGTTATGTAACAAAAATCATATTAAATATGGTTAAATTCCATAGTAAAAAAAACCTCTACTTTTGTTTTTGTGAGTCGTTACAATATGGAATTATGAACTCCATATATTATATAGTTTAAAAAAACTATATTAAAACTAAAATTGGGTTTTAAAACAATATTTGGACTCAATGGGATTTGAACTCAAAACTTCCCAACAGCAACTATCTTAATATGATTATGCCAACCAATGTGCTAACCTCACACTTTGTCTTATTCATTCTCACACTTTATTATAAAATGCCATTCAAATGGTTCAAGGAAACCATGGAGAATGATGGAGAATACATGAAAGATGAGGGCATAGGGAGGCCAAAGGCGTTGTGAGCAAAGAGAAGGCCAAGGCATTAGAGATTGGAGCACGCAGATCGAGACAGGAGCAAGCATGCAGTTTGAGACAGATTCTTGTTTGATGCCAAGGGAATCTTTTGATCTCAAGGAGGTAAAATTTTCAGAATGTATTAGCCTTTATATGCATTTTAACCAGAATTTTGCAGGGAATGTGATGGTCCGTCCAGATTTTCCTTCTGAGAAACGGTTTTGCAAATTCCTTGTGGAGGAGATTCTTCAGGAATCTTGAGGGAATCTTTCAGATTCCTTGGAGGCCGAATTCCCTAGTGTAAGAATGAGGTCAACCTTATATTCCGTTCTTCCCGAAATTTCGCAAGGATCTCAATGGTGAGATCATATTTTTGTTTTGAGTTGCAGATTTCTAGATTCCCCATGGAGCAACGTCTTTAAGGAATCTAGGGGGAATCTAAAAGATTCCCTAAGGCCCATATTTTCACTTTGTCAGAATTCAACAAATTGACAGTCAATCCTACACCTCTCGGCGACACGATTTCAACGGTGCAGTTAGATTTTTCATCTCAGCCTTATATTTTTGGGCCACTTTTCAAAGTGGAGTTGCAGGTGCCAACATTCATGTGTGAGTAGTTGTTTTCGGGATATTCAATTTCACGAGATTGATGGTACAACCAGATCCAACAGTTTATCATCCTCGTCTTTAGATAGCTCCAGGATGTGAGGTATATGCAGTGTGTTCATATACTTCTTTGTCTCTTTGCTATGAGATGCATTGTGCTTATAGATCCCTGTTGGTGTTTGATGTGGGATCTTGTTTTTGTTCTTGATGTGAGATATAATTTCTATCATGGACTTGTATTATGTTTGAGATCCATTTGCTGCCATGATGGTGGGATACTCATTGTGACATGTACGTTTGATTAAGATCCCTTTGTTGGCATGCTGGCGGGATACTCATAGTCATTATGTGTGTGTTATTGTCATAGTGATAGGAGTCCTTTTTGTGAATGAGAATTCCTGTAGTGGAACATCTCGTGGAGAGGTCCAACCACTCCTGCGTGAGCGAATTTTCATTGTATGACAGAGAAAACACCATCCATGTACATCATCACTCTTTCCAACACTTAATGCAGCCGCCTACACCATCTTGACACCGAGGCCCGGAGACGTAGTCCCTCCTGGACGAACTCCGTTATGAATCTCTTATGTCACTAATGCTTGTTATGTTCCTCTTCTTGACAACATACAGATGTTCATTTATGTTCATTAATGCTTTGAATAAATGCAATTCTAACACAGCAGCCGAAGTAAATGGTCTTGGTTTGAAGGGTACCGAAATTTACTCGGATCAAGTGGTATTAGAGCGGTCTTCTTGCTAAATTGGATTGTAGGCGTGAACCTTTGAACGTTCGCCGAGCTGAGCAATGGAGGATGTCAAAGATATATACGAGACCATGCTCAAGGTGTTCGAGAAAGCAGACATGTTGTACAAACCTTATGAGAAACAAGCATCAGAGAATGCTAAATTGAAGGCACTCCTACAGGAAGAGAAGGAGGGCAAACATCGATTGCAACTTCAGTTGCAAGCCACGACAGAAGCAATGGAAGAATTGAAGCATAACCACGAAAGTCTTCAAGCAAATCATGATGCATTGAAGGCACTCCTACATGAAAAGGAGGAGGAGAAGCAGCGATTGCAGCTTCAACAACAAGCCGCGACAGACGCCTTGGAGGAAGTGAAGCGCAACGAAGGCTTAGAGAAGCCCTCTTCACATGTTTCAAAATCGATAACTGAGGTAAACAAAGTTGATTTCTCGTCAGTTTCATTTTCAGATGATATCATTTCTATTGGAAGTATGGAGATACCCATTACAGGAACCGACATGAGACTCCTCTCCAAGATGGGTTACAAAAGAGGAGGACATGACATTCTAGGCCAAGGCATAACGCAACCATTGGAGGTTGTGAAAATACCTCGATATGCAGGTTTGGGATACACTGAAGGAGGATGTTCGAAGAATATCAAAGGCAAACATACAATGTTGAACTCACCATGGAAGAGGATTAATGGGAACACTTCACCATCACCCCATGGCATTGCATGCTGCAGTGAAATAGCTGAGGTAAGCTCTCATCACCAGGATCGCACCAAAGACCACCAGGGAAGGTATAAGAAGTCTCACTATTCCATAGTGCATTTTGATTATAAGAATGTTGCTAATCATGGTCGTAAATCATGGCATCGAAAAACTTGTCATTTTTGTGGTTTACATAACCATGTTATTTCCAAGTGTTGGAAAAGGATGACAACACATAGGAGGATGAGGCATGGAAAACCTTCTCCACAACAGGGAAAGAAACTGGTTAAGCATGTCTAGAGGAAGAAGAATCATTAAAATTATTGCGACCGAAGTGGCCATCAAAGAGCCACGTGTTGGAGACTCCATCCAAAGCAACGCCTCAAAGACAAAGCACCCATGCATGAACCAATCGAAAGAGCTGATTGACAAGCGAATCTCCCACACGGGATTGGCCCATTCACTTTGCTAAAGAGGGGTTTTTCTAGATATGTTAGCTTTCATGGCCGTGTTCGTAAATCATATGTTTCATTTTTAACTGTAAAAGTGATGATGTGTTTCTCCATCGCTTGTTCAACAACAATTATATTTTGGACTTGTTTTGCATTTATTTTGTAAAAGTGGTGATGTGATTGTCCATCACTTGCCATGCGACAATGATGTTCTAGTCATGCAATGATAGTTGGGGTGTTATTTCCATTTTGATGGAAGCTTGACCACCGAGTACATGTTATAAACTCATGGCAAGTATGGAAATGTTTGGGTCATAGTTGGTCATATTTGAGCTTGTAATTTACAAGATATTGTACTACAGGTTTGCAAAGGATGCAGGTGTTGGCTCATCACTTATGGCTCCAAAGGAAAAAGGTGAAGGAGAAGGAAGGGTGACCCTTCAGGACACTTGTGGTGCAAGCATAGTACACAAGCAGTTGCAGATTATTGTTGATGCTTTTGGAGGACCAAAAGCTCCTCAGTGGGGAGGATTGATCCAGGTGGCTCCAGAGACACACACAAGACAAAGAGGGCTGATGAAAGCTCAAAAATAAAAATGTTTGGATTCCTCTCGAACCAGGTTCAAGTTGAAGAGTTTGTCACCCTGATCGCAACAGTGCGAATGACGTGTCAATCCGAGCTCGTATAAGAAATTTAGAGCAGTTTGAAGTTTTGTTAAGGCAAGGGAAGTGGGGCTGACAACATGCCACATGACGTCTCAGTAAGCACGTGGGACCCATATGGCAAGCCCCTCAGCTGTTGACACATGGTGCTCCTCCATTCGTCCCTTGCCCCTGTAGAAAAGAGAAAGCAAAATGATATTTAATTTCCCACATAAAAACAAAAAAATCATTAAAAAAATAACTATATATTAAACATAGTTATTAAACAATCAAAATCAATTTAAATATGGTAAATTGTTATGTAACAAAAAACATATTAAATATGGTTAAATTCCATATTAAACAAAACCTCCATTTTTGTTTTTGTGAGTCGTTACAATATAGAGATACGAATTCTATATATTATATAGTTTGAAAAAACCTATATTAAAACTAAAATTGGGTTTTAAAACAATATTTGGGCTCAATGGGATTTGAACTCAAAACCTCCTAACAACTACTATCTTAATATGGTTTTGCCAATCAATGCACCAACTTCACACTTTGTCTTATTCATTCTCACACTTTATTATAAAATGCCATTCAAATGGTTCAAGGAAACCATGGAGAATGATGAAGAACACATGAGAGATGAGGGCACGGGGAGGCCAAATGGAGCCATGAGAAAGAGAAGGCGAGGACAGAAGGGTAGATGGACATGCGAGTTCAAGGCATGATGGTGCACATATTTTGAGACATAATCCTTTTCGATGCTTGGAGAATCTTTTTTATTCTAAGGAGGTAAATTTTCTGTGTCGAATGTATTGAACTTTATATGAATTTTAATCGAATTTCACGGGAATGCGATAGGCGAGGTTGGATTCACCTTTTAAGCAGGCGGTTTTTCAGATTTCCTATGGAGGAGAATCTTGGAGGAATCTTGAGGGGAATCTTTGATTCTTTGGAGGCTGAAATTCGTCGGTGTCATAATGAGGTTAACCTTATACTCATTCTTCTCGAATTTCGCAAGGATCTCAATGGTGGCGAGATCATATTCCTTGTTTAAGTTGTAGATTTCTAGATTCCCTGTGTAGAGCAACATCTTTGAGAGTCTAGGGGGAATCTAAAGATTCCTTAATGTCAGTTCGACATTGTCGAGAATTCAACAAGTTGATAGTCGATCCTACACCTCTCGGTGACACGATTTCGAGCGATGCGGTCTGATTTTCCATTTGAGCCTTATGTTTTCGACCACTTTTAAAAGTGGAGTGTTGGTGTCTGCATTCGGTGGGTGAGCCATCGATTTCATGCCTTTCGACGCCATGATTGCGATCGTGATTTCGGATCCGGCGGCGGAGCGACCTATTATTTAGTCATCTTTAGTGTGAGGTATATGTAGTGTGATCATGTACTTATTTGTCTCTTTTCTATGAAATGCATTGTGTTGTATAGATCCTTGCTTGATGTTTGATGCAAGATCTTGTTTTTGTTCTTGATGTGTGATGTAAGAATTATATCATGGATTTGTTTTTGTGTTGTTCTCGACATCCCTTTGTTTCCATGTATGTTTGATTGAGATCCCTTTGTTTCCATGTTCGACGGGATACTCATAGTCATCATCCATGTGAAATTGTCATGTTGATAGGAGTCCTTTTTGTGAATGATAGTTCTCGTAGAAAAATATCTTGTGGAGAGATCCATCCACTCTTGTGTGAGGAATTTTCCTTGTATGACGGATAAAATACCATCCATGTACATCATCTCTCTTTCCAACAATTAAAGGAACAACCTACACCATCTTGACAGGAGCCAGGAGACATGGTCCCTCCTGGATGAACTCCATTATAAATATCATATGTTGTTAATGCTTGTTATTTTTCTCTTCTTTACAACATGCGGGCTTACTTTTATTTATGTTCATTAATTATTTGATGCAATTATAACACATCGGCCAGTAAAGGTCTTTTTTTAAAGGGTATTAGGAATTTACCCTAGATCGGTGGTATGAGAGCGGTCTTCTTGTGATTTGGATTGCAGGCATGAACCATTGAACATTAAGTGAGTTGAGAAATGGAGGATGTGAGAGAAATGTGAGACCGTACTCGAGGTGTACGAGAAGGTGGACATGTTGTACGAAGCTTAGAAACAAGTAGACAACGTTGAGTTGAAAATGTTTCTACAAGAAGAGAAGGAGGAAAAACATTGATTGCGGCTTCAATTGCAAGCCATGATAGAGGCATTGGAGGAATTTAAGTGAAACAACGAAAAGTGCTGGTAGATCATGATGCATTGAAGACACTCCTACGGGAAGAGAAGGAGGAGAAGCGACAATTGCGGCTTCGGCTAGCGCGATAGAGGCCTTGGAGAAGTGAAGAGAAGCACAACGAAGGCTTAGAGAAGCCCTCTTCACTGTTTCCAAATTGACGACTAAGGCTGTGATAGTGTTGATTTCTCTTCAATTTCATCTTCACACGATATAATTTCTGTTGGAAGTGTGGAGATCCCCAATACGAGGGAACTAGCATGAGACTCCTCACGAAGATGGGGCATAAAGGAGGAGGACTTGACATTCATGGCAAAGGCATAACCCAACCATTGGAGGTTGTGCGAGAGACCTCGCTATGCGAGGTTTAAGATACATTGAAGGAGGGATGTTCAAAGGACATCAAAGACAAAAAGACATTGTTCAACTCAGGGAAGAGGATTGATGGGAAAACTCTACCCTGTCATCCCAAAGGGAAGTGCATGTTGCGGTGAAAGAGATGAGGCAAGATCTCATCACCATGATCGCACTAGAGACCACCCGGGGAAGGTATAGCAAGTCTCATTATTCCGAGTTTTGTTTGATTATAAGAATGTTGATAAGCATGGTCGTAAATCATGGCATAAGAAAACTTGTCGTTTGTGTGTTTACATAACTATGTTATTTCGGTGTTGGAAAATAATGGCGACACAAAGGAGTATGAGGCATGGAAAGCCTTATCCACGACATAAAAATAAATTGGTAAGTAGATGCGGAGGAAGAAGAACTTTTCAACCAATGAAACCGAGTGGTCATTAAATATCCACGTGTTTGAGACTCCATCATAGCGGCACCTTAAGGGCCAAGCATCGGTGCGTGAACGAGTTGAAATGATTGTTTGACAAAAAAATGCACCACATGGAGATGATCCATTCACTTTGATAAGTGAGAGATGGTTTTTCTAGATATGTTAGCTTGTCATGACCATGTTTTTAAATCATATGTTGCATTTTTAACTATAAAAGTGATGATGTGTTTTTCATCGCTTGTTAGAGAAACAATGATATTTGGCCTTGTTTTATATATCATGTGATGCATTTCTTTCATCTAAAAGTGATGAGGTGTTTGTCATCACTTCGAAATGTGACGATGATTTCTTTTTCTTGCAATGATAGGCAGGGTGTGATTTCCATCTGATGTAAAATTGATCACGAGGTACGTGTTATAAACTCGTGGCAAGTATGGAAATGTTTGGGTCATAGGTGGTCAATCTGAGCATGTAATTTGTAGGAGATTGTACGGGTTTGCAAAAGATGCGAGTGTCGGTTCATCGGTTAAGGCTCACTGAAGAAAAAACTTGAAGGAGATGGAAGGTGACCTTTTTCGGGACACGTGTGGTACGGACATTGTACACAACGAGTTGTAGATTATTTTTTATGCTTTTGGAGTACCAAAGTTCCTCGAAGGAAGGAGGAATGATATAGGTGGCTCTAGAGACACACACGGGACAAAGAGGGGTGATGAAAGCTCAAAAATTAATGTATTTGGATTAATCTTGAACTAGGTTCAATTTGAAGAGTTCGTCGCCACGATCGCAACGGTGTGAACAACACATCAATGCGAGCTCGTATAAGAAAGTTAGAGCGAGTTTGAAGTTTTGTTAAGGTAAGGGAAGTGGGGCCCACAACATGCCACATGGAGTCCCGATAAGACCGTGGGACACACATGGAAATACCCTTAGATATTGACACATGGTGCTCCTCCATTGGCCCCTTTCCCTTGCGGAAAAGACAAAACAAAATGATATATAATTTCCCACATAAAAACAAAAAAAATCATTAAAAAAAAAACTATATAATGATATAGTTATTAACTTGATCAAAATCAATTTTAATATTAAATTTTTATGTAACAAAAATCATATTAAATATGGTTAAATCGCATATTAAACAAAACCTCCATTTTTGTTTTTGGGAGTCGTTACAATACTGGAGATATGAGTTCCATATATTATATAGTTTAGAAAAAACTATATTAAAACTAAAATTGGGTTTTAAAACAATATTTGCACTCAATGGGATTTGAGCTCAAAACCTCCCAACAAAAAATATCCTAATATGATTATGCCAACCAATGTGCCAACCTCACACTTTGTCGTATTCATTCTCACACTTTGGTATAAAAAATGTCATTCAAATGTTTCAAGGAAACCATGGAGAATGATGGAGAATGTGAGAGGGAGGGGCATAGGAGGCTAGTCGAGCCATGAGAAAAGAGAAGGCAGGTTGGAAGGTAGATGGACATGCAGTTTGAGGCATGGTGGTGCACATATTTTGGGGTGTAATCCTTTTTATGCTTGGAGAATCTTTTTATTCCAAGGTAAAATTTTCTGTGTCAGAATGTATTGAACTTTATATGCATTTTAACCAGAATTTTGCGAGGGAATGGAATGGTGAGGTTGGATTCACATTTTGAACAACGGTTTTAGATTCCCTATGGAGGAGAATCTTTAGGAATCTTGAGGGAATCTTTCGGATTCTTTGGAGGTAGAGAACCAAAGCGAGTGTCATAATGAGGTCAACCTTATACTCATTCTTCTGCTGAGAATTTACTTGGGATCTCAATGGTGAGATCATATTCCCTTTTGAGTTGCGGATTTCTAGATTCCCTGTGGAGCAACATCTTTGAGGAATCTAGGGGAATCTAAAATATTCCCTAAGGCCCAAATTTCGACATTGTCATAATTTAGCAAGTTGACGATCGATCCTACACCTCTCGGCGACACGAGTTCAATGATGCAATTAGATTTTCCATACGAACCTTATGTTTTTTTACCACTTTTCAAAGTGAAGTGTTGATTTTTGCATTCGATTGGGTGGGCGGTCGATTTCATGCCTTTCGATGCCACGATTGCGATGGTGATTTCAAATCCGAGCGGCGAGTAGCCTATTCTTGATCATCTTCAATGTGAGGTATATGCGGTGTGATCATGTACTTATTTGTCTCTTTTCTTGAGATGCATTGTGTTGTATAGATCCTTGCTTGATGTTTGATGCGAAGATCTTGCTTTTGTTCTTGATGTGAATGTAAATTCTATCATGGATTTGTTTTATGTTGTTTGACATCCCTTTGTTTCCATGTTGGCGGGATACTCATTATCTCCATGTATGTTTGATTGAGATCCCTTTGTTGCGGCGTGTTCGAAACGGGATACTCATAGTCATCATCCATGTGAAATTTTCATCTTTGATAGGAGTCCTTTTTGTGAATGAGAGTTCCTATAGCGGGAACCTCTCGTGGAGGTCAACCACTCCTACATGAGGGCATTTTCCTTGTAAGACGGAGAAAACACCATCTATGAACATCATCACTCTTTCCGACGCAATACCTTTGGCCTACACCATCTTCACAGGAGGCCCGAGAGACATAGTCCCCTTGGATGAACCTGGTTATCAATATCTTAGGTTGCTAATTCTTGGTATGTTCTTCTTTCTGATATGTATACATGTTCATTTATGTTCATTAATGATTTGATGCAATTCTAACACATCACCCAAAGTAAAAGGCCTTGTGGTTAAAGGGTATCGGGAATTTACCGCGGATTAGACCTTGCCAAAATTTGCCAAGTGGGTAGCTCCATGCACTTAATATTTTCATATCCGTAGAATTACGAGTAGAAAGGCTCGTGTGCGGCATCGGATCGGATAGGCGGAGCAACTTGTAGCAACGGGGTGGCAGAATCTACCCGAGGCTCGGATAGTGAAATAGGCCATCATAGCTTAGTGCGCGAGAGATAGAGAGTTTCGTTGATCAGCCATGTGGTGAGATTCCGGATGTATTTATCCCGACCTCCGCGATTGCCACGAGGCAATATTGAGAGCTTGGTCGCAACCCTCAAAGCATCCGAGGTCATAAATTCGGTCTGTGAAATTATATTTTGAGCGGCCAGTTGTTGCATTTCGGGCAAAGGCGCGACTGAGAACCCCTTGGAGGTGCGCGCGCAATGGTCCATGTAAGTAAAGACAACATTCGCCGGCATCTCATGGAACCTCTGAAAAGGTTTGATGCTCTAGAAAAATACATGGGACTATGGACCTGCATGCGGACGGATCCATTAGTCGAGAAAATCATTCGGGGAGTTGTGCACAAAGGAGCAAGAGTTCGATGGCTTAAAGGAGGCAACGCCTACATTCATCCATACTCGAGAGAATGACACGCCTTTAGACCGGCCTAGGCATTGCGGGACGAGGTGGAGGAGCTTTGCAAAAAAAATAATATAGTCACAAATCACATCAAGCCATGGGTGGATGAGGCCATGAAGCTCTCCCGGGACCCAGCATGACTTGGCGAGTTTGAAATTTGAACAAGATGTTGTAGAACGTCACTTTAGCCTTGAATGACCGACGTCGAGAGAAAATTGGTGGAGGCCGTGAGCGCAACGGTCCAACATGGGTGTCTTGGCACCATTTTCAATAAATCGGGGAGCTTTATAAAAATTGAAGAATCCGGTACCGGTGTAACTCGAGACGAGTCACAAGATTGTGTTGAGATTTGTTGGAGCGGGGTCCCTAAATTTGACAATTTTGGTATATTTTGTAATAGTTTACTCTTGCGCAAGGGTTTTGGGGCGTGTCAAAACCCCTCATGAATTGTAATGGGTCAAAGGGTAGACCAAGGGACCACAAAACATGGTTTAGAGACCATAGAGTAGTGTAGGCTAATGGTATAAATAGATGGCTATATCGAGTCTAGAAAGTAAATTTTTAGGTAAGTACGAACATGAATGATAGATTTGGGTGTTTTGTGATATTTTTGTGTGGAATTATACGGGTAGAAGGCTCCCGTTGGCTGTGTGCACGGAGACCTTAATCCTACGGCTATTGTGGACCTAGTTGGTGTGTGCGCGAGTTGTTAAAGTATTTTTTGTAGAGGATTTGACTGTTAGTAATAAAGGAAAATTGTTGCGGATATCTTAATTATATATGCATATGTTGTTTATGTTATGAATTCTTACGCATCTTATTTCTGATTTCGATGCGTACGCAATTAGATCTCTTGGCTTGTGTTTGGGTTTATGTGAATTCTTCTTTTTGGATGGATGCGACGGTATAAGGCTCGATATGATATGTTGGGTTATTACTTGACTTATGATTATTGTGTTAACTTGCAAGATATTACGCATATTTGACCTAAATCTATGCGAAAAGATTCTTGGTTGGGGCTGCTATTGCGAAGGTCTCTTTATGGTTGTTTTGGATCTTAAGGCACCCATCATTCAAACCTCTCTTAGGGTGTAAACTGCTTCAACACCCCCCATACTACTTCAAGTGAGAATTTTAGCACGCAAGCGGTGCTTCTTGGAAGAGCCGGTAGTAAGAGGAGTTTTTGGTTAACCTCAATTCCGAACTGGATCTTGACCCCTTAAGCCAATAAAATTCAAGAGTCATGATGGGAGGTCAAGGGTCACGGTAGGTGAAAAACCACCTCATCCCTATAAATTTTCCCTCATGCCTCATTGTAAAATTATTTTAGCACTTGAGTTGAGGCTAGGAGTCTAGATAGTTGATTTGTGCATGAGAGCTAGAGGCACTCATCTATTGGCAAGTAGTAGAGTGAGATGTAGTGGTGACAGAGTTTGAATTCGGAAATTATATAAGAAGCCCATGTTCCACTATTGGGTTTTGACTAGTTTCAAGATATGTACTTGAAGTTGTAGCAACATTAATAATATTTTCTCCATGTTCAACAGATTTGATTCCCATGCTTACTCATGGTGGTTGTATTGGTTGTCTGATATGTTCCCTTTGTATTTGTATGTGTGCTTTCATATACGCAATACGTTATGGAATGATTCATAGTTGTTGCATACATGTTTTGCTTTCGGATGTGTGTTGGTATTCCTCTCCATGTCGGTGATCTATTGTGAACAAATTTGCAATTAAATTTTGGCATGTTCTTATTCATGTATATATGATTGGATTTTGGATAGTTCATCCCTCTCATGTAATACCCCTTCTTATTTATTTTGAAATTATTTGTACCTATTGTTTTATTTTTCCAATATTGGGCTAATTTTGTTCAATTGTATGGGAATTTCATTCTTATCCCCACTGCGGAACCTTATCATTTGATAACTAAGAGAAAAAAAAATCATCTTGTTGGCAGAGCCCACATACGAGGATGGGGCCCCTATCCAAAATGGTGTGAGGTCTAACGGGGATTTCCTGGGGACACCCCTTAGTTGTTGGCGATACATTCCATCCTACTAAAATTGGAAACGGAAGAGGCTTATAATTTAATTTCCCTTAATTAAATTAGAAGAGTGTAATTCCACATCACATGATAGCTTGTACGGAGTTATGTTGAGTTAAGAATATTTATTTAGCTCGGTCAATTCGTTTACATGGTCAAACTAGAGACATTGAAGTTCTCTCTAAGTTTTAGGGGGTACGATTGCGGAGTTTATTTTGAGCTATGATTGTTTAACTTAATTATTTTAGTTAAAATCGGTTTAAGTAGTTCTAGCGATGGAGGAACTTGTGAGATGTTACTTGAATTAAATCTTATTTAATTCACATGCGGTGATGAATCGGATAGCTAATAATTCACTATAAATATTTGTTGCATGTCGGTTTGAGGAAGACTCAATTGATATTGAAGTTAAGGGAAGTATACTATCATATGTATAGTTAGAAAATTGTACAAGACATGCATGAGTTTAGTGAAGGCCTTAGATGAATTGTGCAATCAATTATTGAGAATTTCCTAATTAATAGGTTGAATTTTTCTAGGGATTGCGCGAAATCTTTTGAACATCCGACGAAATTGGTTAAGTGTTGGACCAAACTTGCTTGGATCGAGTGAGATAATCATAGATGAGCTTGGAAGTGTTGGTTTTATAGTTTCCGAGGATGATGTTTGGTGAGCCTAGCACTTATATGCCTTCCCAAGATCGCACAACTACTAGGATTCGGTGAATGGGAGGGAGAAGCTACGGGAGTGGGAATGATTGTGGTACGACGTATAAGAAGAGATTTGACAAAATACGAGAGATGAATCCTCATCAAAGACTGATGATGAGGAGAAATGTGCCTTGGTTTGAAAGGTGAAGAAAGGTGGGGGAGGTATCCCATTCCAAATCATATTCTCTCAAGGCGAAATAAGAAGGACTTGTCAAAAATAAAATGTTTTTAGTATCATGATCTTGAACGTTGTGCCACAAATTGTATGCATAAGATGACGAGCAAGAAGCCCTCAAGAGAGGAAGGTGAAGCTTTTTGCTTCAAAATTAGAGTTGGATTTCAGTCTCATCGCATGTATGGTGTCATCGGTGATGGGTTCGGTGTGGTACTTGGATAGTGGAGCTTCATTCCATATGACGAAGCCAATAAATAATTCTTCGGTAACTTGCGGGAGAATTATCTCCAAATGCACATCGAGATGGGAAATAATGAGAGGTATAGCGCGATCAACATAGGTATAGTTACCTTTCGGAGGAGTACGGATCTCCTCTCACATTAAAAAGTTGACATGTATGTTTATTTGGTTTAAAAAATAATTTAGTTTAAGTTGCTATGTTGGAAGATTGTGGCTATGATGTGATATTTAGAAAAGTAAAGGCATTCCTTCATCACAAAGCCATGGGGCAATTAGAAAAATATTAGGTTTTAGGTAAAGAACCTCTACAAATTGGATGTAGAAGATTGTGCTTCATTACAATGAAAGCAGAGAAGGTGAATAGTTGAGACATTAGTGAGTTATGGCATAAAATATTGGGCCATCTACACCATGGTGCTTTGAATATCATGAAAGATATTTTTATAGGACTTCTCAAGGGTGCATGAGAGACCGATATAAATGAAAATGATGTACATTGAGGAAGTACACCCAGCCACCTTTCATGATAAGAAATCAAGAGCAAAGGGGATACTTGGAAGAGTTCACTCATATGTATGTGGGCCAGATTCTGAAATGACCTCCACGAAGCCAAAACACGGGTATTATGTGATTTTTTGTAGATAGTTTTTCATGCAAGTGTTAGATATTCTTCATGCGAGAAGAAAGGTCATATGTTCTCAAATTTTTGCGAGTTAAAATAACTGATGAGAAGATACGGAAAGAAGGTGAAAGGCTCTCGGGAGCCAAAATGGTGGAGAATATGTATTGAACGAATTCAATAATGTTACAAAACCAACTCCAAAAACATAAGAGAAAATAGAGATCAATGCCTTAGAAATCATCACTTCGACTGACCTCCTTTACATTAAATAAATCAAAAATTCTTGGATAATACAAATGAAAAAACCTCCTTTCTATATATAGGAGTCAGTAGGTCACAATATAATCCTAGCCAACATATGACCAACAATGTAAAGACACAATAATAATGTAGTAGGCTTCTATGGGGCACAATAATAACAATATGGGGATTACATGAAAAAAATAACAATAATGGGGCTATACGAACAATAACAATAAGGGGATAATAACCCTACGGAGTCTCTTTCAATGCACGGTGAGACTTGATTTGGATTCTTCAAGGAAAAAGTGTACCTGAATCTCCAAGTAACTGGTATGGACTGGGTCAGTGAGAGTGAACTTGTACGGCGTGCCACGTGTCATTTTTTCCTCCTTCGGCTCTGAAATTGATACATATGAAATCACGGTCAGGTGTGATTTCGGCCATGTTTTACAAAATTAAATTCAATGCTCGAGAGAGAGAGTTATGACCATTTTCCCAAAGGTCACCTCTTTTAAATGAAATTTCGGAACCTACAAAAACCCTAACTTCCACAAATCATATTTCCGAAACTATTGTGAACCATGATCTGAAATTTTTACTCGAAGTTCTTCACGATTTCTTCGCAAATCGATTTTTTGTAGCATTTGAACCTTTGTAGAAAAAAAAATTTATAGGAAAATTCCACGATGACTGTTTGAAGTAGTGAAACCTAGAATCAAAATCTACGTGCAAATGTTATGAAACCAACTCCAAAATGAATAAAGAAATATCAATGTCTGTTATAAATACAACCACTTCGAGGGGAAACCTCCTTTACATTACATAAATGAACAATTCTTGGATAATACAAATGAAAAAACCTCCTTTCTATATATAGGAATCCAATGGGTCACACGGGAGTCCGATGGGTCCTGATATAATCCTAGCCAACATAACAATAACAATGTAAGGGAACAACAATAACAATAGTGGGCTTCTATGGGGCACTAATAGAAATATGGAGATTATATGGGGAAAAATAACAACCTATAATATAACCTCTCTATTTATTAATTTCATAATTTTAATACAATAATTCTTAACAATATTATTAATAATATTATAGTAAAAAATAAAAAATTAAATTAAAAAATAAAAAATAAAAATTACATTATTTTTTCTGCTTGAAGCCTCCTTAAAAAACAAATTCTCCTAAAAAATTACTATTTATATTATTATTCTTTTTTTCCCTAATCCTCACAAATCTTTTGAAAGAATATTTGGCGTTTTCCCCTTAAGATAGACTCACTTAAGAAGTCTGAAACGTTGGGTTATTAAAAAACTCGAACGGGTTATTCCTCTATTTTGAAAGCTAATTCACCTGTATGGACTCTCTTTTAAAAAAAATAAGGGATACTTATGATAAAAATAAGGGGATACCATAGTATTATAGGGACCTAACAAATAACTTTTGTGCTTGAACGAATTCAACGGGAATTGATAGCACCTCAAAACTCATAGCGAATGGGGTTACGGGGAAAAAAGGAAGAACATAACTATTGTGGGAGAAACACGAGCGATGTTGCATGATCATGGCCTACCATTGCATCATGGGCTGAATCATGCAACACAATAGTATTTATTGCGAACATAATTCCTCATTGGATTCTTGGGATGAGTACACCAGGAAACTTTTTGAGGTAAGGAAACTAGATGTGGAACATTTTAAAATTTTTGGTTCATCATTTTATTTCATGTAACCAAATATGTCGGGGAAAAAAGTTAAGAACCAACAACTGAGTTGGGAATATTTTTTGGGTGCAACGATACACCTCACGGCTATCATGTTAAAATATATTTGAAATTCGATGAGAGAATTCCATGCGAATTTCCATCGATAGGGAACTTTAGTTGCATGCGGTTAAAGAAGAAAATCTTAGCTCAAAGGAAGAACCTCAAGATGTGGAGCAGCCAAAAGTAGAGGAACAAATAGTGGAAGCACCCAATCATGTAGAGACATCTACCGAGATAGAATGAATCACACGAGAGAGGCTGACATATTGGTGCTTGATACTAGAGAGAATGTGGGAACACCCACATCATAACATAGGCGAGAGAAGGTCCCAGAGTGGTACATTGGCTACATGGCTCACTTGAGCGAGAGTGTAGATATTGAGCTATCCTCTTTCGAGGAAAGCAGTGGAACAACCAATTTGGGTTGATGCCATAGTTGAGGAGGTATGACTCAATTATTAGAAAATGTGAATGGGAAGTTGTCCCAATACTAGAGGGGGAAGTCGGTTGTAGGATCGAGGTTGATGTTATAAGGTGAAGTAGGAAGAATATGGGAGTGTTGATAAATACAAGGACAAATTTGTGGCTATAGGGTTCTCTCACGTGGAGGGGATTGATTATGAGGAGACCTTTGCACAGGTCACAAGGTACTTTGTCAATGAGATCAATCCTTACACTTTGACACAAATGGGATGGTAGATACATCAAATGGATGTAAAAGAAAACCTTACTCAATGGAGTGATTGAGGAAGATGTTTACATTGAGTAGCCGGAAAGGTTTTGATACCTTCAACGGAGATTCAAATGTGTGCGACTTAAGAGAGTGCTATATGGATTGAAACAAGCACCTCGTGCTTGGTACACCGGGATACGACAACTAATTCAACGAGTTGGGCTTCACCAAAGTGAAGCAAATGTTCTTACCATAATGTGTTAGAAGGTAAAATTTTGATCATTGTACTTTATGTCGATGATTTAATTCTTATAGGTGATGAGAAGCTCATCGAGTCTTGCAAATAGGATCTTTAAAGAGAATTTGAGATGAAGGATATGGGGCTCTTGCATTGTTCCTTAGATTGGAAATTTTCAAAAGAGATGGAGAATTCTTTGTGTCTCGGGGAAAGTAGCCACGATGAGATTCTAAAGAAGTTTCATATGGAGAAACAAACCCATGGAACTCCTCTAGCGGGGAGATGGAGGAAGGAGGATGCTACTTCAGGAAAAGAGATAGATGCTATGTTATAAGAATCATGTGGGTTCACTCATGTATTTGTTTAACACACAACAAAACATATGATATGCGGTTAGCCAACTTAGTCAAGCTATGGTTATGCCTACCAAGCTCTATTGGACAAAAATAAAATGTGTTGAGGTACTTCAAGGGCACCATAGAGTTTCGGATGTGGTACAAATGGATAGAGGGAGTGAAGCTTTAAGGCTTCACGGATGAAAATTGGGTAGGGATTCCATGTAGATAGGAAGATATCGTCACGAGGCATCTTCAACTAATTGACAACAATTTCCTAGTACGGCGGGGAAGTAGAGATCATTTCCACTCGGTTAGCATAGGAAGATTACACGGCTACTATTCAAGTAATATATGTTGTCATCTCGATGAGAGGATACTTGTTGGTTTGTTTGGCCAACAAATGGATCTGACGATGATTTATTACGATAAAACGAGACTTACATCAAACTCTTGGTTAATCCAACTTTTCATGACGGGTCCAAGCATATTTATATCAGGTATCACCATCTCGGAGATTGTGCGGATAGTGTCCTCATTAGAGTACATTCCTACGGAGGGCACGATACGGGGCCAGCAAAAGGCACTATCAAGAGGAAAATTTGAGTTCCATAGAGCAAGACCGAGGGTAGGAAAATCATTTCTTGTTGAGAGGGAGTGTTGAAATTGGACACAGAAGATGCTTCTAATTTTATTTCCCCTTAATTAAATTAGAAGTAAATTGTAATTCCATGTCACATGAAAGCTTGTACGAGTTAACTAAGTTAGGAAGACTTAGTGATCTCGGTCGGTCGAGTTGAGGGTCAAACTTGAGGCATGTAGAGTTCTCTACGAAGTTTTGGGGGATCCGGTTGCGGTTTATTTTGAGTTGTAAGTGTTTAACTTAATTATTTGAATTAAAATCGGTTTAAGCTAGTTCTAACTAATGGAGGAACTAGTGAGAGGTCCACGATGAATTAAATCTTATTTAATTCACATGCAATGATACGATCAGATAATTGATAATTCACTATAAATAACCATTGCATGTCGGTTTTGAGGAATACCAAAGAGTTGAGATTGGATTTAAATGGAAGTCTAATATCAATTGTATAATTTAAAAATTGTACGGAGTAATGCATGAGGTTAAACGAGAAGGCCTTGAATGTAATTAGTAATCAATTATTGGGAATTTCCTAATTAATAAGGTGTTAAATTTCCCTTGGGATTGTGCAAGAAAGGTTGAGCATTCAAAGGCAAGGGAGTGGTTAAGTATTGGACCAAAATTTCTTGGATCGAAGAGATAGTCAAAGATAGTCACAATGAGCTCTCAGAAGCCTAATATAAGCATTACTGTTATTTCATATTCTTGACTTAATGCAATATAAAGATAAGGGGAGTTTTAGGCAAGGGGCTTTCCCCGAGATAAATATTTGTGTTGTGTGATATAAATTATTTATCTTTCTTGTTCATGTGATTATGCGATCGTAATTGGTTTCCGCAATTTCTATAATAGATTAAAGTATTTTGTTTTAGCATATTAAAAAATCAATTGAATCTATGTGGATTTTCTACATAGTCCGTCAACAAAATTGGTGCTAGAAGGAGGTCCATATGACAAGTTGATACCTTGGAGCCTTCATTCCGTCTCATATCTTAAATGGCTTTGTCACGAATCTATCTGGATTTTGTTTTCTTAAAACATTATCCTTTCGGTCCCGAAATAATATCACTTGTCATAGTGGAAGTTTGATGGCGAGGGTCAAACAATGGTTTTGGAACATATGCTTCAAGTTATTTATATTTGTCCTCCTAACATAATACATTGTGAATATGGCATTGGTAGGTTGTTTACCCTCATGCTCGAAGGTCGTGTTCAACAATGGTTCTAAGCATTACCTACGGCTTTCGTCCATTCATTTGAGCAACTCATCGGTAAGCTTTGACAAGCCTTTGACAAATACAATATTCAAGATGTTTTTAAAGGATAAATCAGCTTAGGATGAAACTTGAAAGATTCATTAGAGGATTTTGCTACTAGGTTTGTGCATCTTTGCTGCGAATTTCACAAAATAGATGTCTATTGGGTATATTTGAGGGGAAATTTTCATCGATTGGTTCACATTTCTCGACAACAACTTCAATCTGAAACAAATCTTGATCCTTATGAGCACCGTGATAATCAACAAGTTACAAATTATCTGTATCTTGTCCCCAATATTGTCTTTCCTATCTCTCTGAGTCGGGAAAAACTCCTAGTCTCTGAGGAGGAAATTATTTGCTTGTGCTTGTTCTCATCCTCCTCTTGCTTTGTTTCCTAATGAAGTTTTGGTCATAAATGGTTTAGATTATGAAGAATACTTGTGAGAATTGAACCGACTTGTACCACTTGAATCTCTCTTACATCTATTGGATACGCATCCAAAAGGATCAGGTTGATATAAAATATCTCCTTGTTGATGAAACCAAGCTCATGTATGTTGATCATATGCACAAGGAGTATATTCCTGAACTTCATTCACCGGTTGGAAATGACTTGGGTCTTGTCTCAAATAAAGTTGATTGTCCTAAAAAATCCATAGACAATGACATGCATGCGAGGTTCATTTTTTCCTGCGGGCGACAATAATGTGTGAGATGAGTGCCTTGGTATGATTGGTTCCCCTTCATGCGAACCATCTCTCCCATTATAACCTAATTTATTTCATGAGTCTATTAAACTAGTGGTTTTACGCAAATCATTACGATCTTGACCCCATTGGTGTTGATTGCGATCATCCACATGAGGATGGTATTTCACAATCACGGTATGAGGATCTTGAATCTCTTGTTCACAGCACTCTCTTCCATCCACAATATTTAAAGGTGAAGAATAAGTCCTTACATCTCAACCCATTTAAGATGATTCTCTCATTGATTCCTCTTCACTTTAAATATAATAAGAGCCTTATGTGTCGGATACCCAACACAGTCGAATTGGTGGCTTGATGAATGTCATACTATCAAAATTGTATTTGCTTACACATTGTGATGATTGTCATTCATATCCATATATTGATCCTACAAAACCACGGAAATTTGTGGTTACCTTTTGAAGATTCGGGGACTCATCGGGAAGTTGAGACGCCGGCTCTGGCGGCGATTATGTTAGGTTCTCACGATCTGATGAGACCCATGAGCAAGTCAAATTAGGGTTTCGAGAACTTAGGCTTTTTGCACACCACGCTCCTCTTGACATCATCTTTACGGATGTGAGCTCATCATGGAAAGCCTCTGATTCTAGTGATTTTCCTCCCTCGAGAACACCTTTCCCATCCTCTATTAGATATTCATCAACCTATATACCATAATTTTTTGGTGAAGAGGGTACACTAACCATTGTCTCAAATATTTTTTATTGTCATATAGGTAATTTCATTTTGAACGAGAGACAAGTAGGTGATGTCTTACAATCCACTATATATGTGGGGGTACCGATCATTAATGGGACTCTAAAGAATCGATCTATTGGACTACCGATCTATAGGTATTCGGATACTGAACAAATTAACAATATTCTCTGATAGTTATCTTGTCAACTGGATCGAAATTAATCTACGGGATAAAAAACAAAAGAGAAAGAAAAAAGGAGTGATGGAGAAGAAGGGCGCTAGGAGTTTGCGGGGGCTTGGGCGTATGGATGTGTGGCGGGCTCATAAGATAGGCATACGAAAGTAATGATGGTCGAGAGAGAGAGAGAGAGAGATTGAGAGGGGGGGGGAGAGAGAGAGAGAGAAGAAGGGTCGAGCTCTGCAGTACTGATGCGGAACCGAGCGTAGAAAGATGCAAAATATCACAAGCGAAGGAGCACACCCATTATTTGAGGTCGATGGCGTCGGCGGAAGTTGCCTTACCGCTGGATCCCCATCTTAGATGGGCGGCTTCCTCTCGATGGCGGCTGCCTCTCGACAACGATTGCAGGGGAGGGGTAAGTGAAGTTATTGCTAGCACGCTCATGGTAGAGGGAACTATTGCGGCTCACGGTTTGAGGGGAGGAATGAAAGTAAGGGGCTGGAAATAGACGCCCCTACCCTCGACCATCGACCATCGTTTTGGTGTGAGGCCCTTTGTGTAGGGGGATCGGGGGATCCCGGTTGTGAACTTGGGGTTACGGAATTCAGGACTTGCACACTGAGGTAAACCCCTTCTCTTGTACTATCTTTTATTGTTTTTTTCCAACGATTTTAGGTTTGGATGTATGAAGGTTGGGGTTTCCGGCTCGCTACAAGGGTAGCATGGGGGTCACGGCCCCATGTTTTCTCAAGTGGCATAGGGAAAAGGAATGGGATGAGAAATTACCCACATACGGGCTTTCCTTGTCTCTAGATTAAGGGGCCCTAAAAGAAGGGCATGCTCGTTTGGGGGGATTGCAAAAAATTCCCAACAGAGACAATAGCGTAAAGGCCCATCCTCACGGGACCGGTTTTCAGATTTTTATTAAAATTTTAGATGGACAATCGAGAACTTTATGGGTACGAAGTCTGGATTTGGTCACAAATGCGAAGCACGAATCAAGCTGCTAACGGGTATCCCGGTTACAAAACAAATCACGATGTATTCGGGGAGGGTACTTTATGAAGATGCTCGATTAAATGAATATTGCATCCCAAGGAGACTCTTCCATTGTTTTGAATTTAAGACTAAATGGCGGATCCCCGGGAGAAAAAGCATCGAGTTAGAACATAGCGAATAGAACAAGCGTTTGGATCTAGTAGGGGTGCAAACACTTCCAAAGTTAGCCCCCAAAATGTTACCTCATACGAAACGATGGCATGGAAAAACATGGCAACAACAACATCTAAACCAACGGAGAATACTCCCAAACCATACATCGTGGAGCAACTAAAACTGCACACCGAGCGGAACATAAATGCAACATAGATCGATGAACAACGATCCACATTTGAAAAGGTAGGAAATAATGCAGATCTAGCCCAGCACGTGAGACCTATGGAGCCTTCCAATGGATCTTCACTAATGGACGATGGTACATTGATATCTATCTCTGCTCCAAGGGGTGTTTTATTGTAAATTTCCACTCTCACAATCGGAGATATCATTCGAGGGGCATGATTATGGTTGCAGGGTTAAAGCTGAAGCTCTTTATCACCTTGGTTCCTTGATTTTAGTCACAAAGATGATGGAGATCACCAATATCTTTGGTATGGGTTAGATTGTATAACCTCTAGCTCCATTTCTAGAACGAACATGTCTTAGAAGGCATTGTAAACACTATAGGAAGATACCTTAAACGGACACCCAACACTTGGAGGAGAGAATCTTCACCTTTGCACGAATATGAGTAGAAGTGGACCTCGGCCAAAGGGTTACACGAAAGTATTCAATTGAGCCATAACAAACAAAAATGGAACAACATCTAGATTATGAAAACAACGCATTTAGATGTAGAATATGTAGGAAAATCGGACACACCTTGCAAAACACATGTCACATGGATAGAAAAAAGAGAAAATAGGAAAAAGAAAGAAAGCGAGAGCTTGACCAAAGGATGGAAATTCCCTCGGGTGGTCGAGCCAAAAACGAGAGGAAGAAGGGGATATACCCACACAAAACGAAAGCAAACATGAAGCATTTGATCTTGGGAAGCTAAATTGTGAACCACGGGACCCATTAGATGCAAACGATATGCCTCAATTGACTCAAAACATGGTGGATCTTATGACAAGCGGGGACGATTTATGTTATAAGCTCAAGAGCGAATAAAAGATTGCATGTGTCGAAAAGCTCGGATTCGAAGGAAAGCTGCCATGAGGAACAATGAGTTGGCCTCGGTCCCTTCTTCCCTTTGCATGCGGGGACATGGCAGAGATAGTCAAAGAGGAAAGGGGAAGCGTAGAAAAGCCCTAGCCCCACTTTGGAAATTTGTAATTTTTGTGGTAGCCTAGCTACACGTTTGTGTGATTATGCACACGGGCCCTTTGGGCATCTTGAAATGCTTGGAAATGCACATGTACAAAAATGTAACTTTCATTAAATTTTAATAGAAAGTTTTTTATTTTCCCTTGGAAAAAAAAGTTATCCTGTCCTTAGATAATGATGATCATATGCATTCACCTATTAATCTCAAGAAACCAGCGATATTTTATGGCTTGTCATTTTAAGGTTCATAGATTTTATAGGATGGTGTGGAACTTCATCTCCTGTTGATGGTTATGTTAGGTCCTCACACCCTCAACAAAATCCATGGACAACTTCTAGCTAGGGTTTGAGGAATTAGGGTTTTTCACTTCAATCCTGCGGTATCTCAATTACATAGATGAACTCCCATCTTTTCCATTTAATCAAGTTGACTATCATCGATATCATGATGGGTTTGCTAGCTACCTTGAAGGATATTATTTGTAAAATTCCTTTGCAAGCACACGACATCTCACCTCTCTTGTGATAAATTTAGGGTTAAGCATGAATGGATGTGTGTCACGGTTGAATGATCATAGATTTCAAGTATATCTTTACGTATACCATGATTGGATTGCGAGTTTGGCTCGAAACAGTCTTACCTAGAACGTTTCCATGTAAATAGACATATCCTTCTTGCCATTGTGCATGTTTCACAAGTAAGCATTGTGTTTTTTTCACAACTCTTTATTTCGGTTCTAATCCTTTCGAATATTTTTTATTTGCGAGGTTAGGATACGCGATAGTTGCATTGGAAGTTTGATTTCACTGACTCTATCTCTTCTTTGGTTAAATTAAGGTTTTAGGTTTAGCTAGCTAGGTTTTATTAATTAAAGTTTACTTGTCCAAGTTGGATAATTAGGGTTTATTTCCTACGATTTTCTTTATGGTTTAAAATATATTATGTTGTCTTTTCCTTACGCAGGTAATTTAGTTTTTTGCATTATGATTTTCCACTAGCTTACATTCATATCCTTGAATTGCTCGTTGTTTCATAGCATGCACAACATCTTTTCATGGTTATTTTATCGGCAATTAGCTTATTTCATCTGCACATTTACACAACACAACATTGCATTGCATCATAGGCCCTACTGCTTTGCATTACATCATGCACTTGTCTTCGCACAACTTACTTGGACATTGACCTAGCCTTGCATTTTCCCCTATGTTGCATGAAGCTTGAATGAGCCTTCTCGAACCTAGAGCCTTCAATCCTTTGGTGCTATTGTTGACTTACTCACACCTATTTGCGCATGCTTAAATATTAAGCGGATTACTTTGACCTCTTTGCACATGTTGAAACCTTTAGGAGAGCCTCCTTGATCACCTTTCCCTAATATAAAAAACCTAACCTAATTATTTTGTGTGGGTGTGATGGTTACTCCAAGAGGTAGCTTCTCTTCGCTTAGGTAATTAAAGTTACATCTTGTACTTATTTCCTTCAAGTATAACTCACTAGCGAGGAAAATACCAACATGTTTCTTGTTGAGAAACCTAATCGGTTTGAATGACCTACACCCATAACTTTGAGCCTTGTGCTCAACATGCTATTGAATATTTCAATGACTTATTTTCATTGTTCGGTTGTTAATTGGATATAATATGTGGAATATTGGCATGAGGATAAACCAAAACGAATATGTTTAGTTTCTGTCAAACAAGAAACAACCTCTCTTTCTCGTAAAATAAGTCGAGATACCTCATCGAAAAGCGAATTGCAATGAAAGCCCAATAATAATTATTAATGTGCACATGCGAAGATGAAACTAATTAAATGGTAAAGTATCAAGAAAGTATTCTATCGGCGAGAGGTAATGCGACAAGTACGTCGCGGTATTGACGAGCTCGGCGCGTATAGCAACATTTGTGATTTCTTGAAGTGACTCTGTCTCGGTATTTTCCAAGCCTATTGGTAGTGGAGCAACACCATAAACTTATTTAAAAAAATAAAAATTTTGAATACAATAAGCCCTATGCCTCATTCTTTACATCATCATCAACTATTTGTCATGTGTGACCTTCTAATTGGGTTTTTACTAACTAGTAGGACCTAGTTGAGACAAGGGGAAGGCATATCTATAAAGGTCAAGGTAATGTGAGAGGTACTCATGGGGACTATTCAATATTCCCTTGCATCACTATCAGACTTAGAATTATTATAATGATGTTGTTAGAGATGTTGGATTCTACCAATGGTTCACCAATTGTTGTAGCCGCTACAACAACACCCAAAATTTTGGGCATATTAAAATTTTGGGTCCCCTATGCTTTACCTCGAGTCATTAGGGAATGATCAAGTGTTAAATTATCCAATCTCCTCATAAACCGTCCTTATCATACCTTTCAATGCACTTTGCAGGTACGTCGTGTGATATATAGTGCATTCATTTGTCATGGTTTATCTCATGCTTTACATAATGAATCCACACATCGGGTTCTATCTATAGATTTGACATTCTAATTACATTAGAGTTTGGAGGTTTGTCGCTTTGGTGATGTGTTGAGGTCTATCATGATTTCAAAAATTATCTTTACATAATATCCATCACGGTCGGTAGAGGCATTTCATGTGGACAAACGGAGTTTTCAATTTGGTTTCCATGTGTTGACCATTTTAAGGTTTAGGAGAAACCCTATATTATCGAAATCGAGGCAGGTTCCCTTCATGTGTTAACCTGGTGTACACCTCTAGGGGTGCATGCTTATCAACATTACATGGATTCATGATAAGAATTGTTGCATTCCATATTCCCAGGAGCTCGTGATTGGTTCCCCATATCAACATGTACATTAAGGTTTTGTGTAGTGTTGCTACTTAAAAACCTAGGCCATCATGAGTGCCTTCAACACCCTCTTTCAAAGGTTCATATTGATAAAGAGTTCCACTTGTAAATTGCAAGTTGGTTTTAAGTTGCGGCATGTGTACTTTTATTAAAGAAACATCCATGATGCCTTGTTTAATTTACTTGGACCAACCTTTTAATTTCTTAATAATACTAATGATTTATGGCTGAAATCCATGTTAATAACCCCACTAATCAATGGTATTTTAGCATGTAAGGCAAGCATGAAGCACACCATGAGTGTCAAATCAAAGCATAAGAGCAATTGAAAATGGCCCATACACCCAAAATATAGCACTCCCCTTATCAATAATATAGCACTCCCCTTACTCAATTGAAATTAAGTGGAGACTAATGCATACAGTAATTCAAAAAGGCATTGAGAACTATAAAAAAGTCAGCACCAAGTGATTACAAGGGGAATGATACATTGATAGTGTGACTCCATGAGCTTACTCAAGAAAAGGCATCGTATCCTCCTAAGTGCGAACCAAAAGGTGGGCCCTCGGAGTTGATTGAATATTTATATATTCTTCTTTATGTTATCATGGTGAAAGCATACTCAAAGGAATTCACATGAGTGTAGAAAACAACGCCCCAAATGGTATAACGTGATGGGAATTCGTTAGGACTTATCCTAACATAAATAGTGGTCATATTGTTTGCAATAAAACATTCCACATGCATAATTCTGTTCCATTACATGTGTCCAATATGATAGAAAATTGGATTGACCCCTAACGCATAGCAAGGACTTGTGTCAAAAACGTAGGAGGTTGGAAGATTGCTAGCTAATGTTGGATATTAGAAGAAGGAAATAGTGTGGAATGTAGAAATCTCAAACACCAAAGGTCATTGGCATGGTGTTAGACACAAGGATAAAATTTTTGCCCATCAGAATGACCATATGTGTTACCACGTTCCGGATGGGAATCAATGTTTGTGCCCTAATGGTGTTCCCAAGTGGGAGGTCGATTTGAGGTGGATATGGGGCTAAGATTTCATATGCCCACACCCATAACATGAATTTATTGATTTGGAATTATGATAATTTCTCGCACCATAATTTTTACGAAGGTAAAATGTTGAGGTGCTATAGGTATGAGTAGGTATTACGGTTGGGTAATTACCATATTTTATGGAATTTATCATTTTCACTGTGGCTGGCCTGGTTTCCAGTTTGGATGTTTACTCAAACCTGCAGGTTTTGGTGTAACGTCAAACCTTTTCATGTTATCAGAGCTTGACCCAGGTTCGATTTCCATTTGAGTGGGATGTTGATTCCCTCGAGTTGTATTTGGGAGATGTTGGAATAATCACCACACTTCTATAAAATCTGTAATTCCACTCTTAAGATTCTAGTTACCAATTTGGAAGTTTAGCAAAACCTGCGAAACAACAAACCTCTTATAGTAGAATCTTACCAATTTGGAAGTTTAGCAAAACCTGCGAAACAACAAACCTCTTATAGTATAAAGCCCAACTCCGGATTAGTTCGACATCCTGTTTCGAAGGAAGCAATAAGCCTGGACAATATATGGCTTGAGTTCAATGGACGTCAAGCCATATGGAATCACATCAAATTGAGGGGTGTCATAATTTGATCTCGTGGAACAACACAGAAAACACATCGCGCCAATGCTTATTGCGACTAATAATATTAATGGAGTAAGAAATACAAAGTTTCATTTCTCTTAGTCAGGAATCAACGTTTCAAAGTTGCTGGCAGGATCCTAGCCACAAAAAAAGAATGTTACTATTTCTCCTCAGATTCGCATTAACACTCCCTAGAGTCGCATTTCTGGTATGTGATGGCAATAGTCACATTACAATGCAGTGACTTTATCCTTATTCTTACATAATGGATAAGATAAGCAAATCTCCTGTAGAATCAGAGACAGTTAAATGTTTCCTGAATAGAAAAGCGCACAATAATCGACTCTGTATACATGAAATCAATATTTAAAGTCTTCACATCAAATTTCTAAATGTGTTAAAATTGGTTAGTATTCATAATCGCCACATGATGATATAAATGCACACCGTGAAGGAAAACACCCAAAATTGTGTATGTATCGCATCGTCCGATGACATGTTACAAGGTCATTAAAATCATCTAACAAATACGTTACAATGAAAGGTATATCTTGTCACTGAAAAGTCTACAGGCTCAGCCGTAATAACACCATGAGACCAAGGGCCATGAAAGAATCGAAGATATCACATGTCACCGCCAAGAAAAGAGTGAAACCCCACTTTTCTATAATGTGATGAGAAGACTATACTGTCTCTTATGGGAGTGTATAATATTACCATGTGAAGTTCATCTTAAAAGCCTGAAGTGACAGATTATGTATCACAAGCGTTGGAGTTATTTTTAATGGAAGAGGATAAAAAATAATAAAGGGAAACCAATTGTGATAAGGGTTATGAGTGAAAAGCTACAATGTTAAAAGGTTTTATAACAGAAGAATATGACTTCACAACATCACCTTAAAGTTTTAATGCAACATGTCATGTCAAGTGCGATAACACATGAAATTTAGGCATAATGCTGCACCAAGGATAAATAATGTGATGTGATAGAGTCCATAGTGTCAGGGAGATGCTATAAATGGGACATACCAAAAATCGATAGACAAAAGGGTATACTCAGAAGGGCTACATGAAGAAGAGATATATTGTGTGTGTATTTTGGAACAATAAATTAGAGGGAGTGATAAGCATAAGAGACAACACAAACCCGCGATGACATTACACACAATTGATGGATCAACTTCATAATCAAAATCAAAATCTTTGTCTTTGTCTTGGAAACAACGAATTCTTTATGTTTTGTCATGATTAATTATATTAAGTCATTTCATAGGAAGATAATTGCTATATAAATTTTGTTTTAATTAAAATAATGGTTTTAATCCGGCATTCTAATCATTGCTTGTGTGTTTGTTGGATTGGAGAAACCTTTACTAGATGGAATGAAGGCATTATCAAACTTCTTAAAGTACAAAGTCTTTCTCTGAAGACATTTCAAGGTTCGTTGAATTTCTTTTGAATATATTGTAAATATATTATAGTCATCGAGAAAGTAATACAAGAAGGAAAGCCAAAATTGTAGAAATATCTAAATATATTTAATTGATCTTGTAAAGCAATAAAATAAAATACTAAATCAATTCTACCAATTGCGGAAAGCTAAGTTTCAAATCCTTGCAAATCACATAAGAAAGTAGGAGAAATAATTATCAATCACACAACACAAGATGTATCAGGGAAAGCCTCGAAACTAGAAAACCTTGCCATATGTATATTGCATAAAATCCAAAAACTTGAAATAATACATTGTTATTTCCATTTCTTGAGAAACCTACACCTCTTGTTATTTGTCTCACTTTGATATAAGCAAGTTTGGTCCAATATTTAACCACTTTTTTGCCTTTGCCTAACCAACCTTTATCACGAATTCCTAGGCTAATTGAGCCCCTATTAATTAGGATATTCCCATCAATAGATTTTACGATACATCCAAGTTATCTTTGATGACCTCATGCATGGTACGTACGATTTTCTAAATATACAAGCGATAGTTGTATTGCATTTAACCCCAATCTCAATTAGGCCTTCCTTCGTGGCATGCAACAACTATTTATAGTGAATTATTATTTATCTTATTGATCACTTCATGTGAATTAAATCGAGATTTAATTCACCGGACCTATCACTAGCTCATCTCTCAGTTAGAACTAGTTAGCTGATTTTAACTCAAATAATTGAGTTAACCAATTACAACTCAAAATAAACGCATTTGGACCTCTAAAACTTAGAATGACCTCTACATGCCTCCGGTTTGACCCTCGAATAGAGGTAGTATTTGAGCTAACTATGTCTTTGAGACTCGATTAACACTTACAAGTTGTCATGTGATGTGGAATTACAATTTTACTTCTAATTTAATTAAGGGAAAATTAAATTAGAAGCCCTTGGGGTGCCATTCTTGTTGCCATTCCAACACTCCCTCTCGACGAAAGGGATTATGCTGCTACCGATCCTATCTCTATGGAACTCGAATTTTCTTCTTGACGGTGCCTTTGTCGATATGTATACATCCTGCTCCTCCCATGGGAATGTACTCTAATGACACAATATGCCTACGCACCTGATCTAGGATGACATTGTATATAAATATGCTTGGGACTTTCATGAAAAAATGGATTAAATGAGAGTTTGATAGAACTTCGGTTATCATAATAAATCATTTTCGGATCCATCATCGACCAAAAAATCCAACAAGTATCTTTTTCATCCATGTGGCCTCATATGATACGTGGTAGCCACCATGTACTGCACCTCTATTGAACTAAGTGCAACTAATATTTTTTTCTGTTGTACACGAACGATTCTTGATCCTATATTGAAGATACTTACTTGATGTGATATTCCTTTTGGATGGAATTCCTCCATAATACGTGAATCCTCGAAGCTTTAATTCCTCTGATCGTTTGTATTATAGCCCATACTCAATAGTTCCTTTGAAGTATCCTGCTTGTGCTAGCTGCCTTCGAAAATAGATTAAGTAGGCTTAACCAAAACTTGACTATCTTGGTTAACTACATAACATATGTCTGGTCATGTGTTCACCAAATACATGAGCGAACCCACGGGTTTCCTAGTAGACGGTAGCATCTACTACTTTGCTTGAGGTAGCATTCTCCTTCCTCCATTTTCATACTAGAGGAGTCTCCATGGGTTTTCTTCCACACTGTGGAACTTCCCAGGGATCTCGTTGGCATATTTTCCTTGAAATGCAAACGGTCCCCATGTATTTTCCATATTTCCAATCCCAATATATAGTGCAAGAGCCCATGTCCTTCATCTCAAATTCTCTTGCAATATCCTCTTTGCAAGACTTGATTAGCTTCCATCAGGCGATAGTATCGGATCATTGACATAAAGTAAAATAATCAAAATCTTACCTTCTACCACAATATGATAAAGGTTTGCATCTACTTCACCCTTAGTGAATTCAAACCCAATGAAGTATTTTTCGATCTTGGTGTACCAAGCACGAGGTGATTTCTTCAAGCCATACGGTGCTCTCTTGAGTCTACACACATGCGACTCCCTATTGAAGGTCTCAAAAACCTTCGGCCCTTTAAATGTACACCTCTTCCTTAATCACCCCATTGAGGAAGGTCTTCTTTACATCCATATGATGTATCTACCATTCCATCTATGCTAAGAGTGTAAGGATAGATATGATTTATGAGTACCTTGTGATTGGTGAAAAAGTCTCATACTAATCAATCCCCTCCACAAAAGTGAACCCCTTGGCCACAAATCTAGCATTGTTCTTCTCCCACACTCCCATATCTTTGCCTGCTTCACCTTATAGATCCACCTAGATCCTACAATGACTCCCCCTATGGTCTTGGGACAAATTCCCATGCAATATTTCTGATAATGAAGTCATACTCGTTAACTATGGAATCAACCCAAATTGGTTGTTGCATTTCTTCCTCAAAATATGATCGTTACATCTGTACACCTTTGTTCGTAAGAGACATGTATCTAGTGTACTACTCACGAGGACCTTATCTGACTGCATTGTGATGTGGGTGCTCCCACATTCTCGTTATCATCAGCTTTCTTTTTTAGCCTCTCTTGGTGCACTTCCTTCCATCTTGGGATGTCTCTACATGAGTGGGTGCTTCCCTCTCTCACACCTCATCCTATGGGCGATCCACATATTGAGGTTCTCTTTTGGAGCAAGAGTTCCTCAACTTGCTACAATAAAGCTCCCTCTCAAGGGAAATTTGCATGGCCTTGTTGTTATCAAATTTCACATCTCTTACGACCACTTTCATCGTATGTGTGTTGGAAAGTACACCCGATAGTTGTGATGTGTATTAGTGTACCCCAAAAATATCCCCAACAGCTTGTTGTCTCTAGCTTCTTCACGGCATATTTGGTCACATGGAAATAAAACGATGAACCAAAAATTTTAAAATATGACACATCCGGTCTCTTTCTGAAAAATCTTCCTTTGGTGTACTCATTCCAAGTATACGTGGGGACTTGTTCTACACAAATATTATTGTATTTCATGATTTTTTTTCCACAAATGAAATGGTAGGCCTTGATCATGTAACATATCTCGTGATGCTCCACAATAGTTACGATTTCTTTCTTTACGCAGCCCATTGTTATGGGTTATGAGGTGTTATAAATTCCCTGTGAATTCCTTCTAAAAACACGAGAAGTTATTTAATTCGTTAGAGACATATTATCCACCATTGTCTCTCCTTAGAGCCTTCACCTTCTTCCATGTATCTTTCTTGACAAGTTCTTTGAACTCACAAAACTTGGAGAAACGTATAATCTTTCATACGCATGAAGAAAATCCAACACTTTCGTGAAAAATAATATACAAAAATCACATAATACATGTGTTTCGTTGTGAAAGCCGTTGAGAACGGTCAACACAAGTACGAGTGAACTCTCTCGGGGATCGCCTTTGCTCAACTTTACTTATCATGAAAGGTGGCTTTGGTATACTTCCCCAATGTACACCATTTTCATGTATCTCATTGTGCAAGCGCACCCTTTGAAAGTCATGTGTAAATTTGTTGCATGATCTTCAAATCTTCATGGTGTAAGTTTGGCCCAACCTCTTATGCCATAGCTCACGGATGTCTTGGATCTCCACCTTCTCTTCTTTCGTGCTCAAGGCATCACAATCTTCTAGATCTAATTTGTAGAGGGTCTTTACTCAAACCCCAATATTCTTCGTTTTTCCCATGGATTTGTGATGAAGGAACGCCTTTCATTTACTAAATATCACATCATATCCACGGTCTTCCAACGTAGAAACAAAACCAAATTCTTCTTTAAACCAAGAACATACATGACATCTTTTAATGTGAGAGGAGTACCGACTCCCTCTTAAAGGTTAATGGTAACTGTACTTGGTAATATATATCTCAGAAATCTCATCTCTCAACATGATGTTTCTGAAACCTTCTCCCCTCAAGTTATGAATAATTAGATTCTTCCAGATCATATGGAACAAAGCTCCCTTTATATAAGTACCACACATAACCCATCATCGATGACACCATGCATGTGATGAGGGTTAAATCCAAATCGAATTGTGAAGAAAGTACTTCACCTGCCACTCCTCGCGGGGACTTATTTTTGGTCTTCTTATGTGGACACTTTGTAGCATAGTGTCCAAGCTCATGATAGTGAAACATTTTTACCTTTGACAAGACTCACTTCTTGCCTGCCTAACCGGGGAATTAGATTTGGAATGGGATGCCTTCCTTTCCTTTCTTGTCTTTCTGCTTGAGGCATGTTCTTCTCATCATCGATCTTTGATGAGGATCCATCTCTATTTTTACGTCGAATCTATTCTTGTACCAAGTCGGGCCACGAGTGCTCCCACTGCGGCAGCTTCTCCCTCCCATTCACGAGTCTGCTAGCTATGCTAGCTCTTGGGAAGGGACCTAGAAGTTAGGTTTACCAAATCATATTGGGAAACGAATCCTTTGCAACACTTCCATTCTCATCTCGACATTGAGTGAACTTCATCAAGTATTTTGGAATTGTGTTGCCTTTCTCCATCTTGATCTTTCGACTTCCTATGGTCGCTATTATTAAACGGTCCTATTAAATCCTTCCACACCATATGTATTTTCCTTCCATGTAGGTTCGATACAATATGATCCTGAACTCCTTCGCAGAATCATTCTCACCTTTGCTACATTCTCTTCCATGCATCAAGAAGTTGAGCATCCACTATTGCGGGTTGGGGAATATCCTTGTGTATGAATTACTTCAATCCTTTGTCCTCCATCATGCCTCCATCCTATCATTCCATGATATGTAATTCGAATTACCCTCGAGGAATATTCAGTCTCAAACTAGTATAAGAAATCTTAATCTGTTGTTGGTCACGAATAATACATATGCAAATTCGATTCCTGTTCAAAACAAACTCTAGTTGTTCTCTTCTATAGTGATTCTTGCTATGATACCATGTAGAAATATATAAATAGATTCAAATGATATTGTAATGTACTAAAACAAAATATTGAATCAATTCTATCGATTGTGAAAACCAATTACGATCGCACAATCACATAACGAAGTAAGAAGAATTATAAATCACACAACACAAGATGTATATGGGAAAGCCTCAACTAAAAAACCCCGCTATGTTTGTATATTTCATAAAGTCAACAACATGAAACAATACAATGTTATTTCCCTTCTTTGAGAAACCTGCGTTTGCACTCTACTCATTGTCTCACTCTAATCTAAGAAAATTTGGTCCAATATTTAACCACTTCCTCGCCTCTTCTGACCGACCTTGCTTATGCATTCCTGGGCTAACTAAGCCCCTATTAATTAGGAAATTCATATCAATAGATTACGCAATAAATCCAAAGCATCCTAACGACCTCATTCATGACTTGTACAATTTTCTAATTATGGAAAATGGGGTCCAAATGTCCAGAACTCACTTGCCAAATACCTAGTGACACATGATCACACTTGTTATCATCCTAACTTGACCAATGCTTTTTCTTTTCGAGTTTCATTTTCTTAAATTTAACGATTTTCCTATTTTGGTAGGTTTCTCGATTTATAAACTACAGAGGTTGTTTTGAAGGCATAAACGACATTTTCAAGGAAAACGAGAGAGATCATAAAATTGCGAGACCAATTTTCTAATCTATTTTGAGCCTCCTCTTGGAGATCTTCGAAACGAGATATTATGATAGTCAAACGAAGATCGTATGCCAAGTTTATGATACACGATAATTTGGAGATGCAGATTACTCAATTATACAAATACTTTGTGTACATAGTACATGTAGGTTATAAATACATATATATTCATTAATTGAATAAGCTCACTATAGAATCATGATTAACCCAATAGAAAATTTAAATATTCAATCTCAACAAAACTTGACCTACCTTTGACTAGAACATATTAGGAATTTGATCAAACACATGGAATACATGTAAGCTATAGGTCATGAATGCATATTTGATCATAAGATTCTGAGATTCATTTGAGAATCACCCAAAATTCCCTATGCCCTCTCCCACAAAGATCCATAAATGACATATATCATGTATAACCAACAAATAACTAGTAAATAACCGGCATAGGAACCATGGCAACTTGGCCATAATATCACCAACATAATCGCTACAAATATGCATGAATTAGAATAGAATAATGGTAGTTATTAATATATGAGAATACCAACCAAGTCGGGGACTCCCACTTACCACCCAGGCCATAAATTGAGCTTAGCCAAATATCTCTTTCATCTAATCACCCCCATGCCATATTCCAATCATGAATGTGGGATATCAAGGAATAAACCAAAAAAAACCAAACCATGGCTTCCAAAGGCTAATCCACCTGACCCCTCGACCAATTATTCCACCTCATGGTCAGAAATCCACTAACACCAACCATATCGGTCTCTACCCAAGTTTTCCAGGGATCCCGACAACTAGTAACTCAACCCACAACATTCCGGGGCTCCAATGCGTTTGTGCAACACGACTCGGGGACTAGTAACTCAACCCACAAGGGTTCCATATTGTTTGTACCAACCTAGGCTCCGAGTAATAGTAACTCAACCCAACTTTTTCCATGGCTTCCAGTGTTTGTTCCAACCCACATCCATAAGGAATTATGAGCACCTAACATAAAGAAAAAAGAAACAAATGCGAAAATCCAAAACATGATGGTTATCTAGGAAATGGAAAGGCAAGGCTAAAATAAGCAAGGAAAACAAACATTCAACTTGTTACCTACGAGGAAATCCGGTTATAGCATTTGATCCAATTGTTCCCTTGTACTTTCCTACTCTCCTTTTCCTTCTTTCTCCAAATCTAAGTGAATACTAGAGTGCATCAAGCATGCTCAAGAATTCTCTAAGTGTGTAAGAGTATGAGAGAGTGAGAGAATATAAGAGAACTCCAAAATTAAAATGACAAAATGTTGTGAGCTTGATCCTAAAAATCCTTTTTATCATTGAGGCCTCTATTTTCTTCATTTTTATGGCTTTCCTTCAATTTCCTCTCATGAAAATCAGTGATATTTCATCTCCTTTTTCTCTATTGTTCATTATTTTCATAATTTAAGTACCAATTAATGCCTCTTTTCCTTTGCCAATTCCTTTACAATTTCCATAGTGATTTATTAATCTGCTTGATCCCCATCACTATTTCTTTTCCCAAAATTTAGCTTTGAATATGTGTCCCATGACCTTGGTCTTATCTTTATTTATTTGAATAGGAAATCAACCGGCGGCTACTACAAACCCCTCCCCCTTGGGGTAACACCATCCTCGGTGTTCAATGACACTTATAACCGGAAAACCCGATGAAAAAAACACATACTACCCATGGATATTTGTAAGATAGCTCAATTTTGTATTTACAATGAAAAACGACTACAAACCACGACCAACATTACAAACATGACAATCATATAATTATTGGAGCTTTATAACTCATTGTGGCATTTACAAAAACATCCACATACATATAAATATACATATACCAAAAACTCATTTTGTTTTAACCAACAAATAATAGAGGATATAAATCTCACATCTCATCATCCATCTCCTTAGCTTCCTCGGGCCCAAAGTGCTTCCACTTTGCTTTAACCTATTTGGATTGCTTAGTTACGAAGCATGAGTTGTTTCCATTGCAATATGCATTTTTTTATGGCTATGATTCTCCCTCGTGGTTACACTTGTAATATAGACCATTCGATCACATGATCAACATCTTGGATATACTTCTTAAGCAATGAAACATGGAAAACATCATGGACTTTAATTGTGGGAGGCGGTTCAAGTCGGTAGGTCATTGGTAAAATCCTCTTAAGGATATCGAAAGGCCCTCAATACAAAGGTGCCAAATTGCAACATAACCCAATCCTCAAGGAGATCCTCTTGGGCTTGATGTTCAAGAACACATGTTCCCCATCCACCGAAACTCCTTAAATTCCATGTGTTGATCCGCATAAATATTACTTATATCCTATTCTACATTTAGATTCATCTTAATAAACCACATTTCCTATGCCATCTCTTCGAACATATCATGTACAATCAATACCTATTCAGTTTGGATCACTCCGAGTTGATAGGAGTATTACAAATATTCCCATAAAGTGCCTCAAACGAGACTCATCTTCGGGGGCTTATGATGCCCATTATTATAGGAAAACTCGGCCCGGTGGTAGATACTCTTACCACTTCCTACGTTGATGCATAATGTACATCCTCAAAATTTCCTCAAGAATCCTTTTAACCCTCTTTGTCTATCCATCTGTCTGTCGATGATAAGTTGTATTGAATCAGCTTATGTCCACAAACCTACAAACAACTCATTCCAAAACTAGGAAGTGAACTTAGCGTCTATGTTTTATACAATCTTCTTAGGAATACCATGCAACCTCACTATCTCTTTGATGAAATTTTGAATATGTCACTAGTTAAGTCGATAGAATTAACCCACAATGAAATGAGCTACCCTACTTAACTTTTCAACCACAACCATGATGGAATCATGTTATCTCAAAGTCCTTGGAAAACTTGTAATGAAGTCCATGGATATGACCTCCCATTTCCACTATGCAATCGAATCGGTTATAATAAAGCACATGGATTCTTACACTCTTCCTTTACCCACTAACAATCCGCCTTTCGGAACAAAATAAACCACAAATTTCTTGATTTGGCCAATTATGGAACTTATTAAGCTGTTTTCAAAGTCTTCTAACATCCCAAGTGATATGAATACAACTTTACCATGAAAAACCTACAATATAAGCTTCTTGACCCTCACTTTCATATGGTACATAACTCCTATTCTTGAATCTGACCAAGCCATCTGTCGTGAGATGATACTCCTCATCCTATCGGCGTTCATCTGATGTTGTTGTATCACATGCCTCAACTCTTGATATAAAAAATACTACGATATAAGCTTCTTAACCTCTTTGTTATACGGTACATAACTCCTATTCATAAATCGACCAAGCCATCTATCATGAGATGATACTCCTCATCCCTATGACATTCACCTTGTTGTTTTATCCTATGCCTCGACTCTTGATACATGTCATCATGTTTCCCTCCCTAAAATATTCACTCTGCAAGTCTATCATGTAAGAACTCAATGCGCAATGTGATTCACCCGCACTCTTCTAATAATAGCATCGGAAACCCTGTTCTCTTTTCCCTTGATGTGCAGTCTCGAAGTCAAACTCATTAATTATGGAAAACCACCCTAGATTTTCTAGAATTCATATTAGGCTAGTCAAATAATTATCTCAATCCATCTCGATCACTCATCAAGATGAACCTCTGTGAAGAAGATAATGTCTCCACATATTAAATGCATGGATGATAGTTTCCAACTCAAGATCATGCATCATGTAGTTCTTCTTGTGCTCGTTCATATTCCTTGACTCATGACATACTGCTTGTCCTTCCTCCATCGAAACTCAACCTAGTCCTCTCTTGTGACATATGTACATACCACAAATTCTTCTTGAATATTCAATATCTAGAACCCGAGAATTCGTAAGAAACTCCTTCAACCACTCAAAACATGCTACACATTCCTCTCTTCATTCAAATTTATTTCTTTTTCGCTACGGTGATGTAATATGATAGGAAATCTCTGAGAAGATCTTGATGAACCGCATGTAGTAACACAGTAACCCATAGAATATACGACCTCATCCACATTTCTAGGAGTTTCCCATTCCATGATAGATGCGAACTTTGCCAAACCCATTGATATAACTTTTTTGGAAACTACGTGCCCCAAGTAATGGCCCTATTTGCGAAAAGAAACTCCATTTGCTAATTTTGGCATACAATTGATGCTCTTTGAGTAGACTTTACGCTGTTCTCGAGTTTTCAACATGCTCTTCCACTTTCTTATAATATATCAATATGTCAACAATGAATACAATCACAAACTTGTCTAGATAAGTACGCAATACACTATTTTTGAAACACATGAAAGTAGTTGGAACATTAGTCAAACCGAAATAAAACACAACAAAATCATAATTCCCTTACATTGTTTAGAAAGAAGTCATGTAGATGTCCTCTTCTTTGATGCATACCTAATGGTATCCTGATCTTGAATCAATCTTAGAGAACATTAATAATCCCTTCAACTGCTCGAACAAGTCATCAATTCGTGGAAAAGGGTAACAATTCTTAATCATTACGTTGTTCAAATACCTCTAATCACTGCACAATATGAGAGAACCATCCTTCTTCTTCCCAAACAATACTAGTGCACCCCAAGGCGACACACTTGGCCTAATGTGCCCCTTTTCAAGCATTTCCTTCAACTGCAACTTTAGTTCCACTAACTTTGGAGCGTTCATCCTCTATGGTGCCTTTGATGTTGGTGTTGTTCCTGGCATCAACTCAATCAAAAATTCCACTTCCCTGGCCAAGGTGGTAACTCTGAGATCTCTCCTCGGAATACATCCTCAAAACTGCTGCAAAACTGGATACCTCTTCAAGACCGCAGCATCCTCAACTTCCTTACCTTTATCACTAGAAATATGAGCTGCAGACGATACATCCTCTTTGCTATTGCGCTTGGCACATAGTTTTGTTAGCCTCCTATATCAATAGGTTTCATCTTTCATGATTGTCTTGATGGAAGTGTGGAATATGTTCAAACCTTCTTACTTGAGCAAAGGTGTTCCATATTCTTAAAAAACCAAAAAAATCAAAAAATTTAAAAAATGTAAAGAGGGTAAACCTAAAAGAAAGATCGAAAGGGTAAAAAGAATAAAATGGTCAAAAAAGAAAGAAATGAACCCAGAAACAAAAAAATAGACTAAGGAAAGTGTACGGAAATCAAATGCCACTACTTTTTACTGTTGTAATAAATCAATTGTGTGCGGCTTGTGAAACTTTTGCCACAATTCATGAATAAGTCAATTTAAACTTGGCTTAGTCATATTTCAATTTCATGTTATAGATTAGAGAATAAATATCTAGCGAAACGAGTTTAATCTTGGCGGATAAGTAGCTAGAGTAGAGTGAATAAAAGGTGCTCAACGAGTTTAATCGAGCCCTTGGATGTAATAAGGGTAGAAATAGATAGATTCATCATGTAAAAAGAAAAGATTGATCGGGGTTTGCAAGTCTAAATGCACCCTAATAAAGAGAAACTCGTAGTGTTAAGTAGATAGGGTAGGTAGATGGTGCGCAAAGTGTTATACGATGAATGGTCTTGCTACATGTTTTTGATCATACTTTCATCATAAATGTGACGGGGAAATACAATGGAAAATCACGGCAAAGCAAAGTCAAATTCATTAACCTCCCTCATCATTTTTTCCCCCTCTCCAGAGTTTTACTAATTTCCCCAAAAGTACTAAGGTAATTTGAGATCAAAGGGGCTCAAGGCATTTCCTTGACTTTTGGAGGGATCGAACCCTCGGCCTAATGATCAAAAAGACCTAAGCACTTGAAATAATCCATCATTGTTATCTTCCATCTTTAACTTTCCCAAAGTAAAATCATTTTACTTAGGAAATGATGCATCATTCCATAAAAATTCCTCGAAATAAACTTGTTATTCTAAGTTAAGTGTTGAAGATAAAATATTTGTAATTTACTTCACAAAGTTATCACTTTCTTAGATGTACAAAGATGTTTTGATTTTCCTTGTCCTTTGCCATATTAACATTTAATTCTACTATATTAAATCCCTAGTGAAATCCTTTTTCTAAGTAAATAACTCCCTTTTCTATAAATATCCCCAAAACCCATTTATTATAATGTTTACCCAAGTATATATTCCCGCACATTAAAAATAAACACCCCGCTTTATAAGCCCTTTGGTTAAAACTATAGCCTTATACATAAATTCCGCCCCTATGATGAATTAATTATATTAATTTATTCATCATATAATAAAATATATACAAAATTTTAGACATACGATAAGTATGTTTAATACCAAAACATATCAATAAACTTTGCGAAAGTCTATGCCGTGTTCCGTCCACGTGGAATTCCACCGACGACTCACGCAATCCATTTCATAATTTCATGGGGTTAATTAATCATTTGGACTAATTAACAACCATTTCCGCTTTATTAACTTTTCCACGGTGATTAGATCACGCATTAAAACCTTTTTGAACCGAGCGGGCCCACCTTTGAAATCGCACAAGTTCCCCGTCCTTTCGGTCGTTGGATCGTCGTTCGTTGATCGACGGTGATCATTAATCCCGCGCCCATCCCTTGCCGGCATGTTAACCCGGCGGGGGGATGGGCGGTTTTGAAAAAGTCGGCATTCCACGTGGCGTTAAAACTATGGAATCGCTCCCCACGCGACTTTTACCGCCCTCGTCCATAAGCGGTGCGGGCTCACCGCTTACCACTTCTGCATACCGCCGGCCCCACTTCCTACGTCCCTGCCGTACGTCAATGACGTAATCACCTCGAAAAAAAACAAAAACCCTTTTGACTTGTAAATAAGCCATTTTTCGTGTTTTTTCGATTTATTTTTAGTTTACGAAAGCGCTGAGCTCCCGCTGCAATTTTCAAATTTCCTTTACCAAATACACCAATTTACTCCATTGTTGCGCAAGTGTTGAACGTCCCCGCCATTGCTCATTACTGTTAAAGAACCGGTTTCCATCTAAAAACGGTGTTATCATTTGACGCCCCGGCTTTGCCAAGTCAAGCTTAGTTTCCTTTGTTTTTCTGAAAAAAGTGGTTAAAAATCCTCTACGAGTCCTCATTGAAGATTTAAAACACATTGAATTTGCTTCCCAAACACTGCGAAGATTGTTCCAATTTCCTCTTTTGTCGAGATATCACTTGGGTACGCAAGAAAAAACGAAAACCTCCATTTTGAATCCTGAGAACCAAAATGGAGGTCCCATGACGACTCTAAATATCACTCCATTGAATGCTCCTCACGAGATTTGGAATTTTTACCTCTAATAGATGAAGATTTCCAAATTAAAGACTTGCATTTTGATGAAAGTCCCAAGTTTGAGCTTACATCGGCTACTTGAAGACGAACACTCAAAGGGGAAAGATCTTATAGGGTTGTGGGAATCCAATCTCCCAAGGTATTTTATTCCTACGGTCCACATTTTCCACGAAATCATTCATTCTTGTCATGCAAACTATGATCCCGCACAAAGAGTTTGTATTAGCTCTACGATCAAGGTGTTGTTCCCTATCACACCTCGAGTCTATCAATGCTATGTTACACTTTGAGCGAGCAAGAATTAGCACCTTTATCCATGGAAGGGTTGATTGAAAACGGAACAATTAACCCCCGGAGAAATTAAAAGCAATGTGTCGATGTTTCATGTTTTGAGCATCGGCCAAAAGGGACTCCCCCATGGTTTTTACTTTTTTAATACATTGGGAAGGCTTGTGTGAATGTAATATCTTTTTGTTTTAGGATTCAATACCGAGTGAGTATGTAGATGAGATAACTGCGGCTTTGCTATCCATCTTTACCCACAAGAAGCGACCTCACGAGATTAAGTATGATTATGCTTCCTTCATTGCCAACAAAATCCATGATCAATTTTAAGGCTAGATGCGAAAAGGTTTTTAAGTACTCCTCGGTTATCTATCATCTCATGATCTTTTATCGGTCGAACGATTCCCTTTTTTTGTTGAGAAACTTGATGCTAAAGGTAATCCCGGAGTCTGTCATTTTTTTAGTCCCCCATCATTCATTTATCCTCACGATTCTCCCTACTCTTATTCGGAATTCATTGATCAGTTTGTACATCCTGCTACAACTTTGTTAGCAGGGATTTCTCCTCTTGGGGCTTAGTGTTGCCGAAATTAGAAAAGACCTTGCAATTGTCAAAGAGTTATAAAGTTGGGGATTGGTACCCATACCAAAACCATACGGTCATCGGGATTTATGGATGTGAATTACACATCCATTCAAGTTACCCCGAGATATGTACCAATGAGAATTTTTGCTTTGGAATACTTTAGACGGATGAATAACTCGGATAGCAATCATTTTACGCAATGTAAAGAAGAAAGCCTGAGTTAAGGATCAAAAGCCAGTTAGGTCCTTTCATTTGCGGTCTAGAGAGAGTTTGAGAGAGAAGCAGAACTTTTATTAGAGAGAAAATTCCCGAGACATCTTTCCGTTGGGTCCCTTATGACCCCTTTGGTTTCATTTGTGAAAAGAAGGTTAAAAAATAAGTCATCTCCTTATGTACATCACGAAATTCTGCGGCATGAGTATGCAAATCAAGATGAATGGGTTAAAGGAAAACTTGTTGAAGAGGGAAGTGGAGCTGACAAATTGAATAAAAACTTATAGAAAAATGTTGAGAAGAAATTTGACCTAGAAACATATGATCAAATGCGGGTACCCTACATTGGCACATCTTGACGACCACTCTACAACGAGGCTCTACGGGAAGATAGTCCATCGGTAAGCGACGGGGCAAGGGTAAAGGAAAAGAACCTATAGTTCAGGTCATTGAAACCACGGTCATGACAAGGAAAAATCACGAGTTCCAAAGCAGGAACCATCTCGGGCTTCTCACACGTAAGCAAATCCAAGTTCTAGAGATGCAAACTCCCTTTGAATGTGGAAATAGGGAAAAAAGAGGCTAGCTCCGGATACCACACCTTCAAAGGAGCCTGAAGTTTATCAAGCTAAAAAACACAAGTCTGATCCACCTCCGGATGTAGAAATTATAGATGAAATATTTGATGATGGTAAGGAAGATAGTCGACAAGCAGTCACAACCAAGTGAAACAAACATAAGCAGGAAAAGGATACAAAAGCAATTAACGCTTAGCCAAAGTATCTTCTTTCGAGACGCCAAAACAGTCTTGGAGACATTAAGAAAACCTTCATTAATATCAAAACAAAATGATGCGTTGAAAATGAAGGTATACGATCAGTATATGAAGATGGCTCCTCATAATCGTAGTCGATGTACGCATTTGATCTTTCACAGGTAAAATGCTAATGAGCCACTAATGAGTGCCAAAGTAGCAATCGACAACGGATACATCAGAACAAATTTTGAAGTTTTAGCAAAAGATATCCATCCTGGATCAGATAGAGCTTCATAGACAAACGGGGAAATGGTTTATTCTACTCTCACCAACAAAGCTATGGCGAACATGTGGCTAACGAAGATTCCTTGAATAATACTCTTTGCACAATTGAAGATTGAGAGGGCCTCCTCACGAGGCCAAGGACAATAGGATAAAGTCTCTAGAAGAGATCATCATTGGTTTGGGTCACGATCCCAAAGACATTAAAGGTATTGAGGCATTGGTAAAAAAGAAAGAGGATGATATATTTGCACTCGGAAAACGGTGAAACTACCGGCCTCGAGGCACCCTCGGACACGGGGATATAAAAGGAAATTCACGGGGAAGAAATGATGGAGTTGCTCTTGAATTTGACGAGAGCGACTAAATGAAACGAAGAGGTTGGAAAAAGCATTGCGAGACGGGAAATTATCAAACGGTCAAGACTTCAACAACGGTACTACGACTACGGGACAACGGGAACAACCATCTCGGGTAAACATTTCTAATTTGAATTACGAGGATTTAATTAAACGAGATGGAGAGTTTGCGGCTAAAGGTCACGAGAACTCAAGAAACAAAATTACAATTAACAAAATTGGAGGGAAAATATGACACATCAAAAAAGACGTTCTTGACAACCTCGGGGAAATAAAAGATTGGAAAAATTGGTTGAGGCTTTGCAAAAAAATCTTTCAACGGAAAAGCCTCTGAACGAAATAAATGATATTCTTTGGTGCAACATCATTGAATTAATAAGAGGTATTTGGCCCTCCATTCAAGCTATTTTTTGAGCAAAATGAATTAGTCGAAAAGAGATAGCACGAAGAAATAAATAAAACTAGACATGAATTAAGAGCAAGCGGGAACGGAGCCCGACGGATCATTCCAATTTTTTGAATTCCGAACAAAACAACGACTTGCATTGTTAGGAATTGATGACGAACGAGGTGTAGTTTTGGAAGCAAAGAGTTTTCACCAAGAGGACTTTCATGCAAAATCTAGAAAGTGTGCGACATTTTTGGTCGATATCAACGTTTTCGGAGAGAAGTTTCAAGCTTTCTTTGGACGGTGAATTGCCAAGTCCCATGCTCATAGAGGATAAAATAGTAGACTTGGAAACCTATGAGAAAAGAATAAAAGCTCATGCTAAAAATGCGGCTATAGGTTCTACTAGCTCATCGGAACTGCATTACCAACGGAAAAGTATTTATGAAAAAGTGAGAAATCTATTTCATACGGAGCATGAAATAAAGTATCTATTTCCGAACGAGCCCACTTTTTATAAACTTGCGAAACGGATAAACAGAGCACAGAATAACAATGATACCAGATGATCGGTGGTGGAAGGAAATGTTTGGAAGTTTTTGTAAAAGTTGTTTTCGGGATGAGATTTTATCTTTACTATCAAGTAAATGGTAAAAACGAAACGATGAAAAAGTATCGGATGAAAGGTTAAAGAGTATCAGAAGTAAGAAGAAGAGTATTCGATAAGTCAAAGAAATACGCAAAGGGCCAATGATTCTATTTTAAGCACTTATCTTTAGCACGTCCATGAAGAAACCTGACACATCGGCAGATTTACACATTATTCTATTTACGGAACCATGTATCTCTTGTTGTTTGTAAATATGCTTTAAACTGGATGATTGGCTAGGATAGCGTAAGATTGTTAGGATTATTTTTTGTATAAATAAACCCTCAAAGAGAGTGTTGAGGGTGGATTCTATTCTTTCTTTGTAACATTGAGATTTTCGGAATAAAAGCTTTTGGAGAAATTTACTTGTGGCTTCTTTGGATGACGATTTGAAAGTCTTGGACTTGTTGCGGGATTCATGTGTTGGACTACGATTCTACCTTTTGTACGAAATTTTATATTAGTTTTTAATACCATCATATTCATTTACGAATAATTTACATAAAAGATTGAAACATAATTTGCTTAATTGTACTCTGTTTTAAATGCTAATTGTTCTTGATGTTTTCTTCTAAATTAGATATAAGCATGAATTCTTGCTCTTTGCTTTGCTAATTTAAACATTGTTGATACTATAATAAAGAATCCTTCATTGCTCTTTGTTTGTAGTCATTTCATTTCTTTCTTATGAACATGGTGAAAGATTCTTAGTTGCCTTTCATCCCTTCGGGATCATCCCATCCACTTTTAAATTTTAAGGATTGTTCTCTGTCTAGGTATCTTGCTACTGTAATACCATCTTGTGCCTAGAATAGAAATCCGGTAAAGCCATCCTTTGACTCCATAGCCCAATGGTGAAAGCCCTCAACCTTGCCCTTAGTTTGTGGATTCCACCAATTTTCAAACAAACCCTTGAATCTATAACCGCCTAAACCTTTCTAGAACAAGATAAATTATAAAAGAGAGAGCCCTCTCTGGATGCAGTTAGCTGGGTGCATCTAAAAGGTTGGTTTGTGGTTACCTCGGGTATACTTTCCTCTTACAACACGGGAAAACACGAGTGATAACGATTTTAACCATTCTAACGGATGTCACCTTCTTCTTACCCTACAATATTCTATATTCTCCATTGTCATCTAAGCACTCAATAACATTTTCATAACAATCCATCTTAGTCTTATGAATATACAACCAATCCATACCCAATACCATACTATACGATCCCAACGGTAGCAAATTTAGATGCTCTAATGTAGACATACCATTCAAATCAAATGCACAAGCTCTTACCCAATGAAAAACTCTCTTACTAGTATATGTAGCCAACTGCGCTAACCAAGACTTTGCATGCACTTATTTTCTCAAACCACACTTATGCACTAGGTCAGGGTTAACATAGCTATAATTAGATCCAGTGTCGATCAAAATAGACAAAAAATGATCATAGATCTTACCATCCATCTCGATAATGGATGCTTGGTGATTCGCATACCTATTATCCAATGCTACATATATCTAAGGAATACTCTGTCCAACATCCCCAACTATCTAGGACTCCTAAGAATTGTAGATCTACAGTTTGCCACCGTGATGTTGTGGACAATCCATCCCATGATGATCCTTTCCACAAGTCCAACACTGTAAAGGCTCACTGCCATCACCCTTGTTCTTCTCCTTAGACTCAAATCCCTGTCCTATATAAGCTGCATTGAACTTCTTGTGTGATGCTGCATTCTAATTGTCATCTGTATCATTTGGATTTCCTCTCTTCTTAACCCACTTTTACTTATTCTTCTCATTACCTTTCCAGACATGTTTAGATTCAGACCTGCACTTTGATTTATCATAACAATCTTTAAAATATTTTATGGCTTCCTCCAATGATCTAGGCTCTTAAAAAACAATCATGTCTTTCAATGATACCAACAACCCATTGATGAATCTCTGAATCTTTTCTCTCTCCTCCTTAAGATACGGCACATATCTCAACAACTACAAGAATCTACTACTACACTCCTCATCGGTTATAGATCCCATGTTTAACTCATATAACCCATTTTCCCTATCATCATAGTATCTTTCAGATAGAGACTTCTTCCTGAAAAGTCTCTTGTACTCATTCCAAGTCAACTCCTCCTCTCGAATGCCTCTATCATTATTTAAATCTTAACACAAAATGTCTTATTTTCCTTTAACATTGAAAGTAGTTATCCCATTTGAAAAGGCCATATGTCCTCTCCACATAGCTGCAAAAACTCTAATTATTCTATACACTCATCAAACAATCAATAAATAAACCATGCATGACAGTAGCCATAAATAACATACATCATGTAACAAATAAATAACTAGTAAGTAACGAACATAGGAACCATGGAAAATCAACCATAATATAACCAACATAATGTAGGTTTTAACCCTGTATAGAAATTACCTGCAAAAAAATTCTTAAAAATAGAAAATAAAAAATGGTGAGAACATAAACATGAAACACATATACATAGAGATTTTCCCCTCAATCCCAAAACTGGGACTACTAGATTGATTTTTCATTATATTCCTGTCAATGTTACAATAAATATATATACATGATGAAGCATTCATAAACCCCAATCCGTTAAACCTGGATTAGAACATAATCATAGTTCCCTTGATCAGATCTACTAAATACCATGGGCATAAAACCATCATGCCCAAAGCCATCTGTAAAACCCATGGAAAAACCATAGGTAGGTCCACCCACCTAATATAGGGTCCAAAAAAAAATTCTCGAGGCGCTGCCCTGAACCCCATGTAGGGGGGCTACCGCCCCCCTGTTGCACCCACTGCAATGAACACGGGGAGTTGTCACCGCCCCCCTCCCCGCTTGTGCAACTATTCGTGGAAACAATATAACACACAACCAACATTCTCCCACTTGTTGTTTTCTTTTCCACATAGGGGGTCATAGGAGAGCTTAGTCATTGGTCCAGCCCTTCAATGCCCATTGTTTCTCTACACCAATAAAACTTCTCAGTGCTCACAAACTTTGTCAATGCATTTGCAACATTCTTCAAAGTTTCCACCTTTACCAAAAACACCTTTTTTCCTCAACCATATCCCTCACAAATTGATAATAAAAATCAATATTCTTTGTATTTGAATGATAAGAAGGGTCCTTTGCCAATAAAATTCCACTTTTCCTATCAAATTATATCCTTATAGCTCAGTTTACCAACCCCATACTTGAAAATAATTTCTACAACCAAACTGCTTCCTTGCTTGCATTAGTGGCTTCCATGTTTTTAACCTTTGTAGTTGAAAGAGCCACTATAGATTGTATTTTTCTCATTTAACTGAATGCTCCTCCAAATAGGTTAAACACATACCCACTTGTAGATATTCTGTGATCTAGATATCTAGCCCAGTCTACATCAACAAAGCCACTGATGTCTAAAACTATGTCCAATCCTCGTCTTCCTTGGTAGCACAAACCATAATCACTAGTGCCACACAAATGCCTGAAAATATTCTTCACTGATGCCCAATGATCCTTCCCAGTTTTTGACATAAAATTTTCTCAATACTCCCACTGCATGTGCAATGCCTATTCTAGTATCGACCATTTCATACATCAGGCTACCAGCTGCACTTTCATATGGAACACGAGATATGTCCTCTTCTTCTTCTTGTGTCTTGGGACACTATTCAACAAATTTACACCTATAGGAATATGAACCTTCATTCGTTTACTATACTGCATATTAAACCTTTTTAATATTGTCTCAACATACTTCCTCTAGTTTATCCAGAGCTTCCTCTTTTCCCAATCTCGTTTAATTTCCATGCTCAAAATAGAGTTTGTAGCACCAAGATCCTTCATGTCGAATTTGGAGGAAAATTGGGTCTTCAAATCTTGGATTATTTTGTTTGTCAGTTCCAATCAACAATATATCATCCACATAGAAGACCAAATAAATAAAACGGTCACCAAATAATTTAAAATACACATAGTGATTCACTTTGCTTCTAGTGAAGCCAAGTCCTCGTATATATGTATCAAATTTCTAATACCACATCCCTAGTGATTGTTTTAACCCATACAGAGACTTTTTTAACCTGCATACCAATTATTTCTTACCTTTCACCCCAAATCCTTCAGGTTTCTTCATGTATATCTCTTCTTCGAGATCCCCATGAAGAAACGTTGTCTTCACATCCATCTGTTCTACCTCAAAATAAAATGCAGCAACAAATATAATTAATCTAATAGAAGCTACCTTTGAAATAGGAGAAAAAATATCACAAAAATCAATTCCTAGCACCTGGGAATAACCTTTTCCTACTAACCAAGCTTTGTATTTCTCCACCACTAACCACTTATTCTTGTTAACCACCTATAATTTTTTGTTATACCCAAAGGTGGTTAAATATGTTTTGAGCCTTCAAAGAACAAATTTCATCACTAAAAATTGTTGGCTTTTAAAGACTCCTTGAAGGCATTCTGCCTTTTGTCCAAAATCCTCATTGTTGTTCTCATCTCATACTCTGAAATTTCTGCTGAAATACAAAGAGGAAACTGCTGCAAAGCCATCCCTTTTCCCTTTCTCCCACTCGAAATTAACCTTCTTTTCCTTTTCCTTTTTCCATATTTTTCCTCTATTATTCATCTTTTCCTTTCTTCCCTTCATAAATCACCCTTCCCGTGGTTAAAAACTCACTTTTTAACCCTTTCGGCACCCTTTGTTTCCTTTAAAAAACCGTGAAAAATCATAAAAATACAAGTCTTTTTATGGACCTAAGCCCCTTGGGCTAAGGTCTAAACCACTTCCCCAATACGCCCTCATCATAAAAACCAAGCGCCAAACCCATGAAGCACTGATCGAATCGAAAAGATTCAAGTGTGCATGTTTGTGAACCATTTCAAAATATCGATTGCGATCAGCCCCTTTGTCCTAGGCCCCCGATCATATTATTATTTTCATATAACCCTGAGCTCGCCCTCGGCGCTTAAACCTTGTGAATATTTCATTTCCGACCCTTTTTCCTTTGTAAACCCAAAAACCCACTTTCCGAATTTTTAAGTTAAAAACTTAAAATCACGTGTTTAAATAAAATGGGTTGATCAAAAAGACCGATCGCGCAATCGCGATCGAAGAATTTAAAATGGGTTGATCAAAAAGACCGGGCCCGAATGTTTCGATTACGATTGGCCCTAGTTATATAAAGCCTGAGCCCATGGCACTCCATACACCTTGTGGCCCCGCAATCGGGCGCCAGCCTATCATATATATATTCCGCCCATTTCACTCAAAACCTTGTTTTTTATTGAAATTTATGGGTTTCTTACGAAGTACAAGGGTCCCGCCGGTGCAAGAAAACAAAGGATCTAGACCGTCGGTCTAGACCCAATCGAATAGTTATCGCCCAATCGAAATGTTCCAATCGGAATGTTTCGGTCGAAATGTTTCAATCGCAATATTCCCAATCGCATACTTTATATCTTTTCCCCCGATCGGCCATCCCCCGATTCACTTTCCGCCGTCGATCTGATCTGCAGATTGACGGACAACGTTTAATCGCCTTCTCCCCTCCCGATTGCACAATCGCATCGGAGTTTTATTTTCAATTGCATCCCCTTTTTCTGCCACCTCCGATTGAGACCCTCCGATTAGATCTGGACCGTCCACGTGTCCGGATCAGACGGTCCAAACCTACTCCTCCTTATTCTTCTCCCGCTATCCTTTTTGCCTCATCTACGCAAATCTCCACCGTTGGTTGCCTTCATCCGACGGCTACGCTCCTCCCCGCCATCTGAAACAGTTTAAACCTATTTCTGTAGGATTTCTTAACTTTTTTTGTGTTTTGCAGGTGTTTTAATGGTTTTCCATTGTATAATGAAAGAAAGCCGAGGGTTTGGAAAGACGTTTCCTACGCCTTCGACCTGTTAAAGAGAACCATTCACACGGTTGGATTCAATGATTTGTCAATGTTTCATGAGCATTGATGCCGAAAAGCCCAGTGCGGCCTGCACATCGACAAGACACTGTTTTAATTCAAAAACAGTTAAAGAGTATCAGTTTAAAGACAGAATACAACAGATGAAGATTAAAGACAGTCTTACGGGGATTACGGCTAAGACGGTTATCAAAAGCCTAATCCCCAACTCGAAACACAGTTTAAAGAAAACCTAAAGTGTTTTATCAGACGGAAAGCCTCCACCACCACATCTTGAGGCAAATTGATTCCTCAGCTACCACCGAGCCACCTGTCGCCTCAAACCTTTCAAACAAAGGCCGAAGTTATTGAAGAAAACCAGATATTCGCCTTCAGCGCAGCCAGGGAGTTACTTCTGCAAGGAAATCAATGCAGAAAATATCTGCAGAGTTACTCCAAAACATTACATAAAGCCTCAAAGTCAAATAAAGCTCCCACCGAGCTTAATCCATAAATGTAAAGTAGTTAATACAGTGTTCCACCTGTGAAATTCTTCATCGAGCCTCTCAAAGGGCCGAGAAGTCTTGAACCTGTATTAATTATCCTGAGAGATATTTTCTCAGATCACCTCCTCATTCTTCTATAAATACCTCAGAAGAAGATGAGAAATTGTTGGTTGTAGAACTTTGAAATACACTTGAGCTCGAGACTTCTATTTGTACATAGTGTTCACTGGCCCTTGAAGCTCTGTTTGCGCTAGAGTAGTTAGGTTGAATAGTGAAGATGATTGCTGAACTGAAACATTGGACTTGAAGATTTTAACTGGTTTGACATCAATATAAAAGCTGTTTCTTGGGATCCTGGTCTTTATCACTGGTGAAGTGCTTCTTTCTTTGTTAATCATTTTCCTTCTATGTATGCCATATTGTTCATTTTCCCTCTGTAAAGAACAGTTTAAACAGGGTTAGGATTTTCTGTATAGCAGTAACCTTCTCTGGTTGAGAAATCTTTATCTTAATGTTTTCTTCATATTTGTGTATTTAAGAATGATTCAATACAGTTTAAACAATTAGGAATGTTGGCGTTCCCTCGTCCTTCTGTTTGCTCAAACATTGTTCTCGAATGTTATTTCCATTATTTGCTATTAAAGTTAGACTAGAGAAGATATGGTTTGCCCTGATTCCTAGATTCTTTTCTCCAAAGGCAGATTCTGAAAGTTTCCCTTGGTGTTGGCTGAAAGCAGACTAGGTTTAAAAGTACTTTATCTGATCTTAAGTTACACTCTGTTTTTCTTATGTGTTTTCATACTTTCTGAAGGTAATTATGTGGATTATTGGATTGTTTGTCAATTAAGCTGCTTTAATAAGAACTTGCCCAAGAAGTCTATGGTTAGCCCTGTCCTTGGTTGGTTTTAAAATAGTTACTTAAGAGGCTTTTCTTGTTTGGACTGACTATAAATCCTCTGAGAAATTATTATCAGTTTCCATCCCTCCAACATTTTAATGTTTCCATTCCATCTTTTTAATCTCAATAATCTTGTGGTATAGATAACTTGCCCCTTGGATCACAGTTGATGTTATTGTTCAATTAAAGCCCAGATATGACTCCATAGCCCAATGGACTAAAAACCAGCGTTATATCTATCTGTTTGCCAAAACTGTTCTATTTGCTTGCAACTTCCCACTTTTGAAACTTTTTGCATTTAGGACTTTCCCCTCAACATTCATCATCTTCTTAAACACCCATTTTATTCTAATGGGTTTCCTTCCAGCTGAAAACTCCACCAGATCCCAAGCCTCATTTTTGTGCAAGGACGCCATTTCATCAACTATGGCCTCCTTCCATAGTTTTCCATCCTATGAATCCATTGCCTCCATGACAATTTTGGGACCATCATCAGTGATAGATAAACCAAAATTTTAATAGAAAGTAGATGGACTATACCTTTTTGGTTGCCTTTTTTCTTGAAATGATATTCTCAAATCCGAAGTTTGTAGCTCTTCCTCTTCTAAATCTTGTTCTTTTGTAGAGTATAATTCTTCCTCCTTTAGCTCAAACTCTATCTTCTCAGGTTCCTTTGGTAGGAATTCATGTTTAATAACATATTTAACCTCTCTAAACACCACATATAGGTTGTACAAAACCTTTTTTGTTTCTAGGTTCCAAAGCTTATAACCTTTTAAGCCATCCTTATACCTAATAAAGATGCACCTTTTAGATTTACTATCCAACTTAGTTATTTTCTCCTTTGGAACATGTACATATGCATCACAACCAAATACCCTCACACCTGAAAGAGAGGGTTTCTTATCACTCCATACCTCATGTGGAGTCTTGTCCTCCAATGATGATGAAAATGATCTGTTAACAAAGTAACATGTAGTCTCCACTACCACTGCCCAGAATTATTATCCTAACCCAGAATCACTGAGCATGCTTCTTCCTTTTCCATAAACGTCCTATTCATTCTTTTTGCAACTCCATTTTTCTAAGTTGTGTATGGATTAGTATTCTTCCATGCTATACCACACTTCTTACAAAACTCTTCAAATTCCTTCTTGCATAACTCTCCACCATTAGTTTTCCTCCATACCTTTATCAGGCTTCTCTGTTTAGTTTTCCACCAGAGCCTTGAATTCTTTAAACTTATCAAAGACTTCATATTTATTCTCGAGGAAATATATCCATGTATTCCTTTAGAATTCATCTATAAATTATACATAGTACACATACTTACCCAATTATGGAACCGAAACTGGTCCAAACACATCACTGTGCACAAGTTCTAATATAATTTTCATCCTCTTAGCACCAGAGGGTAAACTCACCTTATTATACTTCCCATATACATAATGTTCACAAAAATCGAAATCCAAAGAGAAATTAGACATACCTTCTACCATACCATCACCATGCAATATTCGAAGACCCTTCTCGCCAATATGTCTAAGTATTTGATGCCATAACATGGTCTTTTCTCCAGAGACCATTAGATTTTCTGCTCCACTTTCAGGACCCACAAAATTGTTTCACCCATCAATAACAGTGCTACCCAAAAGCTTATACAGAGTTCCAATTTGAACTCCTCGCATTAGTACCAGTGCTCCCTGAACCATCTTGCAAGTATCCTTCTAGAACAATTTTTTTACACCTGCATCATCCATCTTGCTTACAAAAATAAAATTTCCAGCAAATGCAGGAATATGCAGAACACCAGGAAGTGTTCTAATCCTTCCACCTTTGCAACTTCAGCTTGAATTTTCCATGCCCGACAATTCTGGAATTCTTTTCATCCCCTAGAAAGACATAAATGGCATCATATTTCTCATATTCATAGAACCACTCTTTATGGGGAGTGAAGTGAAAGGATGCACCTGATTCAATCAACCATACCTCATGATCTACATGTGTACTTGAATAAGAATACAAGTACACATCCCCACCTTCATCTGAGGTGGTTTTGGCCTCTACAGAAGGAGCATCATCATATCCCTTTCCTTTATTAGGAGCTTTAGGTCTACATTTATTTTTTAAGTTCCCTTCCTCTCTGCATTTCCAGCACACCTTTAAAGGTTTTCCTGGAGATTTTGATCTCCCTCTAGATTTAGATCTCCCACTTGAGGAAAAATTTTTGTTTTTGTTTTGGGACCATCCTCGTACATACAAGGGATCTCCATTCTGGCCCTCCTTAGTTTTTCATCTCATTTCCTCCGACAACAAGGATGAGACAATTTCATCAAACTTCAAGGTATTTGTATTGCTACCTATTGCAACAACCAGTGTATCCCACGAATATGGAAGAGAACACAACAAACTAGTCCATTTATCTTCATATGAAATTTTAATATCAATAGATAACAATTGGCTTACCACAGTATTAAATGCATTCAGATGCTCTATCACTCAGTCTCCATCCTTCATCTTCAGGTTATACAATTTTTTCCATAGAAACAGTTTATTCACTAGAGACTTAGATTGGTACAAAGTATGTAACTTTTCCCACAAATCTTTTGTTGTAGCTTCCCCAAATACATTCAACAATATCAAATCTGAGATACACAATCGTATTGTACTCTTTTCTTTCTGATCCAACTTTGCATAGTCTTCATGTGACATTTCTGTTGGTTTAGTCCCCAAATCTACTATGATCTAGTAATCTTTATCCACCAGAAGATCCTCCATCTTGAGCTTCCACAACTCAAAACTCATACCATTAAAATTCTTAATATCTATCTTTCCAATGCTCGCCATTTACTTTCACTAAAATAATCAATCCCACGAATCTACCACAAGCCTAAGAAAAACTCCTTAGTAGCAAAGGTGTGCCCTTGAAGTCGAAATAAATCTGATACCAAATGTAGGTTTTAACCTTGTAAAAAAATTACCTGTAAAAAAATTCTTAAAAACCAAAAATAAATCATGGCGAGAACATAAACATGAAACACATATTCACAGATATTTTCCCTTGGATCCCAAAATCAGCACTATCAGATTGATTGTTAATTATATTCCTTTCAATGTTACAATACATATATACACATGCCAAAGCATTCATAAACCCCAATCCATTAACCCTGGATTAGAACATAACCATATTTACCTTGACTGAATCTACAAAATACCATGGAAAAAAAACCATCTTGCCAAAACCATGCACAAAACCCATGGAAAAAACCCTAGGTAGGTCTGCCCACCTAATATAGGTTCAAAATTTTGTTTCTCGGGGTGTGTGCGACTAGTCAGGGAAATAATATAACGCACACGCAACACATAATCACTACAAATATCCATGAATCACAATATAATAATATCTCTTATTGATATATGAAAATACCAACCAATTTAGGGACTTCCACGTACCACCCTACCATAGATTGAGATGAACCAAATCTATCTTTCAACAAATCACCCTTGTTCCATATTCCAAGCATGAATGTGGGATCTCATGGAATAAACCAAAAAAAACTAAACTAGGGCTTCCAAAAGCCAAACCACCTCAATGCTCAACCAATGATTCCACCTCATGGTATAACATCACTAGCACTAACCATATTGGTCTCCACCTAAGCTATCTAGGGATCCATGAACTAGTAACTCAACCCACATCCTTCTAGGACTCCAGAGCATTTTTCTAACCTAGATACAAGGACTACTAACTCAACCCACCAAGGGCTCCAGGGCATTTGTACCAACCTAGGCTCCAAGTCTAGTAACTCAACCCAATTTTTTTTCAGGGCTTCTAGAGTGATTGTTCCAACTCACAGGCATAAGAAATTATGAGCACCAACCAGAAAATAATCAAATGAGAAAACCTGTGAAACCATGGCTATCCATGAAATGTAAATGCAAGGATAAAACCAATTTCAATTTAGGAAATACTCCATGCCAATGACAACACATAACCAAATAATCACTTGCATACACCATGCATCCATAAATCAACATGAAAAACATACATGCAACCCTTTACTTGTTCCATATTTTTAAATGTACATATATTTTATTTATACATTAATTATTTTCTTATTTATCCATAATCATAATAATTGAAAGTATCCCGAGGTAAGAATAAGGTACCTTCCCTTATTTTCCCTTCAAAATATAAGGCAAATAGCATAATGATTATGTCTTCTTCTAATACTATCCTAGGAGAGATGGCCAAATAAAATTATTGAATATGGTCACATGCACTTATGATAGCATCACCCTTAAAATTGGGTAAACAATTGTTGTATTTCTCAAGTAAATGCTCAGGACTATCACTCAAATTCAAAGGTGAAAAGAGAGTAACAAAATTCCTCTTATTGAATGTGACATTTTGGGTTTGTCTTGGTTCAGGTCAATGTTAGAGTTTTTTACCATCTTGTGAGTGAGATCACCAAAATTTTCAAATTCAGGGAGAAGGCTAGTTCTAATGGGTGATGGATTTCATTCTCCCCTTACTGCAGCAACCCTAGTGAAAGGTTGAATGTTGTCACCTTAAATCAAACTAGGGTATTGGACAATAAAAGGTGTCAGCAAAGGAATATTTGAAATTTCATTCATGAATCAATTCCTTAATGATTCACTAGGGAGGTAGACCTGCTTCCTCCTCAACAACAATTCCAAAAATTTTACCACTCAAACTAGCAAGGGTCCTTTGAGGGAATCCTATAGAGAAAATACAGGGTCAAGCAGAAACAATGGAGCAATAGCCCACTGTCACCTTAGCTAAATCTCCTTGCTCTTTATAGAATTTCATTGATGGGAGGAGTCCCAGTATGATAGGAATCACTAGAATAGATAGATCAATGATAATATGAGGTATGATTCCTAAAGCCTATTCACAAGAGAGGCTCAAATAATGGGCTTACTTTTTTTAGAATAAAATCAGAGGGCTATCTTAGAAGGGCTAAGAGGATACCTAGACCTAGGTATGGGGAATATCTCTTAACAAGATGTATCCTAGAACTAAGGATCCTAAAGGAGAAACGGTTTCTATTTAATCCTTGTGGAACTTGAATCACAAAGTTGCAGTTACATAAGAACCCAAGTGGACCCAAACTAGGTCAAGGGTGTGGATTTGATCAACAATAGAGTAACTTGAGCAAGTTACGAAAGAGAATAGGACCAAAGGAATAATTTTCTTTCGAAATTTAAGTGTAATGATCCAAGTGAAGACACTAACCCAAGCTATCCTAGGAATAAGAACAATCTTCGGGCTAGGGCTTGTGATATCTGAAGACTCCACTCAGTTGAGCTCAAATTGGAGGAGCCCATAAGGACGTGTTGTCTTGTACAACGACCACTCCCTTTTTCTAAATTTTATAATAAAATTCATTTAGAAATAGGGTCCTTTTCTTTTTTCATAAACGACTTAGAAATAAAGATTCATTGTTTTGAAAGACTCATTGCATATCTTTGTTACCAAATGTGTACAAATAAATACAACATTCAAAAATTCGTCGATCAAACGATAAAGAAATTTATCATATAAAATAAATCGAGTTTGAAAAAGGTCTCATGAACGGTAATCGCAATCGGAAATCGAAGAAATCTTTAAGAGAAATTTTAAATACATGTTCAAAAATCTCCGATGCGATTAGTTCAATCGCAAAGGATTTAAGTTATTCATTCACATATCTCGACGCGATGCGATCAGTCGCGATCACATGATCGGGAGCACTTTTAATAAATTCTTTGTGGTCGGTGAAAATTCCGATGCGACGCACTTTATTATAAAACACTTTTCAAAAGGGGAAATAAACATTTCTTTCGCTTAAGTGAGAAGAATCCCTATATGGTAGACCCCACCATATCGCGATCGGAAATCGGAGAAAGCCATTAATAATTCCTCTCGATTGAAACTCCTCGATGCGATATACCACCATTTAATCGAAAATCGGAGAAGTTTGCAATCGCAATCGACGATCGGAGAAATACGTATTGTGATATCTATGTACCATGAATACTTCGATGCGATTGACATTTAATATACTACATTCATCACATTGGAAGAATTCAAAATAGGTAATTTTATAATATTTCACAAGCGCCAAATCTCCAATTGTACGTTCGGCATTCAATAACAAATCAAATGAATATTGGTTTATAATTTCGTTTTTGAATACGTGAGTGAGACTCAATGAAAACATTTAAGTGTTATACGGAATCGATAAATTAACGAATTGCGAGTTTATAATTTTTTATCCTTTCGCTTGCTTGTTTATCATGATAAGAGATATTGCCTATGAGAATCAAGAGCACCAAAACCCTTTCATTCGCGGACGAGAGGGAAACAATACTAGACACATAAATGTCGAAGAAAACAAAAAAGAAGAACCAAGACTTCTATTGCCACTAAGTACGGTGAGATTCCTACGGTCCTCGGAAAAAGCCGTAGTGAAACTAGTTACGGATACATCATGTCAAGGGCTTGGCGAAGGACATGGGAAGGAGTTTATAATCTATTGAAGTGAAAACCTAAAGTCAAAATAGCTAAGATATCGAGTTCCTAATGAAGATAACTCGATTCCGACTTTGAAGTTGCGATAAGAACACTTGCGAATTCATTCCTACATCGAATTGCGACGGAAACGGAAACATCATGCCTTATTATGATGTGATTCGATGGGTCATCGATAATGTGAAAATAAAGGAAACGAATGTTTATTACGGCTTCTGGAGCATCTTTGGATCATTTAAAGCGAGAAGACATTAAGGCAATGTATCATCTTCACGATCCATAGAAGGTTTATAACAAAGAATTTGTCAAAGTTTGCGACATTAATAAGGTTCAATGCGAACCTATCAAAGAATGGAGGGAAAAATCACGAAAAGCACAAAAATGAATCATCTAGGTATGTATTCGATGGAATTCTCTTTTACCCCCATGTTTGCTATGCCACTGCGATGATGTGTAGATTATTTGGCAATAACAATTACGCTAGGTTTTCTATACAAATGGTTCCTTTAATCCCCTGAAACTGCTTTGTCAATTCGAGAAATTATGGTGAAATTTGTTATTCTTTCCACGATAGGATAGCTAATAGGGTACTTGAATACGGACAAGATAAAAGCGTAGGAAATGCCACTCCTTTTTCTTCGTGCTTATATTCTAGGCACCCTTTGTTTCAATTAATTTGAATTTCCCTTGTTACGATGGAAATGGACTTCTAAAGATCCTATAGATTCATATATACCATAAACTCCTTTGGAAAGTTCACTTCCAAATATCATGTTTATAGGATATGTCATGGTTTCCTTATCCCGATCTTTCAAACCATTTTCAATCTCTTCCCTCTAGATTCTTCGACAAAGCTAAAATTGACTTATTCTCGATAAGGAGATTGGTTTGGAGAGGAAAAATTCACGTATCTCAAGATTTTCGGGAGTATTTTGGAACCCCATGTTCTCCCTCTTTTTGTTCCAGATAAACTTCTAGCTCAGGAAATCTCCTATCAATTGACAGTTGAAGGAATGTCCAGATCTCTGAGCAATAGTAAGAAAAGAATGTGGCCTTCGTTTCCATTCAATTGTGGACATTTTACTTTGAATGACTTCAAGCATGCAGAAAAGGAAGTCGCCAAAATAAAGGGTTTTAAATTTGCAACAATCCCGGGGAGATAGTATGATCCACAAAAGATAGCTTTTATTGTTACTTCTTCAGTTTCGATTGCTCGGTTCGAGCATGAACCGGATGAATTTGATGATTTGTTTGTTTAATTAAATGACTTTTCTCAAGTTTGTAATTTGGCCAAGTCCAAATTCCAGAAAAAAGAAATGAATAAATTTATGCTATTTAGAAGTAAAAGATTATTGAAAGTTCCTCTAGACCAATTGAAAGTTCCTATACAAGGGTCAAAAGCAGAGGATACATCTGGCAAAACAACAAGAGAAACATCTACCAGTAAGGCCATTACACAGTCATCTACTGGCCAGCCCATTATACAGACACAAGAAGAAGCAACAGGAAATGATCCGATTGTACACATTCAGAAAGAAATCACTGATGGCAAACCCGATGAAAATACTGATCAAAAATCCATAATTCAAACAGAGAAATAATGCACAAGTACTGATACTAATGTGCATATTCAAAAGGAAGGTTCAGACAGCAAAACTGATAAACAAGAAAGAAATACAGAGAAATCAGATACACAACTTGGAGGAAGAAAAACTGATGAAATTATAGACTCTGCTGATCTTAATGTTTCATCTCAATTGTTGAAGCAGTATAATCAATTTGCTCATCAATTAGGACTGCAGGATAATCCTGAAGAGAAAAATCCAGAAGATCAGGATGTTGAAATCATTCCTGAACATCCTACAGGACAAATTGTGTTGAAAATTGAGGAAATCCCTCCTCTGGATGTATTCTACAGCCCTAAACATAAGGATGTTGTTAAAAAACAGAGAAAAAGAAGAAAATTGATCAAGACACAATTTTTGCTTCACAAGAGGAATTCATGAGTATTGTTTATAAGAATGTTGAAGTGAATCCATCTGAGGATCTCACTAATTTATCCCAATATGCAGGAGCATACAGTGCTGCGACAATAGATAAAGCTGCAGAAGTTTCTCAGTTGATGACTTAGAAAGATTTACATCTAGCTTTACTTGAAAAACAAGCTAATGAAAATCAGCAGAAGATTGCTCAATTTGAACAGCAATTTCAAAATCAAGAGCTCAGAATTAAAGAGCTAGAAGAGAAATTAACCATAGAAAAGAAGAAATTTGATGAACAGGCTCTAAACAAACAGCAACAGATGAATCAAGAAATTTCAAAGTTATAGAATTTGTTGCTAGATGAGCAAACTAAAAAGATTGTACAAGAAAAAGAATTTCAAGCAGCTTTAGACAAATTCAAGGATTTTCCCAAATTAAATGAATTCAAAACAAAAGCTCTTGAATCCAATAAACTACTATCTCAGCAGTTAAATAATTTTTGTACGAAATTAACTCAAACAGAGCCATTTATTGATATCACATCATCTTTAATACAAGACATAGTTACTCTCAGGCAAGAGATTGATGATGCCGATGAAAATATTTCTGAATTTCTTATTTGGCAAGATACAGAGAAGGGAAAAGAAGCTAATCTACCTCAGATAGAAGAAAGACATAAGGAAATCCTGTTTACAAAGTGGGAGCACCAGTTGATGAAAGCCGAGAGAGCTATATCAAGAGCTAGAAGTATGATGGGTAATGTAACACAATTTATCAATGACAGCTTGTATGCATGTAATCTCATTTCGGATTATGTTCCGGGCAGTTTACTCAAAGTCAAAGAAATTGATCGCAGATGGAAAGAATAAATGGTGAATAAAAATCAACAGATCAATAAGCTTCAAACAATATCTTGGGATAATATGTGGACCTATCTGATTAAGCCACTCAATCAACAATCAGCTATTAAATGCCTAGAAAATGATGTTGATTGTTTGATTCCAGAATTCTCCGATGCCACATACACTGGACAGTTACATTCCAAGATGAGTCATCCATCAGAAGTACAGGAAATGTTGAAAATTTGCCACCTGGCTACATCGAGCGAGAAGGAAAAGCAATGAATCAGTTCCATTTTAAGATAGTATTTCTGTTTTTAATTTGATAGATTGTAGCAGTAGTAGTAGGATTCTGTTTTCATGTAATTTCATATTTAAACCCTTCTCATGCATTGGAGAAAGGGTCCTGAGTTGTAATATTTTTGACTTGGAGATTACATTTCTGTACTCCACTGCCTCTTATATTTTATAAAGGATCACATCTGGTGATTTTATGTGGAATTATCTTTAAAGTGTTGCATTTCTATACCTTGGATTTGATTTTGCATCGGAATTACTGGATTAGAGTATCAAATTTCATTTGAAAGCTTTCAAGATGGATAAGGTATTTTTATCTATTCACTGTTGATTTCTTTTGTCATATGATATTCGCTTTAAAATTTGCTATCATTTATATATATACTTGGTTTTCACAACGTTTCTTTAATATATCATTTTTTAGTATAATTGAAATGTTATCTTTCATAAGTATATATAGATGATATACAATGATGAATACAATATGCTAATATAACTCTGTTTAATTTCTTAAACAGAGTTATCTTTATTTGTTACTGCACAATTTCAATTAAACTTTAATACATTTTTATGGTTATTGTTAAATTGGAATAATTTTAAGTTGTATTCACATATGATACCCGGGTTAGTCTTAGAATTTCTTTATCAGTATTTAGTTTAAATTAGATAGTTTTATTTCAGTTATTTAGTCCCATTTTCACTCATCCAAATCAACCCATCACCAACCCATTAGTTATAAGGAAACTGGTCCTTTCAATCTAGTCGGAGCCACCATACCAAACGGATAAGGAGTTGTCCTAAGGTCCCGACCGGGTGGTTTTCCCCAATGTTTGAAGCAGAGATTTTCTAGGCTTCAACATTTTTGGCGCTAGAAGGAGGGTCTAAGCTATGAATGGCAAGTAAATCTTTACCCACAAGCAATTCTGAGAGCAAAACACCCTCATTAACTTCTTCAATTTCTTCTGAATTAAAAAATCCTATAGAAGGAATTGAGAAGAATATTCAGACACCCACTACCAAAATCTCAAAACAATCAGACAATCAAAATCCTGAGTCTCCTGAAGTACAAGATTTAATACATAAATTAAAAGGATTCTCATTATCTCTAGATGAGTCTGAAATATCTGAAGGTAGTGTAACTTCAAAATTTGTTCCTTTAAAACCTCTTACTAGGCTTCAAAGTGAAAAACTTGGTATTTCTCCGAAAGAATTCCCTTTACCTAGTAGAGTCAAGACAAGAAAAACTCAATCGGAATCAATAAGTGATATAAGTTCTTCATCTCATATTCAATTACCTGTTTCCGAAACCCCAACTCAACAAAGTACAGTTGTTTCCACATCATCTGCTCAATCATCATCAATCTCAACATCATCTATTCCAACAACTTCTATTCAGACACCACCAGCCTCTACTACTCCTCCAATAGTTGTTACAATAATGGCTAGACCATGGGCTACTCCAGGGGCTGTCAACATGCCTGCACCTTTACATGATTTACCTGACAATCCTGGAAAATGGCTTCCAAAGTTCAGTCCAGATCTTAACATTCAAGCTGAAGAACACATCAATAATTTTATGCTGGCTGTAAATTTGAATGGAGTCGTAGAAGAAGATGTTGTAGTCAAACTATTCCCTTATACTCTTCAAGGGGCAGCAGGATCCTGGTACTTTTCATTACCTTCAGGATCCATAACAAGTTGGGCCATTTTTGCAGATCATTTTTTAACCAAATTTGGAGATGACAGATCAATAGCCACTTTAATCAACGATCTCTAAAATTTGAAGGCAGAACCCAAGGAGCCCATTAAAGATTTCAACGCGAGATTCAACAAACTCTTGAACAAAATCCACACAGATTCAAGGCCTAGTGAACAAGTCAAAAGTGAATGGTACATAACTGCTTTGCCCTCAAACATAGCAATTTTTGTAGATAGAGCTGCAAAACCTACGTTAGCTGAGAATATGAAAGAGGCTATTGCAGTAGAAAAACGAATTATTTCTCTAGAAAAGAAAAATGCTATTGAGGAAAGGAAATCCAAGAAGGTCAGCTTCAAAGATGATTCGAGGAAAAAGGCCAAAGACCCATACGACATGGAAGGTTTATAGAAAGTTCTTAAAACCATGTCGAATGAAATGGTTGAAATAAAAAAACAAGTAGCTGAAACTTCTACCAAAAAACCATTCCGAAATTTCAAAAGAAATCAACTTGAAACTAAACCTCCCAATTCAATCTCTAATGCAGAATCAGAAGAGGAAGAAGAAGAAGGTACATCTCTAGTATCAGATGAAGAATAAGAGAATGAAGAAATAGCTGAAATTGCATGGAATGTGAGATTTTATTCTCCCTAATTCTGATAATGAGGTAGATCAAGAAGCCATGCCTGTAAGTACTAGGAGTAAATCTACATCGGAGTTTGTACAAACAGTTCCTAAAAATAAACCTACAACTCCAAGTACCAAAGACAAATCCCCTGCAAAGAAAACTTCTCCATTACCTACTCAAAATCAGCCATCTTCTTCTAATCCTCCTACATCGATATCAAAGACTTTAGTGGTATCAGATCCTATGGAGTATAACATTGTTGAAGACATGAAAAAGATTAAAGCCAACATTTCCTTACATGAACTCAGCAAACTAAAACACCAGCAGAAGTTGCTATTAAAAGAATTAAATGCTACACCAATTTCTCCTTTACCAAGTGGTGTAGTTGCAAAAGCAGCTAAAGGAACTGGTAAGCCACCAGACAAAGTAAATGTTACTGATACTGTGCTCATTGGAGAAAGATCAAATTCTCAGACTCCTCCTTTTCTTTTGACTTATGAAATGTACAATAAGAATCTACATAATTGTTTAATCGATTCTGGAGCATCCTTTAATATAATGCCTACTTCTGTTTCTGCCAAATTGAATATTGAACCACAGAAATCGGCAGTTCATATTGTTCAATTGGATCGCTCTAAAGTTCAAGTTGTAGGAGAAATCAATTCAGTTACTATCAGACTAGCTTCCGATCTTAGGATTGTCCAAAGAATTGATATTTTGATTGCAGATAGTCCTGAATTCTATGGATTAGTTTTAAGCAGGGACTAGTCTACAAAACTTAATGATTATATCGCAACTGACTATTCACATATGTGGCTTCCTTACAAAGGGAAACCAAATCAAATCAAAGTTGAACGAGAAAAACATATGATGCACACTGTCACTGAATTTGAACAATCTAATGAACCTGTGGCTTTCAACAATAATATTCTTGGAGGTTATTCTGCTGAGTCATTCCTTGGGAACTTCAAAGCACCACAATCACCCTTTTCTGTAAATACTTTTGTTTCTCAAATAGAAAAATTTTCACAATCTGATTCTTCCAGAATTGTAAATATTTCTGATGTAATTGTAGATAAGCCAATAGATAAATCTTTATTTTGGTCATTATATTTTGATGGATCAAAATCTAGTGATGGAGCTGGAGCAGGATGCATATTAATTGATCCAGATGGAGAAAAATCCATGCTATCATGTAGGTTAGAATTTGAGTGTACAAACAATACTGCAGAATATGAAGCCTTGATTCAAGGACTTTATAAAGCTATAGGGTTAGATGTTAAATACTTGAAAGTCTTTGGTGATTCCGAAATTTTCATAAAACAAGTTAGGAATACTATCCATTGCCTTTCAGGACATCTTAAACACTATCAAACCCTAGTGCAAGATCTTACCACTCATTTTCTAGCATTCAATATTTCTTCTATTCCTAGGAATCAAAATACATCAGCTGATTTGTTAGCTAATGTTGCATCCAAACTCCTTCCTGCTGAAGATTGCAATCCTGATAGATTTTCAGTAGAATTGATTTTTTGCCCATCTGTCCCAGATAATGTCACAAATTGGAGAGTATTCTATCATGATCAAGACATTTTGAATTTCATGACTTCAGAGAAATCATATGATGAACAAATTATTGATGAGGATGATCATGATTTACAAATTGCCTCAAAAGGTAATGAAAATCCCATTCCAAAATCTGTTGTTAAATTGGAGGACTTATATGATATAAAAGATAGATTCAAGAAAGTTACCAATGCTAAACTTCAAAGTTCCACTTTGAAGTTTGAATTAGTAAATCTTGGCTCTGACTCTAATCCTCAAAATGTTAATTTAGGACTCAATTTAACTCCAGAGGAAAGGAATGCTTTCATTAAACTTCTGAACAAATATAAAAATGTTTTTGCTTGGAATTATGCTGATTTAAAAACGTATCATACTTCGGTTATTCAACACACAATTCCAATGCTTCCTGATATTAAACCTGTTCAACAGAAGTTAAGAAAGATTCATCCAAATCTCGAAGGTCAAATCAAATCAGAACTTAATAAAATTTTAAAAGCCAAAATCATTTTTCCTGTAAGGCACTCCAATTGGGTTTCCAATATGGTACCTGTAAGGAAGAAGAATGGTGATATAAGAATCTGTATTGATTTTAGAAATTTAAACAAGGCATGTTTAAAAGACAATTTCCCATTGCCAACCATGGAACAGATACTTCAAAAGGTAGCTGGTTCTGAACTCATGTCCTTTATTGATGGATTTTCAGGCTATAATCAAGTTTTAGTTCATCCAGATGACAGATTGAAAACAACTTTCAGAACAAAATGGGGAACCTATGCTTATCAGAAAATGCCTTTTGGTCTAATAAATGCTGGAGCAACTTTCCAAAGAGCCATGGACATAGCATTTAAAGGTCTGATCAATAGATCAGTTGTTGTTTATCTTGATGACATAACAGTATTTTCAAAAAAGAGAGCCAATCATCTACATGATCTAAAGCAAATATTTGAAAGATGTAGAAGGTTTGGTATTTCCTTAAATCCAAAGAAATCTTTCTTTTCTTTGGATGAAGGAAAACTCTTAGGATTTGTTGTGTCAAAAGATGGTATATATATTGATCCAGATAGAGTGAAAGAAATTTTTGATATTTCTTTACCTCATAACAAAAAATCCATGCAATCATTTCTTGGGCAAATCAATTTTGTAAAAAGATTCATTCCCGATTTCTCTCAAATTGTTTTACCTATGCAAAATATGATCAAGAAAAAATCAGTATTCAAATGGGGGCATAAAGAGAAAGAAGCCTTTGAGGCAATCAAACAAGCAATCATTAATGCACCAGCATTGAATACCCCTGATTTTTCTAAAGACTTTACTTTGTATACTTTGGCCACCGAAACATCCTATGCTGTTGTTTTAACACAGCTCAATGATCAGAAAATTGAGGCACCAATTTATTTTTTTAGCTCAAATCTGCAAGGAGATGAGCTTAATTATTTCGATGTTGAAAAACAAGCCTTTTCCGTGTTTAAATCAATCAAACATTTCAGACCTTTTCTCTTGAAAACACACACAAAAATCATTGTCCCATTCTCTGCAGTGAGACAATTATTAATTCAAAAAGAAGTAGGAGAAAAGAGAGCTAACTAGGTAACAGCTTTGCAAGAATATGATATTGATATTAAAGCAGCTAAGATTGTTAGAGGACAAGGTTTTTGCAGATTATTGGCAGGAGCTCATAACATATCACAAAATCAAGATCCAAACAATGATATTC